>CM022298.1:79452789-80035345 GCA_011799875.1 Thinopyrum elongatum | reverse complement strand
TAGAAGGTGTAACAACAGGTTTCTTTGGGTATCCTATGAGACCGCACTTTCCGATTTGGGTTCGAGCTATCAGGCTGAAGCTTTTCACATAAGCATCGCAAACCCCAAACTTTAAGAAACGATAGCTTAGGTTTCTTGCACAAACCACAGTTCATACGGTGTCGTCTCAACGGATTTAGATGGTGCCCTATTTAACGTGAATGCAGTGGTCTCTAATGCATAACCCCAAAATGGTAGTGGGAAATCGGTAAGAGACATCATAGATCGCACCATATCTAATAAAGTACGGTTACGACGTTGACACACCATTACGCTGTGGTGTTCCAGGTGGCGTGAGTTGGTGAAACTATTCCACCATTGTTTTAAATGAAGGGGCAAACTCGAACTCAAATATTCGCCTCGCGATCAGATCATAGAAACTTTATTTCTTGTTACGATGATTTCCACTTCACTCTGAAATTCTTGAACTTTTCAAATGTTTCAGACTTGGTGTTTCATTAAGTAGATATACCCATATCTCCTCAAATCATCTGTGAAGGTCAGAAAATAACGATACCCGCCGCGAGCCTCAACACTCATCGGACCGCATACATCGGTATGTATTTTTTCCAATAAGTCAGTGGCTCGCTCCATGTTCTGGAGAACGGAGTTTTAGTCATCTTGCCCATGAGGCATGGTTCGCACAATCAAATGATTATAATCAAGTGATTCCAAAAGTCCATCTGCATGGAGTTTCTTCATGCGCTTTCAAGAATATGAACAAACGGCCAGTGCCACAAAATATGTGCACTATCATTATCAACTTTGCATCTTTTGGCATCAATATTATGAATATGTGTATCACCACGATCGAGAGTTCAAACAAAATAGACCACTCTTAAGGGTGCATGACCATAAAAGATATTACTCATATAAATAGAACAACCATTATTCTCTGATTTAAATGAATAACCGTCTCGCATTAAACAAGATCCAGATATAATGTTCATGCTCACGCTGGCACCAAATAACAATTATTCAGGTCTAAAACTAATCCCGAAGGTAGATGTAGAGGTAGCGTGCGACGACGATCACATCAACCTTGGAACCATTCCCGACGCGCATTGTCAACTCGTCCTTAGCCCAATCTTCGTTTAATCCGTAGCCCCTGTTTCGAGTTGCAAATATGAGCAACATAAACCAGTATCAAATACCCAGGCGCCTACTACGAGCATTAGTAGGTACACATCAATAACATGTATATCAAATACACCTTGTTCACTTTGCCATCCTCTTATCCGCCAAATACTTGGGGCAGTTCCGCTTCCAGTGACCAGTCCCTTTGAGTAGAAGCACTCAGTTTCAGGCTTGGGGCCAGACTTGGGCTTCTTCCCGGGAGTGACAACTTGCTTGCCATTCTTCTTGAAGTTCCCCTTCTTTCCCTTGCCCTTTTCTTGAAACTAGTGGTCTTGTAACCATCAACACTTGATGCTCTTTCTGATTTCTACATCAGCAGCTTTGAGCATAGCGAAGAGCCGAGAATTGTCTTATCCATCCCTTGCATATTATGTTCATCATGAAGCCTTTGTAGCTTGGTGGCAGTGATTGAAGAACTCTGTCAATACACTATCATCCGAAAGATTAACTCACAGCTGAGTCAAGTGGTTATGGTACCCAGACATTCTGAGTATGTGTTCACTGACAGAACTGTTCTCCTCCATCTTGCAGCTATAGAACTTGTTGGAGACTTCATATCTCAACTCGGGCATTTGCTTGAAATATTAACTTCAATCCTGGAACATCTCATATGGTCCATGACGTTCAAAACGTCTTTGAAGTCCCGATTCTAAGCCGTAAAGCTAGGCACACTGAACTATAGAGTAGTATCAGACCGCGTCTGCCAGACGTTCAAAGCGTTACATTAGCGGGAGGGGGCTTTCACCTAGCGGTGCATCAAGGACATAATTTCTTTGTGCAGCAATGAGGATAATCCTCAAGTTACAGACCAGTCCGTGTAGGTTCTACCATCCTCTCAACTTAGCTTTCTCTAGGAACGCATTAAAATTCAAGGGAACAGTAGCACGGGCCATTGATCTACACATAGATATGCAAAAACTATCAGGACTAAGTTCATTAAATTAGTTCAATTAATTATATTACTAAGAACTCCCTTAGATAGACATCCCTCGAGTCATCTAAATGATCACGTGATCCATATCAACTAAACCATGTCCGATCATCACGTGAGATGGAGTAGTTTTCATGGTGAAACATCTCATGTTGATCATATCTACTATATGGTTCACGTTCGACCTTTCGGTCTCCAGTGTTCCGAGGCCATGTCTGTACATGCTAGGCTCGTCAAGTTAACCTGAGTATCCGCATGTGCAAAACTGTCTTGCACCGTTGTATGTGAACGTAGAGCTTATCACACCCGATCATCACGAGGTGTCTCGGCAGACGAACTGTCGCAACGGTGCATACTCAGGGAGAACACTTATACCTGAAATTTTAGTGGAGGGATCACTTATATGCTACCGCGCCTACAAGCAAAATAAGATGCATAAAAGATAAACATCACATGCAATCAAAATATGTGACATGATATGGCCATCATCATCTTGTGCCTTTGATCTCCATCTCCAAAGCACCGTCATGATTCCCATCGTCACCGGCTTGACACCTTGATCTCCATCGTAGCGTCGTTGTCGTCTCGCCAACTATTGCTTCTACAACTATCGCTACGCATAGTGATAAAGTAAAGCAATTACATGGCGATTGCATTTCATACAATAAAGCGACAACCATAAGGGCCTGCCAGTTGCCGATAACTTTTACAAAACATGTCATCTCATACAAAACGTAATCATATCATGTTTGACCATATCACATCACAACATGCCCTGCAAAAACAAGTTAGACGTCCTCTACTTGTTGTTGAAGTTTTACGTGGCTGCTACGGGCTTCTAGTAAGAACCGTTCTTACCTACGCATCAAAACCATAACGAGTTTCGTCAAGTTTGCTGTTTTAACCTTCAACAAGGACCGGTCGTAGTCAAATTCGATTCAACTAAAGTTGGAGAAACAGACACCCGCCAGCCACCTTTATGCAAAACTAGTTGCATGTCTGTCGGTGGAACCGGTCTCATGAAAGTGGTCATGTAAGGGTGGTCCGGGCCGCTTCATCCAACAATACCGCCAAATCAAAATAAGACGTGGTGGTAGCAGTATGACTATCATCGCCCTCAACTCTTTGTGTTCTACTCGTGCATATCATCTACGCATAGACCTGGCTCGGATGCCACTGTTAGGGAACGTAGCATGCAATTCCAAAATTTTCCTACGCTCACGCAAGATCTATCTAGGAGATGCCTCGCAACGAGAGGGGGAGAGTGTGTCCACGTACCCTCATAGACCGAAAGCGGAAGCGTTGTTTAACGCGGTTGATGTAGTCGAACGTTGTAACACCCCCAGTGCTTAACTGCAGTAATCACCCTTTTGATTATGCCATGTCATCATGTTTAACAGTGCATGATCATCATTAGCATTATATTGCATCAACTCCTAAGTCAAAATCCAAATTTAAATGAAAGTGAAATATAAAAGTTGTGCAACATAGAACTAAAATGTTCGATAAATAACAAATATACAGAGACTATTCAAAATTGAAACCAACAATAAATAAAATAATTAGGTGGCTCAATTGTCAAAACAGCAAGGATTAATGCATTTAATTATTTAAAAAATTGTGTGAGATCCATTTAACTCCAAACTAATTTTGGTGTAGTAGAGGATGCCTAGTATTATTGGAACAATTGCCATGTTTTATAAAAATCATTGGTGGCATAACTATACTAAACAGAGACATGAGATTAATAAAAAGAAAAAGGCAAAAGAAAACAAAACAGTCAAAGAAAAAGGAAAAATTCCCCCCGGCCCAACTGGGCCAGAGCCCAGCCGGCCGGCCCAGCTGCCCCCCACCCCTGGCCTATACCCCCCCTCGGGCCGAACCCTAGGCCAGCGCCGATTCCTCCCCCCCCGATCCCCTCCTCCTTCCCCCGGCGCCTGACGCCATCCGCCGCCGCCGCCCGGACCCCCTCCGCCGGTGTCGCTCCTCCAGCTCCACCCCGAGCCCGCTGCCCGACCCTGCACCACCGCTGTGAGGAACCCCCCTCCTCCTCCGTCTCCCCCCCTCTCGGCCCTGCCGCGCGCCGGACGCGCCTCGGCCGCCCCGCGCCGCTCCGGCCGCTCCCTGAGCCCGCGCTCCCGCTCGCCGTGCGCCGCGCGCACGCGCCCCGCCGCGCCGACCACTCCGGCCACGCCTCGCTCCAAGCCGCGCCTCCGCTCGCGCCGCCCGCCTGCGCGCTGCGCGCTGCCGCTCGCCCCCGCCGCCCCTGCCTGCCGCGCCGCCGCTCCGGCCTCGCGCTCGCCGCCCCGCGTGCGCTGCCTCGCGCTGCCGTGCTCGTCCCAGTCGCCCGCGGTGCGTGCCCTTTGGGCAGGACATGTCGGTCCCAAATGGGCATGCCCCGGACATTGCGCCCTGGTCACTGACCAGTGGGGCCCACAGCCCTGCTTGATAAAAAATAAAAATAAAAAATAAAAAATAATTAAATAGTTAATTAAATCTGTTTAATTAAAGTAAATAATTAATAGTTAATTAACTAATTAGACTAATTAATTAGTTAACTTAACTAACCCTAATGACTGCTGACATCGCATGATGTCATGCTGATGTCATCAGTACTATTCTGGTATGTTGAATATAATAATAGAAATAAAATCAGAAAATGATTAAAACTTGAGAAAATCATATCTTTTAATCCGTAACCCGGATCGAAAAACTTGTACATGAAAGTCGCTCAGAACGACGAGACGAATCCGAATAAGCGGTCCGTTCGTCCGCCACACGTCCCTAACTATCCGAACGTGCAACCGTTCCCTCTCTCGTCTGTCCGAAAAGCCGGACACCGGGATACTTTCCCGGATGTTTTTCTCTTTCGCCGGTATTACCTAGCCCTACGATAGAAACACGCTAGCTCTGCTTATTGACATGTCATGCACTTGTTTGCTTAGTATTTACTGTTTCCTCCCCCTCTTCTCTCTCGGTAGCCCCCGACACCGACGTCGTCCCCGAGGCCGACATAGCTCCGGAGCCAAGACACCATTGACAACCTTGCCCTTGCCGCCGAGCAACCAGGCAAGCCCCCCCCCCCCTTGAACATACCGATATCGCCCATTCTATTTTCTCATGCTTGCATTAGAATTGCTGCTGCTACTGCTTTACCTATCTGATGCATAGCCTGTTTATTGTAACCTGTGTGTTAATTACCTGCATATCCTAAACTGCTTAGTTTAGGCTGGGTAGAGACCTATCAGTGACCCCACTTATCCTGACTGCCCGCTGGATTATCCGAAGACCCGATCAATGGGATTGAAGACCAGACCCGGCACCGCACATCACCCCCCCTAGTTGTAACGACAATGCAGCGTTAATATCGAGTGCCGAGGGTGATACCTCGTGTAGCACTTCTGATGTTAACTCTGTAGAGTAGCTATTTGGTCGTGGTCAAGAGGGTGATTCCTCCTTCACACTTCGGTAACGACGCTGTCGTGCAACACATCAAGTGTGAAACCAGTGAGGGTGATTCCTCCGAGTTCACCTGACGGAGACATCGAGTAGGAATACAACGAGGGTGATACCTCGGATTCCCTTTATGTGACACATGGATACTTGGATTTACACTTACTTGGATAGGCGGGTCGACCTGAGGGGTACCCGCGTGCGCCTGAGAGGGCGTGTTGTGAAGATGGGGGCCTGTATGGTGCCCGAGTGATGAATACGAGGCGCAGCCGGGCTTCTTAACCCTTGCAGCAAGTCCTCGAGACGGGGCGACGGGGGTCACAATCTTTCGTGAGTCTCTGCTCGTTACCGCAAGCCCAAGGTACTAAAGATTTGGATATTGATCCGAGTAGGCCTCTGCCTGATAGCACTAACCATCACGTGGGGCATAGTATGGGCGTTCTGCATCGTAGCATCGCCGAAAGCTCTGTCAGACGTCTAGTTCAGCCTTGCGGCCGGGACGGACCGGGGCCCTCCGGGTGCCTGGCTTCACCCTGCTCGCAACGACCGGAGTGCACAGGGCGATGGCCCAAGACCCTGAGCGCTTAGGATGTAGACCGGCGGGGACTCTCTGTGAGCTTGGTGGGCTGTGGTGTGTGCGTTCGGTGCCGAGGCCGGGCATGACCCAGGAAAGTGTGTCCGGCCGGAGTTAATCGAGCGTGTTGGGTAAGTTGGTGCACCCCTGCAGGGAAGAAAACTTCATCGATAGACTGTCCTACGGGAACGGACACTCGGAGTGTATCCTGATTGATACAATTTTAGAACTGGATACTTAGATATGAGGCTCTGGGATTGCTTCTCGCAGGGAGTCGAGAAGGGATCTCAGGACGAGGTTGATGACTGTATGGCTCTGGGATTGCTTTCTCGCAGGGAGGGAGAGAGGATCTCTGGGCGAGGTTGAGACTTAATGATACTGCTACATTATATGTACTGTTCTACTCTCTTCACTGCTGCAAGACCGCTGAAGATGCTAGTCTTCGATAGGACTAGGCCTTCTCTCTATTTGGCATTTCTGCAGCCCAGCCACATATACAGCTTCCTTTGAAAATGTTGCATATGTAGTGTAGATCCTTGCTTGCTGAGTACTCTGAGTACTCACGGTTGCTTGTTTTTCCTTTTTTCCCCATATCAGTTTGTCGTGACCAGATGACGGAGCCCCTGAGACAGATGCCCCGTCGATCGACTACTACTACCACCCCGAGGATGGATACTACTACGAGTTGACTGACGCCAGGAGTAGGATCGAAGGGTCCCAGGCAGGAGGCCTACGCCTTCGATCGTAGTGTTTTATTTTGCCCGCCTTTCTAGAGGCCTTTCTGTTTCTGTTTCATTCTGTACTCAGATATCTGATGCTTCCGCTGACGCTTGTACGCAAGCTTATGTATTCGAGCCCTCGAGGCCCTTGGCTTGTAATATAAAGCTTGTATGACTTTATTTATGTTTTAGAGTTGTGTTGTGATATCTTCCCGTGAGTCCTTAGGCTTGATCGTGTGCATTTGCGTGTATGATTAGTGCACGATTGGGCCGGGGGCGTCACAAACGTCTTCTCGATCCAACCGATCAAGCACCAAACGTACGGCACCTCCGAGTTCTGCACACGTTCAGCTCGATGACGTCCCTCGAACTCTTGATCCAGCAAAGTGTCGAGGGAGAGTTTCGTCAGCACGACGGCGATAGTGAAGTGATCCGCGCAGAGCTTCGCCTAAGCACTACGTGAATATGACCGGAGGAGTAAACCGTGGAGGGGGGCGCCGCACACGGCTTGGAACAATTGATGTGTCTTAGAGGCGCCCCCCACCCCCGTATATAAAGGAGGGAAAGGGGAGGAGGCCGGCCCTAGGCGCGCCCCAAGTGGGAGGAGTCCCACTTGGGCTCCTAGTAGGATTCGCCCCCCGCCCTTCCTTTTATCGGAGGGGGAAAGGGGGAAGGAGAGAGAAAGGGAGAAGGAAAGGGGGGCGCCGCCCCCTCCCCTAGTCCAATTCGGACTCCTCCCTTGGGGGGGGGCGCCACCCCTATGTGGGCTGGTTTACCTCCCTCCTATGGCCCATATGGCCCATATCTTCCCCCGGGGGGTTCCGGTAACTCCCCCGGTACTTCGATATGTACTCGAAACATTCCGAAACACTTCCGGTGCCCGAATACTATCATCCAATATATCAATCTTTACCTCTCGACCATTTTGAGACTCCTCGTCATGTCCGTGATCTCATCCGGGACTCTGAACAACATTTGGTAACCAAATCACATAACTCATATAATACAAATCGTCATCGAACGTTAAGCGTGCGGACCCTACGGGTTAGAGAACTATGTAGACATGACCGAGACACCTCTCCGGTCAATAACCAACAGCGGAACCTGGATGCTCATATTGGTTCCTACATATTCTACGAAGATCTTTATCGGTCAAACCGCAATGACAACATACGTTGTTCCCTTGTCATCGGTATGTTACTTGCCCGAGATTCGATCGTCGGTATCTTCATACCTAGTTCAATCTCGTTACCGGCAACCTTACTCGTTCCGTAATGCATCATCCGCAACTAACTCATTAGTCACATTGCTGCAAGGCTTATCATGATGTTGCATTACCGAGAGGGCCAGAGATACCTCTCCGATACTCGGAGTGACAAATCCTAATCCGATCTATGCCAACCCAAAAAACACCTTCGGAGATACCTGTAGAGCATCTTTATAATCACCCAGTTACGTTGTGACGTTTGATAGCACACAAGGTATTCCTCCGGTATTCGGGAGTTGCATAATCTCATAGTAAAGGAATATATAAGTTCATGAAGAAAGAATAGCAATAAACTTAACAATCATATGCAAGCTAACGGATGGGTCATGTCCATCACTCATTTCCCTAATGATGTGATCCCGTTCATCAAATGACAACACATGTCTAGTGGTAGGAAACTTAACCATCTTTGATTAACGAGCTAGTCTAGTAGAGGCTTACTAGGGACTCGGTGTTTTGTCTATGTATCCACACATGTATTAAGTTTCCGGTTAATACAATTCTAGCATGAATAATAAACATTTATCATGATATAAGGAAATATAAATAACAACTTTATTATTGCCTCTAGGGCATATTTCCTTCACTTAGGGCCAATGTGGTCCACCAAAACCGACACCATAAAATGTCCATGAACATGTCCACAGAAAAGAATAGGGACAAAGGCCATTCAACTGGAGTTTACCAAATGTCCTCTTATTTCTTGAAAAAAGTTAAATAAAACTAAACCAAATGACCACCTATAGTCACTTAAGTTTTTCAATTTCATCGATTCCAAAAACACCCTTTTGTCTCAAGCTTCCTCTCCTCGAGTTTGAACTTTTTCATATGTAATGTATTCAGTTTCTATGGTCATTGAGCTTCATTCAACAACGCATCAATGTGAAGGGGTTGCACTCTGTCCTTGGTAGAACTCGGCGGTGCCTACGGGCTAGCAATGAAGTGATCAACAAGTTGCAACATTGTGTAAATCAATAAAATGACCAACACGTAGAGCAACAAGAAAACTTACAAGCTCTTCGAGCGATGCGCCCCTTGGCCACTTTGCCAGCACGTGTGTACACACACTTCAATACTTGTTGACGACATTTTGAATGGTGTACCATCGATGGAGCAGCGACCTCTGTCCATGATCATGGATCACTTTCATGTCATAGGTTGTGTAGTGCTTGTGCTCATTGACCCAAATCACTTTGCCAAATTGTGTGGCCACCCACACATCACACAACAATTCATCCTCCATCATCAAGTACTTAGCCATCGTGTTTACTTCGAAGTGAACAACAACGTTGAACACTTGTCATGTGTGGCGTCCGCCATGGACGGCAGCATTAGGGGAGATGGAACCGAGGTGCCAGCGTGATCCGGGATGGAACGATAGCATAGTCCAAGGCAGGCAGATACAGAACAATGGCGTCGATCAAGGGTGCAGATACAGAACACAAGGAGAGGGTAGAGTTGACGAGGGGGAGTTGCCCATTTATTTCAAGGAAAGATGAATTCTGGAAATTTAGTTCTCAAGGTTACTAATCTACATACCTACATATGGAACTCTTTTTTCTCATTCTCTGCTTACTCATTGTTCCACATCAGAGCAAAAGCACATCCTAGATTATACATCAGCATATTGCGTTACAGTTGATCACAATTGCAACTTTAGAAATTGATCGCAGTTGGAAGATGTTACGATCAATGGGAATGAGGCAACACTGCTTGAGTAAATATCATATCATACCTGGGCAAACAAATTCACCAAGAATTGAGCAAAAAGGGGATCATACGATACAAATTTAAGCGAAACTATTAATGATAGATAGATTCCACAAAACATGTTCAGATCACGACATTCTTCGGTTTGATAGAAAGCACTGGAATCAAATCTCGAAACAGCAGCCTGGTAGGATTTAAGAGCGAAAAACTTCTGACTATGAACTACACATAATCAGAGTCTGGGCTTAAGCAGCAATGAAAGCCTTCTTCCCGCCTCCGGTGGTTCCAGTTGGAACAACCTTCAGGACATTGAATCTCACAGTTTTTGACAGGGGCCTGTTTCAAATACACAAGCAACCACTTCAGCAACAAAAGAAAATAGCGCTCTGTAGTAATCAACAGACAAACCATATAATAAAGTGGAATATCTCAGCATATAACAGTAGAATAACACCAAGGGTCCACATACTAGAACAACCAGGCCAAGGTTATTAAGTTGAATACCAAGTGATACAAGAGTACTTAGTTTTACCTGCACTGGACAATGATGACATGGTCGCCTTCCTTGACACGGAAGCAGGGGGAGATGTGAGCTGGAATGTTGGAGTGCCTCTTCTCATACCTGCAAGGTGCGCAATTGATTTCTGAGTTAGAAATGACACAGGGAAGAAGCAATCCATTAGGTTCCCAGAATCACCAACGGGTTTACTTGCCTCTGATATTTCTTCACAAAATGGAGGTAGTTCCTGCGAACAATGATGGTCCTGTTCATCTTGGCACTGTGGCAGGTTCTAGCTATGATTCTGCCCCTGATAGCAACAGTTCTAGTGAATGGGCATTTCTTGTCAATGTAGGTACCTGGAAATGAATAGGAATTAATACACTGTCGCAAGCTTAACAGAAAATAATGCACAATTAACTATTCATGGCTTATATGCAACAAAATATCAGAAACAGTACAAAGTAAAATTCATGGCTCAATTGATTCCACATGATCAAAAGAAAATTGGCTGTTGATCTACCAATGACTGTACCAACTGATAATTTACTCTAAACAAGCTTCAACTATATGAGTAGACAGCTAGCTATAAGCTAGGAGAAATGGTACTGAAGTTAAAACATCGGCATATATTTCCAGCATCAAGACTAACAGCAACTACTTGAGTTTGAAAACAGAGCTACTAGAATAGAAGGAATAGCCTATAGATTACCTTCGATCGCTTCCCTTGCGGTCTTGAAACCTAGGCCAACGCTCTTCCAAAAGCGGTTGCCAGCCTTGCCAGGCCTCTTAGCCTTGTCAGCTTTCTTCGTGCTAAATTAAAAAGAAAGACATTGTTAGAACATGTGCCATTACATTGGATCAATAATGGATATGTACATTGCCAAACAACAACAGCACACAAGAGAAGGTAATCAATCTCCTCACCTGAGGAAAACCTTTGGCTGCTTGAGGAAGGACTTCTCGGTCTGCACAACAGATCAAGTTTAAGCTACCGTCAGAACAATTACAACCACAAAAATATGATCTATTGTACACAGGATTAGAACAATCTAGACTTCACTCAATGCTTGCCAAACTCCAAATGAACCATACAACAATAAGAACTTCATCACTGTAGGACTCGTGCATCAAAAACTTAGAATGGACACTATCAGACTAGGCACCAAGATCCTATCGGGTTCAAATGATCAGAGAAGAGACCATACTACCAGTGAAACATCAAGCTTCAGCCACAACTAAGACTACGTGGCTACAGCAGAAATCAAAGAATGAACCGAGAGAGTCGAAGCATCACAGTTACACCTAACGCGCCTATCAAAACCTCGCCAAGTTCTTTTGACCGCTACGGCCAAGGCACTGCACGCTACCACTCGATTCGCAACGAACGCAAAAACTTCTACACAGACAGATCTAAGCATACACGGCCCAGAGCACGAAGGCGCCGCATCAGACATCCCAAGCACCCGGCGACGGCAAGCGAATGGGAGAGCAGAGGTAGAGCGCTACATGGTGGAGGATGGGGGCAGCCTTTACCTGCTCCGCCATGGCTGGGAGGTGGGCTTCGAGCGGCTCGGAGGCGGCGGCGGCGAAGCGCGGAGATGTGGGAGCGAGGAGGCGAGGCTCTGAGAGGAGTTTGCGGCGAGGCGCAAACCCTAGGGTGCATTTTATAGCGCTGGGCGCCTCTGCGGAATGCGCAGCCTTTCCGGGCCTTTCCACCCGTCTCCTCGGGTCGGGCCGGTGCCGAAGCCCATGGAAGGCCCATCTGCTGTGGATTATTACTCGCGGCGGGGCCCGCCTCGAGGCTCGATTAGATCAGGTCGTTGATTGTGTGTTAGCCGTGGGGTTACACCTGGGCCGTCCGATCTTAATGCTCGCTCCGACCGTCCTCCGTGCTGAGAGATAAACCAGAGAGAGAGATCTCCTCGCCGTGGTCTCTCTTCCTTCCCCCTCCTTCCTTTCCTCTCCGGCAGTGGCGGATCCAGGACCCAGGCCGGGGGGGCTGGGCCCGGGGCGCGGGGAGGAATTCCTTCGTTGGCTGTAGCTTCCCACACACTGGTTGACACTGTAGCGCAACTGTAGCAGCCTGGGGCCCGGGGCTTAGGCCAATCCTGGATTCGCCAGTGCCCTCCGGTCACCGGCGCGGCGAGGCGGCCGCCGCGGCTGCCTCCCCTCTCTTCCTCCCTCTCCGCGCGCTAGGGTCTGGTGGAGCGGAGCAGTCTAGAGTTGCGCCGAAGTCGATCGAACTGATTCGTTCGGTAATCTTCCAAACCTGCGCTGGTTTTCCAAATTCCTCGATCCGTCCCGTGCTTGCGGCGGCCGGCGGCGTGGGCGGACGCACTGGGCCGCTCGCGCGGCTGCGTGCGATCCGCGCAGAATGGCGACTCGATTGGTTGCGGTTGTTGTCTTCCTGTCGGCGGCGGATGGCGTCAGGCGCCGGGGGAAGGAGGAGGGGATCGGGGGGGGAGGAATCGGCGCTGGCCTAGGGTTCGGCCCGAGGGGGGGTATAGGCCAGGGGTGGGGGGCAGCTGGGCCGGCCGGCTGGGCTCTGGCCCAGTTGGGCCGGGGGGAATTTTTCCTTTTTCTTTGACTGTTTTGTTTTCTTTTGCCTTTTTCTTTTTATTTAATCTCATGTCTCTGTTTAGTAAATAGTTATGCCACCAAATGATTTTTATAAAACATGGCAATTGTTCCAATAAATACTAGGCATCCTCTACTACTACCAAAAATTAGTTTGGAGTTAAATGGATCTCACACAATTTTTATAATAATTAAAATGCATTAATCCTTGCTGTTTTGACAATGTTAGAGCCACCTAATTATTTTATTTATTGTTGGTTTCAATTTTAGAATAGTCTCTGTAATATTTGTTATTTATCGAACATTTTAGTTTCTATGTTGCACAACTTTTATATTTCACTTTCATTTAAATTTGGATTTTGACTTAGGAGTTGAAATGCAATATAATGCTAATGATGATCATGCACTGTTAAACATGATGACATGGCATAATCAAAAGGGTGATTACTGCAGTTAAGCACTGGGGGTGTTACAACGTTCGACTACATCAACCGCGTTAAACAAACGCTTCCGCTTTCGGTCTATGAGGGTACGTGGACACACTCTCCCCCTCTCGTTGCGATGCATCTCCTAGATAGATCTTGCGTGAGCGTAGGAAAATTTTGGAATTGCATGCTACGTTCCCTAACAGTGGCATCCGAGCCAGGTCTATGCGTAGATGATATGCACGAGTAGAACACAAAGAGTTGAGGGCGATGATAGTCATACTGCTACCACCAACGTCTTATTTTGATTTGGCGGTATTGTTGGATGAAGCGGCCCGGACCAACCTTACATGACCACGTTCATGAGACCGGTTCCACCGACAGACATGCAACTAGTTTTGCATAAAGGTGGCTGGCGGGTGTCTGTTTCTCCAACTTTAGTTGAATCGAATTTGACTACGACCGGTCCTTGTTGAAGGTTAAAACAGCAAACTTGACGAAACATCGTTATGGTTTTGATGCGTAGGTAAGAACGGTTCTTACTAGAAGCCCGTAGCAGCCACGTAAAACTTGCAACAACAAAGTAGAGGACGTCTAACTTGTTTTTGCAGGGCATGTTGTGATGTGATATGGTCAAGACATGATATGATATACGTTATTGTATGAGATGATCATGTTTTGTAAAAGTTATCGGCAACTGGCAGGAGCCTTATGGTTGTCGCTTTATTGTATGAAATGCAATCGCCATGTAATTGCTTTACTTTATCACTATGCGTTAGCGATAGTTGTAGAAGCAATAGTTGGCGAGACGACAACGACGCTACGATGGAGATCAAGGTGTCAAGCCGGTGACGATGGGAATCATGACGGTGCTTTGGAGATGGAGATCAAAGGCACAAGATGATGATGGCCATATCATGTCACATATTTTGATTGCATGTGATGTTTATCTTTTATGCATCTTATTTTGCTTAGTACGGCGGTAGCATTATAAGATGATCCCTCACTAAAATTTCAAGGTATAAGTGTTCTCCCTGAGTATGCACCGTTGCGACAGTTCGTCGTGCCGAGACACCTCGTGATGATCGGGTGTGATAAGCTCTACGTTCACATACAACGGGTGCAAGACAGTTTTGCACATGCGGAATACTCAGGTTAAACTTGACGAGCCTAGCATGTACAGACATGGCCTCGGAACACTGGAGACCGAAAGGTCGAACGTGAATCATATAGTAGATATGATCAACATAGAGATGTTCACCATTGAAAACTACTCCATCTCACGTGATGATCGGACATGGTTTAGTTGATATGGATCACGTGATCATTTAGATGACTCGAGGGATGTCTATCTAAGTGGGAGTTCTTAAGTAATATAATTAATTGAACTTAATTTATCATGAACTTAGTCCTGATAGTTTTTGCATATCTATGTTGTAGATCAATGGCCCGTGCTACTGTTCCCTTGAATTTTAATGCGTTCCTAGAGAAAGCTAAGTTGAAAGATGATGGTAGAAACTACACGGACTGGGTCTGTAACTTGAGGATTATCCTCATTGCTGCACAAAAGAATTATGTCCTTGATGCACCGCTAGGTGAAAAGCCCCCTCCCGCTAATGTAGACGCTTTGAACGTCTGGCAGACGCGGTCTGATGACTACTCTATAGTTCAGTGTGCCATGCTTTACGGCTTAGAATCGGGACTTCAAAGACGTTTTGAACGTCATGGACCATATGAGATGTTCCAGGAGTTGAAGTTAATATTTCAAGCAAATGCCCGAGTTGAGAGATATGAAGTCTCCAACAAGTTCTATAGCTGCAAGATGGAGGAGAACAGTTCTGTCAGTGAACACATACTCAGAATGTCTGGGTACCATAACCACTTGACTCAGCTGTGAGTTAATCTTTCGGATGATAGTGTTATTGACAGAGTTCTTCAATCACTGCCACCAAGCTACAAAGGCTTCATGATGAACTATAATATGCAAGGGATGGATAAGACAATTCTCGAGCTCTTCGCTATGCTCAAAGCTGCTGAGGTAGAAATCAAGAAAGAGCATCAAGTGTTGATGGTTAACAAGACCACTAGTTTCAAGAAAAAGGGCAAGGGAAAGAAGGGGAACTTCAAGAAGAATGGCAAGCAAGTTGTCACTCCCGGGAAGAAGCCCAAGTCTGGACCCAAGCCTGAAACTGAGTGCTTCTACTGCAAAGGGACTGGTCACTGGAAGCGGAACTGCCCCAAGTATTTGGCGGATAAGAAGGATGGCAAAGTGAACAAAGGTGTATTTGATATACATGTTATTGATGTGTACCTTACTAATGCTCGTAGTAGCGCCTGGGTATTTGATACTGGTTATGTTGCTCATATTTGCAACTCGAAACAGGGGCTACGGATTAAACGAAGATTGGCTAAGGACGAGGTGACAATGCGCGTCGGGAATGGTTCCAAGGTTGATGTGATCGTCGTCGGCACGCTACCTCTACATCTACCTTCGGGATTAGTTTTAGACCTGAATAATTGTTATTTGGTGCCAGCGTTGAGCATGAACATTATATCTGGATCTTGTTTAATGCGAGACGGTTATTCATTTAAATCAGAGAATAATGGTTGTTCTATTTATATGAGTAATATCTTTTATGGTCATGCACCCTTGAAGAGTGGTCTATTTTTGTTGAATCTCGATCGTGGTGATACACATATTCATAATATTGATGCCAAAAGATGCAAAGTTGATAATGATAGTGCAACATATTTGTGGCACTGCCGTTTAGGTCATATTCGTGTAAAGCGCATGAAGAAACTCCATGCAGATGGACTTTTGGAATCACTTGATTATGAATCATTTGATGCTTGCGAACCATGCCTCATGGGCAAGATGACTAAAACTCCGTTCTCCAGAACAATGGAGCGAGCCACTGACTTATTGGAAAAAATACATACCGATGTATGCGGTCCGATGAGTGTTGAGGCTCGCGGCGGGTATCGTTATTTTCTGACCTTCACAGATGATTTGAGGAGATATGGGTATATCTACTTAATGAAACACAAGTCTGAAACATTTGAAAAGTTCAAAGAATTTCAGAGTGAAGTGGAAAATCATCGTAACAAGAAAATAAAGTTTCTATGATCTGATCGCGGAGGCGAATATTTGAGTTACGAGTTTGGCCTTCATTTAAAACAATGTGGAATAGTTTCACAACTCACGCCACCTGGAACACCACAGCGTAATGGTGTGTCCGAACGTCGTAACCGTACTTTATTAGATATGGTGCGATCTATGATGTCTCTTACCGATTTACCACTACCATTTTGGGGTTATGCATTAGAGACAACTGCATTCACGTTAAATAGGGCACCATCTAAATCCGTTGAGACGACACCGTATGAACTGTGGTTTGGCAAGAAACCTAAGCTATCGTTTCTTAAAGTTTGGGGTTGCGATGCTTATGTGAAAAAGCTTCAGCCTGATAAGCTCGAACCCAAATCGGAGAAGTGCGTCTTCATAGGATACCCAAAAGAAACTGTTGGGTACACCTTCTATCACAGATCCGAAGGCAAGATCTTTATTGCTAAGAATGGATCCTTTCTAAAGAAGGAGTTTCTCTCGAAAGAAGTGAGTGGGAGGAAAGTAGAACTTGATGAGGTAATTGTACCTTCTCTCAATTTGGAAAGTAGCTCATCAGAGAAATCTGTTCCCATGATGCCTACACCAACTGGAGAGGAAGCTAATGATAATGATCATGAAACTTCAGATCAAGTTACTACCGAACCTCATAGGTCAACCAGAGCACGTTCCGCACCAGAGTGGTACGGTAATCCTATTCTGGAAGTCATGTTACTAGACCATGAGGAACCTACGAACTATGAGGAAGCGATAATGAGCCTAGATTCTGCAAAATGGCTTGAGGCCATGAAATCTGAGATGGGATCCATGTATGAGAACAAAGTATGGACTTTGGTTGACTTGCCCGATGATCGGCAAGCCATAGAGAATAAATGGATCTTCAAGAGGAAGACTGACGCTGATGGTAATGTTACTGTCTACAAAGCTCGACTTGTCGCGAAAGGTTTTCGACAAGTTCAAGGAGTTGACTACGATGAGACTTTCTCACCCGTAGCGATGCTTAAGTCTATCCGAATCATGTTAGCAATTGCCGCATTTTATGATTATGAAATCTGGCAAATGGACGTCAAGACTGCATTCCTTAATGGATTTCTCAAAGAAGAGTTGTATATGATGCAACCAGAAGGTTTTGTCGATCCTAAAAGTGCTAACAAAGTGTGCAAGCTCCAGCGATCCATTTATGGACTGGTGCAAGCATCTCGGAGTTGGAATATACGCTTTGATGAGATGATCAAAGCATATGGTTTTATACAGACTTTTGGAGAAGCCTGTATTTACAAGAAAGTGATGGGAGCTCTGTAGCATTTCTAATATTATATGTGGATGACATATTGTTGATTGGAAATGATATATAATTTCTGGATAGCATAAAAGGATACTTCAATAAAAGTTTTTCAATGAAAGACCTCGGTGAAGCTGCTTATATATTGGGCTTTCACAAAGCACATACCTTGATAAAGTTTTGAAGAAGTTCAAAATGGATTAGTTAAAGAAAGGGTTCTTGCCTGTTTTACAAGGTGTGAAGTTGAGTCAGACTCAATGCCCGACCACTGTAGAAGATAGAGAGAAAATGAAAGTCATTCCTTATGCCTCAGCCATAGGTTCTATCATGTATGCTATGCTGTGTACCAGACCTGATGTGTGCCTTGCTATAAGTCTAGCAGGGAGGTACCAAAGTAATCCAGGAGTGGATCACTGGACAGCGGTCAAGAACATCCTGAAGTACCTGAAAAGGACTAAGGATATGTTTCTCGTTTATGGAGGTGACAAAGAACTCATCGTAAATGGTTACGTCGATGCTAGCTTTGACACTGATCCGGATGACTCTAAGTCACAAACCGGATACGTATTTATATTGAATGGTGGAGCTGTCAGTTGGTGCAGTTCCAAGCAAAGCGTCGTGGCGGGATCTACGTGTGAAGCGGAGTACATAGCTGCTTCAAAAGCAGCGAATGAAGGAGTCTGGATGAAGGAGTTCATATCCGATCTAGGTGTAATACCAAGTGCATCGGGTCCAATGAAAATCTTTTGTGACAATACTGGAGCAATTGCCTTGGCGAAGGAATCCAGATTTCACAAAAGAACCAAACACATCAAGAGACGCTTCAACTCCATCCGTGATCAAGTCAAGGAGGGAGACATAGAGATTTGCAAAATACATACGGATCTGAATGTGGCAGACCCGTTGACTAAGCCTCTTCCACGAGCAAAACATGATCAGCACCAAGACTCCATGGGTGTTAGAATCATTACAATGTAATCTAGATTATTGACTCTAGTGCAAGTGGGAGACTGAAGGAAATATGCCCTAGAGGCAATAATAAAGTTGTTATTTATATTTCCTTATATCATGATAAATGTTTATTATTCATGCTAGAATTGTATTAACCGGAAACTTAATACATGTGTGGATACATAGACAAAACACTGAGTCCTTAGTAAGCCTCTACTAGACTAGCTCGTTAATCAAAGATGGTTAAGTTTCCTAACCATAGACATGTGTTGTCATTTGATGAACGGGATCACATCATTAGGAGAATGATGTGATGGACATGACCCATCCGTTAGCTTAGCATAATGATCGTTAAAGTTTTATTGCTATTGCTTTCTTCATGACTTATACATATTCCTTTGACTATGAGATTATGCAACTCCCGAATACCGGAGGAATACCTTGTGTGCTATCAAACATCACAACATAACTGGGTGATTATAAAGATGCTCTACAGGTATCTCCGAAGGTGTTTTTTGGGTTGGCATAGATCGAGATTAGGATTTGTCACTCCGAGTATCGGAGAGGTATCTCTGGGCCCTCTCGGTAATGCACATCATGATAAGCCTTGCAAGCAATGTGACTAATGAGTTAGTTGCGGGATGATGCATTACGGAATGAGTAAAGAGACTTGCCGGTAACGAGATTGAACTAGGTATGAAGATACCGACGATCGAATCTTGGGCAAGTAACATACCGATGACAAAGGGAACAACGTATGTTGTCATTGCGGTTCGACCGATAAAGATCTTCCTAGAATATGTAGGAACCAATATGAGCATCCAGGTTCCGTTGTTGGTTATTAACCGGAGAGGTGTCTCGGTCATGTCTACATAGTTCTCGAACCCGTAGGGTCCGCACGCTTAACGTTCGATGACGATTTGTATTATATGAGTTATGTGATTTGGTGACCAAATGTTGTTCGGAGTCCCGGATGAGATCACGGACATGACGAGGAGTCTCGAAATGGTCAAGAGGTAAAGATTGATATATTGGATGATAGTATTCGTACACCGAAAGTGTTTCGGAATGTTTCGAGTACATATCAGGGTACTGGGGGAGTTACCGGAACCCCCCGGGGGAAGATATGGGCCATATGGGCCATAGGAGGGTGGCAAACCAGCCCACATCGGTTGGAGCCCCCCCCCCCCCCCCCCAAGGGAGGAGTCCGAATTGGACCAGAGGAGGGGGCGGCGCCCCCCTTTCCTTCTCCCTCTCTCTCTCTCCTTCCCCCTTTCCCCCTCCGATAAAAGGAAGGGGGGCGAATCCTACTAGGAGCCCAAGTGGGACTCCTCCCACTTGGGGCGCGCCTAGGGCCGGCCTCCTCCCCTCTCCCTCCTTTATATATGGGGGTGGGGGCGCCTCTAAGACACATCAATTGTTCCAAGCCGTGTGCGGCGCCCCCCTCCACTGTTTACTCCTCCGGTCATATTCGCGTAGTGCTTAGGCGAAGCTCTGCACGGATCACTTCACCATCACCGTCACCACGCCGTCGTGCTGACGGAACTCTCCCTTGACACTTTGCTGGATCAAGAGTTCGAGGGACGTCATCAAGCTGAACGTGTGCAGAACTCGGAGGTGCCGTACGTTCGGTGCTTGATCGGTTGGATCGAGAAGACGTTCGACTACATCAACCGCGTTAAACAAACGCTTCCACTTTTGGTCTACGAGGGTACGTGGACACACTCTTTCCCTCTCATTGCTATGCATCTCCTAGATAGATCTTGCATGAGCATAGGAAATTTTTTGAATTGCATGCTACGTTCCCCAACACTAAGGATAGTCGAATGGGTACCCGTTCAAGCTGTATCCCTATCCCCCGTTATTCTGGACGTTTGCAAGTCTCCAACCCGAGCTCCTATGTGGGGAGGAAATATGGTGTCCGGACAGCCTGCCACATTGGACCCGATCTATCCGCAGCAATTTCTCTTTTTTTCATCTCTCTTCATCCCCATCAATTATGTACTTCCTCCGTTCCTAAATATTAGTCTTTTTAGAGATTTCAATAAGGACTACATATGGATGAATATAGACGTATTTTAGAGTGTAGATCCATTCATTTTGCTCTGTATGTAGGCTATATTGAAATCTCTAAAAAGACATGTATTTAGAAACGAAGGGAGTATGTGTCCAGGCAATTTGATAGGACAAGGCTGCGTGCACAGATAAATGGGGTTCAGAGCGGACACTGTCCAAATGTGACCACGAATAAATGGGGCGCCAAATCAGTACAATTGAAGATGCTCATCTAAAGGGGCAGCAACAGCCAAAAGAGTTACAAATGGCAAAAGCCAAGATGCATTCAGAATCTGGGCAATTACTCACAAAAGATGAAGGAAATATGCCCTAGAGGCAATAATAAAGTTGTTATTTATATTTCCTTATATCATGATAAATGTTTATTATTCATGCTAGAATTGTATTAACCGGAAACTTAGTACATGTGTGAATACATAGACAAACAAAGTGTCCCTAGTATGCCTCTACTTGACTAGCTTGTTTATCAAAGATGGTCATGTTTCCTGACCATAGACATGTGTTGTCATTTGATGAACAAGATCACATCATTAGAGAAATATGTGATGGACGAGACCCATCCATTAGCTTCGCATAATGATCGTTAAGTTTTATTGCTATTGCTTTCTTCATGACTTATACATATTCCTCTGACTATGAGATTATGCAACTCCGAATACCGGAGGAACATTTTGTGTGCTATCAAACATCACAACGTAACTGGGTGATTATAAAGATGCTCTACAGGTGTCTCCGAAGGTGTTTGTTGGGTTGGCATAGATCGAAATTAGGATTTGTCACTCCGAGTATCGGAGAGGTATCTCTGGGCCCTCTCGGTAATGCACATCACTATAAGCCTTGCAAGCAATGTGACTAATGAGTTAGTTACGGGATGATGCATTACGGAACGAGTAAAGAGACTTGCCAGTAACGAGATTGAACTAGGTATGATGATACCGACGATCGAATCTCGGGCAAGTAACATACCGATGATAAAGGGAATAACTTATGTTGTTCTGTGGTTTGACCGATAAAGATCTTCATAGAATATGTAGGAGCCAATATGAGCATCCAGGTTCCGCTATTGGTTATTGACCGGAGATGTGTCTCGGTCATGTCTACATAGTTCTCGAACCCGTAGGGTCCGCACGCTTAACGTTCGATGACGATTTGTATTATAAGTTATGTGTTTTGGTGACCGAAGTTTGTTCGGAGTCCCGGATGAGATCACGGACATGACGAGGAGTCTCGAAATGGTCGAGAGGTAAAGATTGATATATTGGAAGGTTATGTTCGGACATCGGAATGGTTTCGGAAAGGTTCGGACATTTTCCGGAGTACCGGGAGGTTACCGGAACCCCCCGGGGGACTATTGGGCCTTCATGGGCCTTAGTGGAAGAGAGGAGGCGGCGGCCATGTGGAGGCGCGCCCCCCCCCAGCCCAAACCGAATTGGACTAGGGGTGGGGGGCGCGGCCCCCTTTTCCTTCTTCTCCTCCACCTCTTTCCCCTTCTCCCCTTCTCCGGAAAGGAAAGGGGAATCCTACTAGGACTAGGGAGTCCTAGTATGACACCCCCCTTGGTGCGCCCCCTCTAGGCCGGCCACCTCCTCCTCCCCTCCTTTATATACGTGGGCAGGGGGCACCCCAAAGGCACATCAGATATTCTCTTAGCCGTGTGCGGTGCCCCTCCACAGTTTACTCCTCCGGTCATAGTGTCGTAGTGCTTAGGCGAAGCCCTGCGCGGATCACATCACCAACACCGTCGCCACGCCGTCGTGCTGATGGAACTCTCCCTCGACCTTCTGCTGGATCAAGAGTTCGAGGGACGTCATCGAGCTGAACGTGTGCTGAACTCGGAGGTGTCGTACGTTCGGTGCTTGATCGGTTGGATCGCGAAGACGTTCGACTACATCAACTGCGTTAAGCTAACGCTTTCGCTTTCGGTCTACGAGGGTACGTGGACATACTCTCCCCCTCTCGTTGCTATGCATCTCCTAGATAGATCTTGCGTGAGCGTAGGAATTTTTTTGAAATTGCACGTTCCCCAACAAAAGATACAACAGTCTGGCCAGTACCTGAAACCCTAATGCCAATACCTCAAAGAGCTCCGCTCAATACACCACCAAAGTCCCAAACTGTGAGGCATTCGTTCAACCTTGCAATCCCTGTGCAATACTGCTTCCTCCATCTGCTGCCGCTGTCATGAACCGATGCGCCTAGAATGAGATCTCGCTGGGTGCGTGGAATGTCCGCCCGCGGTAGATCGCCTCCAGGTTTTCTCCGGCGTAGGAGCTGAGCGGAGAAACCTCGACGCCTATGAGTAAAGGGGTCATGAGAAAGGTGGCCGTCACAATATGTTCTGTCTTGAAATGCCTAAGTAAGTTTCAGGGTACAGGCAAACATGAGGAATTACCTGTCATGTACAAGGGCACAGAATGGGTCAGGAAGCCACCAGCAGCTACTACCCATCTACTGTGGAGTCAGAGAAGCATCAGTTTGGCGCTATCGGGGGTGTCGTAGGCTGAGCCATTCGCATTCTTCACTGGAGCAAATTCCTCTTCGCGTAGCACCTGGATTTTCAGACATGCACCAGTGAGCATCTCAAGCTTTTAAACCCAAGGAAAATGGCGGAACAGAATGTGACGACCCCGGCTTAATCGTGCACTAATCATACACGCAAATGCGCACGATCAAGCCTAAGGACTCACTTGAAGATATCACAACACAACTCTAAAACATAAATAAAGTCATACAAGCTTTATATTACGAGCCAGGGCCTCGAGGGCTCGAATACATAGCTCGATGGCATACAAGCGTCAGCGGAAGCATCAGATATCTGAGTACAGATATATTACAGAGAGAGAGAGAGAGAGATAAGCCTTCACAGAGGCGGGGTAAAATAAAATACTACGATCGAAAGGCGTAGGCCTCCTGCCCTGGACCCTCCGATCCTACTCCTGGTCGTCAGTCGGCTCTTCGTAGTAGTAGTACTCGCCAGGCGGGTAGTAGTACTGGTCGTCGGCTGGGGCGTCTGACTCAGGGGCTCCGTCGTCTGGTGGCATCAAATGGAATATGGGAGAAAAAGAAAATAAAGCAAACGTGAGTACTCATCCGAAGTACTCAGCAAGCAAGGATCTACACTACATATGCATCATTTTCAAAGGGGGCTATATATGTGGACTGGTCTGCAGAAATGCCAGAATAGAGGGGGAAACCTAGTTCTATCGAAGACTAGCATCTTCATCAATCTTCGGCAGTCTTGCAGCAATAGAGGAGAACAGATGAACATAATGTAAAGTAGTAGTAGTAGTAGTATCATCAACCTCGACCTGAGATCCTTTCTCGACTCCCTGCGAGAAAGCAATCCCAGAGCCGTACTATCCAGTTCTCATCACATGTTCTAGTTGTACCGATCGGGATACAACTCCGAGTGTCCGTTACCGTAGGACAGGCTATCGATAGAAGTTTCTTCCCTGCAGGGGTGCACCAACTTACCCACCACGCTCACTTAACTCTGGCCGGACACACTTTTCTGGGTCATGCCCGGCCTCGGCTAAGCAACACGCCGCAACCCGACCAAATACTTAACAGAGAGGTCAGCACGCCGGACTAACCTATGCCCCCAGGGGTCTTGGGCCATCGCCCCGGACGCTCCTGCACGTTGCGTACACCGCCGGTGAGCAGACCTAGCAACCCCTTAATACAAGCGCGGTTGCGTTCCCAGTCCAACCCAGCGTATGCCGCTTAGTTGCTGACGTCTATTAAGCTTCGGCTGAAGTATACGACGCAGAACGCCCATACTATGCCCACGTGATGGTTAGTGCTATCGGGCCAGAGGCCCTTCGGATCAAATATCCAAACCGTAGTGGATTAGGAGCGCGCGGAAACGAGCAGAGACTCACGATCGATGTGACCCCATCGCCCCGTCTCGAGGACTTGCGGCAAGGGCTAAGAATGCCCGGCCACGCCTCGTAGTTATCTCGCGGGCACCATCCAGGTCAACCCGACTCCACATCACTTCGCGTTAAGCTCGCGCGGGTACCCCTCAGGGCCGACCCGTCTTTAGTAACATGGTTTAGTGCAGGTCATAATATCCAAGGTAACTGTGTGTCTGACACCGAAGGGAACCCTGAGGGATCACCCTCGACGGAATTCCTGCTCGATGTTTTCATCAAGGTGAACGAAGGAGGAATCACCCTCGAGGTCCACACTTGAGGAGTTGCGCGACGATGTCGTTATCGGGGGTGGTGTAGGAGGAATCACCCTCGCTTACCACGACCGAGTAACTAACCTACAAGGTTAACATCAGAAGTGCTGACGAGGTATCACCCTCGGCACTCGACGGTAACCCAGCAGTGTCGGCAACTAAGGGGGAAGTGATGTGCGGTGCTGGGGTTTAGTCTTCAATCCCGATGATCGGGTCTTCTGATATCCAGCAGGGCAGTCGGGATCAAGTGGGGGTCTCTGTCGTGTCTCTACCCAGCCTATACTAAGCAGTCTAGGATAACCAGAAAGGTAACAAGGCGGGGTACAATAATCAGGCTATGCAGCAGATATAGGAAAACAGTAGCAGTAGCAATTCTAATGCAAGCATAAGAGAGAAGAGAATAGGCGATATAGGCATGCTCAAAATGGGGGTGCTTGCCTGTTTGCTCTGGGGCAAGGGCAAGGTCTTCAGTGGTATCGTCGGGGACGTAGTCGTACTCCTGAGCTGCGTCTGCCTCGGGAGCTACGTCAACGTCGGGGTCTACCGAGAGAGAAGAGGGGGAAGAAACAGGTAAACATAATGCAAACAAATGCAATACGGTGCGTGTGATGCTATGATGCAGTGCAGGGTTGCCTAATTATGCATCTAAGTCATTTTAGTTATTTTTAGAATTATTCTGGGATTTAATAACCAGGGTGTGTGCACTATTCATCTGCCGGATACGGGTCTGGAGTTACGAGTTCTTCTACGTAGGGGGTTCCGATGGAGAAACAGACGACACGATTAGACTCGGCTCGTCGTTCTGAGCAACTTTCATGTTTTAACTTTTTCGATCTGAGCTACGGTTTAAAAGTTATTAATTTTCAAAGTTTATTTGAATTTCTGGAATTATTTTTATTCACAGAAAATGAATTATGACGTCAGCATGATGTCATGCTGACATCAGCAAGTCAACAGCGGCTGACTAAGTCAAATATGACATGTGGGTCCAGCGGGACCCACATGTCAGCCTCTGTGGCTTTAACAGAGTTTAAACTAACTTAATTAGATTAATTAAGGGGGTGGGCCCCACATGTCATAGACCCATTAGTTAAATTAATTAGTTTTTTTATTTTTAAAACGTTTTAAATAGTTTTAATTTGCTGGGGGCCCACATGTCATAGACTGGGGCTGCCCAGTCAGCAAAGTTGACTAGGTCAACCCAGTCAACGGGGCCCCCAGGGCCCACTGGCAGCGACTCTGGGGCGGGGCCCACCAGCGCCACGTCGGCCGCGTCGCCGGAGCGACGCCGGCGACCACAGAACGCGGCGGCGACGCACGGACGTCATCGGAAATCGCCGTCTGTGGACCATTTGGCTTGGGGTTGGGTGCGTTCGAACAAGCGCTCGCCCGCGCGTCGAACGGAGGCGGTGGTCTCGCCGGAGTTGGCCGGGAATGGCGCCGGCGACGAGAGGTGGCGGAGGCCGAAGCTCGGCGATCTCGCGTGCGACGTTGCGGGGGCCGAAAAGGCCAGCGCTCTACAACTACGGCGCCTACGCGATGCGGTGGAGGTAGCGGTGGCACGCACTAGACCAATAGGTCACCGTGGCCACGCCGGCGACGAGCGCACGCGGTGGTGGGTTCGGGCTCGAGTGGAGCAGTGACTACGGCCTACCAGCGGCGACGAGAAAGGGCACGGGAGAAGCAGCAGCTCACCTCGCGGCACGCACGTAAGGCCGGCGGGAGGTTTAGTAGCTGCAGCGCTCGAGGTCGCCGGAGATCCGCCGGAGACAGAGAAGAAGGGGGCGATGGCGTGTGGTGTCTGCAGAGCCTCCTCGCTCCTGCTCGAGGTCGAAGACGAAGGAGCCGAGGGTGACGGAGCTCGCAGGCGTGCTTGCTGAGCTTGAGCACGGCGGTGGCCGCGTCTACGGCAAGGCCATGGCGACGGAGGTGCTCGGGCGACGATGGATCTGAAGGAGGAACGCGAGGGGAGAGGGGGGGAAAGTGGTCGAGGTGGTCAGGGGGAATGCACTGGGGCTTGCCCTTATCCTCCCGGGCGACCGCGGCGTCGCGTTGTCGGCGCCTCGCCGGCACGCGCGCGCTCGTCCACAGAGAGGATGACACGGCGAGGGAGAGAGAAGGGGATGGGCCAGCTGGGCTGGGCCAGTGCACTGTGCACTTGGTCCAGTCCAGTTTTAGCCTTTTTCCTTTATTTCTTTTCCTTTTCTCTTTTCTTTTCTGTTGCAAAAATAGTTAGGCCACTTTAGCATTTCTGTAAAATATGGAACTTGGTCCAAATATTACAGTACCATTTTAGCTCTCACCAAAAAGTGGTTTGGACAAATTTGAAATTCATTTGAAGCTGAAAAGAATTTAAATGAATTTGAATATTCTGTTTTGGTGCTGTTTCATCTTGTTAGAGTCACTTTTCTAACTCCAACTTCAATGATGATGATTTTACAAATGTTCCTGGATTATTTGCCATTTAATGAACATTTTCCCAACAGTGTTTGATCAACTTTATAATTCACTTTTGAATTTGAGTTGATTTTCAGAGGTGAATTTGAATTGGATCATTAACCCATATGACTTGGCACTGCAAATGATCATGACTTGGCAGTTTTAACAGAGTGTCACAGAGCTTATTACAAGGGGGTGTTACACAGAAGAAGAGGGAACATAATGGAAATCAAACCTCAAAAAGTGTCGTGGAAGGGGAGTAATTGAATGCATCGAATATGAACTGCTCAAGCTTCAGGCCCATTGTATACCCATGAATCGAGGGTATCTTCTTCTGTGCAAGATGATACCTGGCCACCAAATTTCCAAATATCAGGTGCTGCAACAGAACAAAATTTATGCCAAAACATGTCAATTGCCAAGTAAAATTACTTGGCATGACATGCCTAGAAGATCCTTAAATTACAAACTGTAGATATAACTCTTACTCTCCCAGGAAGATTACGAGACATAAGCAGCAAGTAGGCAAAAAAACTACTACTATAAAACCAGACTCAGGGTTTGGAAGAGGAGGCAAACATAATATGATTTCAGAATCCAAACCAGATACAGAAACACTCACACGCTGTCCTTTTCAAGGCTGTTTGCGACTTGATTCAGAAATTTCAAACTGAACATATGCAAGCATACCTGCAAAGAAACAAAGGAATATGTTAGTTTTATGTGTCACAGACTCACATTTATTGAGGGAAGGAGGGATGGACAAGCCAAGGATAGAAATATACATTGCTCCAACAATAACGAAGGCGTCCTGTTGATTGATTAATTTCAGTAGTCATAGCCGCATCCATTTCAATATACTCGACCACAGAAAGAGGTCCACCACGACCACTTTGAACAAATACTCCAACATTCTCTTGTGGATAAGCCTGTTGAGGATATGACATACTATCAACAAAGTGCACATTATACTAAAAATGAAAATTGCCAAAAAAAAAGTGATGAACCATGAGAATTTCTTTTTGCGAGCTCGAAAGATATTTGACCTTACCTTCCTAACAACCTTCACAGCAGAAGATACACCCTTTTCTATAAAGTACCCTAGGAACGTTGGATCTGCAACACGAACCTGCGCATAAGACATCGATTAGCGAATGAGAAGGTGCGGAAATCAGATGACACCTCAAAGTGAATGTCATCACCAATACGTTATCAACTTCGTAGCAATCTACATACTTTACACCCCATGAAGACATATCGTCAAGCAACTTCTTAGACTTCAGAGCTGTTGAAAGATCATGGATGTCGCCTAGAGGGGGGGGGGGTGAATAGGCGCTTTAAAATAATTATGGTTTAGGCTTGAACAAATGCGGAATAAACCTAGCGGTTAATTTGTCAAGCACAAAACCTACAACAACTAGGCTCACCTATGTGCACCAACAACTTATGCTAAGCAAGATAAACAACTAAGTGATAGCAAGATATATGACAAGAAACAATATGGCTATCACAAAGTAAAGTGCATAAGTAAAAAGGCTCGGGTAAGAGATAACCGAGGCACGCGGAGACGACGATGTATCCCGAAGTTCACACCCTTGCGGATGCTAATCTCCGTTTGGAGCGGTGTGGAGGCACAATGCTCCCCAAGAAGCTACTAGGGCCACCGTAATCTCCTCACGCCCTCGCACAATGCAAGATGCCGTGATTCCACTAAGGGACCCTTGAGGGCGGTCACCGAACCCGTACAAATGGCAACCCTTGGGGGCGGTCACCGAACCCGTACACTTTGGCAACCCTTGGGGGCGGTCACCGGAACCCGTCAAATTGCTCGGGGCGATCTCCACAACCTAATTGGAGACCCCGACGCTTGCCCGGAGCTTTACACCACAATGATTAAGCTCCGAACACCAACAACCGTCTAGGGCGCCCAAGCACCCAAGAGGAACAAGCTCAAGGGTACCAAGAACCCAAGAGTAATAAGCTACTCAACTTCACTTCCACGTATCACCGTGGAGAACTCAAACCGATGCACCAAATGCAATGGCAAGGGCACACGGAGTGCCCAAGTCCTTCTCTCCCAAATCCCACCGAAGCAACTAATGCTAGGGAGGAAAATGAGAGGAAGAACAAGAAGGAGAACACCAAGAACTCCAAGATCTAGATCCAAGGGGTTCCCCTCACATAGAGGAGAAAGTGATTGGTGGAAACGTGGATCTAGATCTCCTCTTTCTTTTCCCTCAAGAACTAGCAAGAATCATTGGAGGGATCGAGAGTTAGCAAGCTCGAAGAAGGTCAACAATGGGGGAAGAACAAGAGCTCAAAGGATTAGATCCAATGGGGAAGAAGACCCCCTTTTATAGGAGGGGGGAAAATCCAACCGTTACCCACTTATTCAGCCCGCGACATGCGGTACTACCGCACAAGCCGCGGTGCTACCGCAAGGCCTTGCGGTACTACCGCACTACGATGCGGTACTACCGCTCCCGCGGCAGAGACTAGACGAGGCCCTGTTGTGTTAAAACAACGAGCGGTAGAACCGCCGGAGCGGTACTACCGCGATCCCTTGCGGTTCTACCGCAAGGTAGGGTTCGACTAGGCTGGGAAGACACGGACTAATAAAATTACATCCGTGGCTACTTCCGCTGATTCTCGGTCTATGCAAAAACCCGGCAAGGTACTACCGCACGCTGAGAGCGGTACTACCGCGTAGGGCGCGGATGTAAAAAAATACTTCTGCTCCTACTTCCGCGCATGCCAGTGTTCTGGGCTAGAGGCCACGGTACTACCGCACCTGAGGAGCGGTACTACCGCTTCCCTGGCCGGTACTACCGTGGGCCACTGCGGTACTACTGCTCCGTTGAGCAGTACTACCGCATGCCACAGAACTATAGCATTTGGAGGCCTTCATTTTGCAGCTAAAGACAACAGAAGGATACAATAAAACCAGAACTGCCATAACTTCTGCAAATGAGCTCTGAATTGAGCAAACTCAAGCTTGTTGGAAAGAAGACAACGAGTAGCATCAAAACAGCGACTGGTTATATTAAGAAGAGGCAGGGGAGGTATGCCTAGATTATAGAGGAGTGAACCCTCCAACAGAGAAGAACCGGCATAACCTCCAACATCGAAAACATCATAGAAGAAGCAAGTGAACTCCGTTTTCGATGAACTCGAGCTTGTCATCAAGACGACCAAAAGCTCTAAGACTCACAAGGAGAACCAAACAAGAACCAATAAAGATGATGCAAGGATGCAATGGTTTGAGCTCTCTACGAACGATACGATCAAGCTACTCATCGAGAGCCCCCCTTGATAGTACGGCAATCGATCCTATAACCCGGTCTCCCAACTACCACCATGAGACCGGTAAAAGAGAAAACCTATCAAGGGCAAACCTTTGCCTTGCACAAAGTCCACTTGAGCTAGATGATGATGACCTTGACTTCCTCAAGTTGGACCACCTTTCTTGATTCCGTTGGCTCGGTGAAGACTAGTTGATTGCTCCCCCATACTCCACTATGGGTGAGTCACTCTTTGGCTCATCTTCACAAGTCCATTGCCACCACAATGGACGGCAAGCTTCAAGCATGTGATCTCTTCGTGATGATCCACTTGAACTTGCACACCGCAACCTAACCCCACAAAGAACTCTCACGAAGACCATGGGTTAGTACACAAAGCGTAATTGACAATGCTTACCATACCATGGGATCGCTTGGTCCCCCTCGGTACATCTTCTACGCTTTGTGTGTTGATCAACTTGATTCACTCTTTGACTTAGTCTTGATCAACCTCTCACATGACCAATCTTTAGGTAATTCCTTGAATAGCATCTTGATCATCACAAACTCTCCTTGAAACCAACAAATGGACTCCAAGAAAAGCCTATGGACAAATCCTTCAAGAATAACTCAAGGCAACCATTAGTCCATAGAGATTGTCATCAATTACCAAAACCAAACATGGGGGCACCGCATGTTCTTTCAGCTGTGAGATGTTACAGTTGTAAAAACTAAGCATCAGTATCTAATAGTGGGTAAAATACAACTACTGCAAGATGCATAATAACATCTATGGGAGATTACGGGCATAAACTCCTCCATTTCCATCAGGTGCCTTGGCTACCTGGTTTAAGAAGATCATGTAAGAACAATCCAATCATTTAGCATTGCAGATATGCAGTATCAAAGTAGCTTTGCAGGCATCAAAATTTGCATAACTCTCAGATCACACACCATGAGTAAAACTTAGAAAACAAATTGCTATAAACCATAACTTTGCGTCCTGGCCATACATGGTAAGATGGATCATGAATGAAAACTTAAAGAGAAGATGCAACATGGTACCTTGTATGGCGTCTCCATAATAAATCTGCCATTGTCAAAAACACATGGAAGGGTGCCTTGTTGGAAAAAGGTCACATGCCAAGAAGATATCAACGTTTCAAGCCTAGCTATTGAAGATAACTCTTACTATTGGATTAGATAGTATGCACATGTTTGTTGAATTCCCATTAATATTCAATGCAACGGAAAATTCTGTACTTGTTCTTACCTGGTCAGCCTCTAAGCCAAAATATTTACGGCTTTCAAAGAATTTGCGTGTGACATCATCGGTGAAGGGGCTGGTCATTATGTACCAGTGGATTGGTAAAGTATTTCTTGGACCTGCAAAGTATTTTCAAATCAAGGGTAAGGACGTGAAGTGAAGCAAAGGACAAAGAAAATCTACAAGCTTGTGCTTAAAAGATATTACTATCACTGGACTGAGCAGCCAACTTTTGAACACACAAAATGCGTTCCACTTGGAGTTGGAAAAGTGATTTTCCAGATGGAAGGCCAATACCTGAAAGGCCAACATGAGGTGTCAAGAGAAAATTACAATGATCAATATAATATAAGGAGATTGGAATTATCAGCGAAATGCAATACCATACTAGTATGGATGAACAAAGATGCCACACTAGATATAGTAAGTACATCCATTTCCTTTTGATCAGGAGACAATGCATGACAGTGATGTACAAAATTTATAACATGTGAAATCTGCCGTTATGGAATTATCAGCAAAAATGCAATTCCATACTAGTATGGATGAACAAATATGCCACACTGGATACAGTAAGCACTTCCAATCCCTTTTTTGATTAAAAGACGGTGTATAACAGTGATGTACACAATTTACAACATGTGAAATCTGCGGCAGTGGAATAAAGAATTGTGCCAAGAAATAAAAAAATCACTATGGTGTACTATTTTTTAGTTTTCAAAGAAGAGCATACCACTGCACATATGCAGTCAACTAACATACAAGGATTCAGATGGGATCGACTTATTGAAACACCCCTTAGGATCTGAGCTACCAAGCCGAGTCCCCTACACACAAGGCACGACATGGGAAGAAATTAGATCACAAGTATAATGCTACCGAATGCGCAGTAGAGACTACCGAGACTGCGGTATCAGAAAACAGGATTGGGAGGACTCTATTTCATCAGATTACCTGACCACCAGCCAAAAGAACAACCGCCAGCTTCCCCTTGGAGATGGCTCTCAGCCCCTTCTTCCACCACCGTTCTTTGTCCTCTGGAGACCTCTCCTCCACCCTCGAGACGCTGGATTCCGGCACGGGCTCGGCGGGCGCCAGATAGCCTGTGCTCAGCAAAGTCACCACATTAACTAAGAATGCTGATTAGAGACACACATGGCATGGTGTTCTTGTTCACTGGAATTATGGCAATTTATTCAACTGAAGGCACTCTGACCTTGTGATCCCATAGAGCGTCGAATGATCCGGTCAATCCTGGAAAGATCTAGACTCTGCAATACAGTACGCACAGATAAGGGGTCAATCCTCGGTCGGTGGGCGATGGCGGCATCATAGGAGGTCAATCCTCGGTCTGCGGCGGGAGATAGGAGGAGCTCAACCATTAAGGTCGGCGGCGGCGTGATTGGAGCAGATCCATCACGGTCGATGGCGGGATAGTGGAGGTCGAAGTTCAGGCGGCAGCCGCACTAAGCTTTGCTCCTCGACCCTGCTGTCTCGGTGTGCCGCCGCATTGCGCTTCTCTGTCTGCTGGGTGGAGGTCGCCGCGCGGCTAATTAATTAAGGTATTCTTTTCGTGAGTGGCTTAATTAAGGTATTCAATTCGTAAGGATAGTGCTGTAGTACTCTGTGTGTAAATTGACTGGTCATTAATTTTTGTCATTGCATGTCTGGATAACAATATGAAGCGCTCTCAGTAATTTTGAAAATAAAACCTTGTGATTTATGCACGCATCTTTGGGCATCAGTTAATCTGTGTATTAATATTGGCTTCGTCAGTATTCAGCCGCCGTCAAAATGGCAAACAGATGCTGCAAATTTCGATTGTGGTCAGGCAACACCACAATCAAAATGTGCAGCATCTGCAACTGATGGAGATTTACATTGCTGCTCAAATCCTCATCTTCGTCCCCACAAATCTTAGCAGCCATTTCTACTCGAAATCAAATCAAACCAACTCTGCGTGCAGAATTCCAGCCCACAACCAAATCGACAAGCATAATTCCAACACAAAACCGAAATCTTTCTTTCATAACAATCCCGATGCAGAAAGTAACTTCTTATGCCGAAAAAGCCTCTGCCGACAGTCCCTACGCGAGAAATCAGCTCTCGCGCGAACAGAAATCCCAGCGCAAGAAAGCCAAATCCGATGGGCCTCCCATGGGCCTTTACGGCGGGCCGGCCTGACGAGACGGTGGAGAGGCCCGGAAAGGCGGGGGCATTCCGCAGCGGCGCCCAGCGCTATAAGAATGCACCCTAGGGTTTTCGCCTCCTCCCCGTGTCTCGCCTCCTCGCACCCGCATCTCCGCGCTCCGCCGCCGCCGCCGCCGCCGCCTCAGAGCCGCTCGAAGCCCACCTCGCAGCCATGGCGGAGCAGGTAAAGGCTCTCCTCCTCTCCTCCCCTCCCCGTGTAGCGCTCTTCCTCTGCTCCCCCCGTTCGCTTGCTGGCGACGGGTGCTCGGGATATGTGATGCGGCGCCTTCGTGCTTTTCTGCCATGTATTCTTAGATCTGCCCATGTAGAAGCTTGTGTAATCGTTGCAAATCGAGTGGTAGCATGAGGTATCTAGTCGCGAGTTGGTTGTTTTTGCGGTTAGACGAACTTGGGTTGGGTCGGTTTCCTCGTAGTCGTTAGCAGCACATGCTAAATGTTATGTATGTTGCTACTGAAGCTTTATTATGGGCTCCTCTCTGATTATTTGGACCCAATAGGATCTTGGTGTTTAGTGGGATAGTTTCTATTCTAAGTTCTCGATGCACTAGACCTACACTGATGAAGTTTTGATGTTGTATGGTTCATTTGGAGTTTGGCAAGCATTAATTGAGTCTAGATTGTTATTTTCTTTGTTTTCATTCATGCGTATAATTGATCATAGTTTGTGGTTGTAATTGTTCTGATGGTTTAAACCTGATCTGTTGTGCAGACCGAGAAGTCTTTCCTCAAGCAGCCAAAGGTTTTCCTCAGGTGAGGAGTTCGATTACCCTTAATTCTGTGCTGTTGTTGTTTACCAATGTACATATCTTTTATTGATCCAATGTAATGCCCATACCCTAACAATGCTTTTCTGTTTAATTTAGCACGAAGAAGGCTGACAAGGCAAAGAGGCCAGGCAAGGCTGGCAACCGCTTCTGGAAGAATGTTGGCCTTGGTTTCAAGACCCCAAGGGAAGCGATCGAAGGTAAACTAAAGGCCATTCCTTCTATTTTAGCACTGTTTTCATACTCACGTAGGTGCTGTTAGTCTTGATGAATGCAAGTATGTTCCCTAGATCTTACTTCAGTACCATTTCTCCTGGCTTATCTAGCTAGCTGTTTACACAAAGATTTGGAGCTTGTTTAGAGTAAATTCTCATTTGGTACCTTGATTGTCATTTGTAGATCCACAGCCAATTTTCTTTTGCTCTTGTGGAAACTATTGAGCCATGAATTTTACTTCATACTGTTCTGATATTTTGTTGCTAATGTCTGGCAGTGTACTGTGATCGCCATAAAACCATGAATAGTTAATTGTGCATTATTTTCTGTTAAGCTTGCGATAGTCTATTAATTCCTATTCATTTCCAGGTACCTACATTGACAAGAAGTGCCCATTCACTGGAACTGTTGCCATCAGGGGCAGAATCATAGCTGGAACCTGCCACAGTGCCAAGATGAACAGGACCATCATTGTTCGCAGGAACTACCTTCATTTTGTGAAGAAGTATCAGAGGCAAGTAAACCCATTGATGATTCATTGCTAATTCCCTGTGGCATTTCTAACTGAGAAATCAATTGTGTACCTTGCAGGTATGAGAAGAGGCACTCCAACATCCCAGCTCACATCTCCCCCTGCTTCCGTGTCAAGGAAGGCGACCATGTCATCATTGGCCAGTGCAGGTAAAACTCATTGCTCTTGTATGACTTGGTATTCAACTTGAGAATGTTAGCCTGGCTGTTCTAGTATGTTGCCCCTTGTGCAGTTATTTTACTGTTATACATGCTGTGATATTCCACTTCATTATATAGTTGATGTATTGATTACTGCAGAGCGCTATTTTCTTTTGTTGCTCAAGTATATTGCTTGTGTCTGAAACAGGCCCCTGTCGAAAACCGTGAGATTCAATGTCCTGAAGGTTGTTCCAGCTGGAACCACTGGAGGCGGGAAGAAGGCTTTCATCGCTGCTTAAGCTCTGACTATTCATGAGTTGTTCATAGTCAGAACTTTTTCACTCTTAAAATCTACCAGGCTGCTGTTTCGAGATTTGATTCCCATGTTTTCTGTCAAACCGAATGTCGTGATCTGAACAAGTTTTGTGGAATCTATCTATCATTATAGTTTTGCTTAAATTTGTACTGCCTGATTGGTCTTTCTGCTTAATTCCTGGTGAGTTTGTTTGCCCAAATGTGATATGATATTTATTCAAGCAGTGTTGCCTCATTCCCCTTGATCGTAACATCTCCAGTCATGGGTTTATAATCTAACGAAATGTGTTGATAGTGAAACTAAAATTGATGACTGAGATCAACCGTAAAGCATAATATGACTGAGATCAACAGAGGTAGTATAATCTAGGATGTGCTTTTGCTCTGATCTAGAACGATGAGTAAGCATAGAATGACAGAAAAAAGCTCCATATGTAGGTACGTAGATTTGGAACCTTAAGAACTAAATTTTCAGAATCCATCTCACTCGGCCCTTCCCTTTGTTCTTCGCCCTTCTCTTTGTTCTCCATCCGCACCCTTGATCAATGCTGTTGTTGTATCACCTAGGCCTTGCCCAACCTCTGCCGCTAAGGCCTTGTACAATGCAAGACGCTTAGGGGAGGTGCTTAGAGAAATAAATCAGTCCTTTTTTAAGCACCGGTGCTTATTTGTGAGGGTAGACGCTTAATTAGGCGTCTCTCCTGTAGAAATAGGCACCGGTGCTTTAGAAAAATCTGTTTTTTTTTCTAAGCATCTACCTTTGTACAAGGCCCCGCCTAATGACGCTGACCATGGCGGACGTCATCTTGTCGGCCAAATGCCATAGTGCAATGTTTTGACATTGTCGTTGTTGTTGACTTTGAAGGGAACACAATGGCTATGTACTCGATGAAGGAGGATGAATTGTTGTGTGATGTGTGGGTGGCCACGTGTGTGTGCATGTTTGGTTCAATGAGCACAAGCACTGATCCATGATCCTGTATAGATGTCGCTGCTCCATCGATGATACACCATTCAAAATGCCATCAAAAGTATTGAAGTGTGTGTGCACAAGTGCGAGCAAGGCGGCCAAGGCATGCATCGCTTAAGAGCCCGTAATTTTTCCTCTTGTTGCTTTGCGTATTGGTCATTTTATTGATTTGCTCAATGTTGTAACTTGTTGATCAGTTAATTGCTAGCCCGTACGCGCTGCTGTTCTACCAAGGATGGAGTGCAACCCCTTCGCAATGATTCATTGTTGGGAGATGCTCAATGTCCATGGCAACTGAATACATTACATATGAAGAGGTTCAAACTCGAGGAGATGAAGCTTGTGACGAAGGATGCTTTTGGGATTCATGAAATTGGAAAACTTGTTGAACATCTTTCGGATTCAAACGTATGGTCGGATTGCTATTGGTCTAGATACATTTGTCAAAGGCGGTCATTTGGTTTAGTTTTGTTAACAAAAATTCAGTTGAATGGCCTTCGCCCCTATTCTTGTCGCGGACACGTCATAACGTGTTCACGGACATTTGATTTGATGGTACCCTTTCAAAGCTGTATCCCTATCCCCATTATTCCGGACATCTGATTTGATGGTACCCTTTCAAAGCTGTATCCCTATCAGCCTGCCACATTGGACCCGATCTATCCGCAGCATTTTTTTTTCTTTCTCTCCATTCCCACCAATTATATATGTGTCCAGGTAATTTGATAGGAGAAGGCTTTCGTGCACAGATAAATGGGGTTCAGAGCGGACACTGTCCAAACGTGACAGCGGATAAATGTGGCGCCAAATTAGTAAAATTGAAGATGCCCATCTAAAGGGGCAGCAACAGCCAAAAGAGTTACAAATGGCAAAAGCCAAGACGCATTCAGAATCTGGGCCAATTACTCACAAAAGATACAACAGTCTGGCCAGTACCTGAAACCCTAATGCCAATAGCTCAAAGAGCTCTGCTCAATACACCACCAAAGTCCCAAACTGCGAGGCATTCGTTCAACCTTGCAATCCCTGTGCAATACTGCTTCCTCCATCTGCTGCCGCTGTCACGAACCGATGCGCCTAGAACGAGATCTCGCTGGGCGCGTGGAATGTCCGTCCGCGGCAGATCGCCTCCAGGTTTTCTACGGCGTAGGAGCTGAGCGGAGAAACCTCGACGCCTATGAGAAAAGGGGTCATGAGAAAGGTGGCCATTACAATTTGTTCTGCCTTGAAATGCTTGAGTTGTGATTTAGTACTGCAAGTTTCAGGGTGCAGGCAAATGTGAGGAATTACCTGTCATGTACAAAGGCACAGAATGGATCAGGAAGCCACCAGCAGCGACTACCCATCTGCTGTGGAGTCGGAGCAGCATCATTTTGGAGCTATCGGGGCTATCGTAGGCTGAGCCATTCGCATTCTTCACTGGAGCAAATTCCTCTTCGCGTAGCACCTGGATTTTCAGATATGCACCAGTGAGCATTTCAAGCTTTTAAACCCAAAGAAAATGGCGAGGGAACAGAATGGAAATCAAACCCCAAAAAGCGTCGTGGACGGGGAGTAATTGAATGCATTGAATATGAACTGCTCAAGCTTCAGGCCCATTGTATACCCATGAATCGAGGGTATCTTCTTCTGTGCAAGATGATACCTGGGCACCAAATTTCCAAATGTCAGGTGCTGCAACAGAACATAATTTATGCTAGAGCATGTCAATTGCCAAGTAAAATTACTTGCCATGACATGCCTAGAAGATCCTTAAATCACAAACTGTAGATATAACTCTTACTCTCCCAGGAAGATTAAGAGACATAAGCAGCAAGTAGGTAAAAAACTACTACTATAAAACCAGACTCAGGGTTTGGAAGAGGAGGCAAACATAATATGATTTCAGAATCCAAACTAGATACAGAAACACTCACACGCTGTCCTTTTCAAGGCTGTTTGCGACTTGATTCAGAAATTCCAAACTGAACATATGCAAGCATACCTGCAAAGAAACAAAGGAATATGTTAGTTTTATGTGTCACAGTTATTGAGGGAAGGAGGGAGCGACAAGCTAAGGATAGAAATATACATTGCTCCAATAACGAAGGCGTCCTGTTGATTGATTAAATAAATCTTTCGAAGTCCATTCCAGTCCATTAAGTAAATCTTTCGAAGTCCACTCCACTGTGTTCCCAGTTTTGGATCTGCCTTTTGTGCAGAAAAGGTATAATTAGTCTAATGAATAATAATGTTCTGTATAATGCATTTATTATTTGAATAAATTACGCAGGCGTGAAGAAGTTCATGAAACAACAACCATACCTTACCAAAAATACCTAACAACTCATAGAGAAACATAATTGTTCTCACTATTAACAACTTATACAGCAGGTACCAGCTTAAACACCCATTCACTGGTGGCAACTAAGATGACCTTATTGGGCTACTGTTGGAGCTTGGAGGAACACAAACAAATAGAACTACAGTTGATCATGATTCCATGCTTGCTCCTCTATAGAACTAGTGGAATCATGCTCCTCTACAGGACAAATTTGGACAACCAAAAATTCTGCACCTTATAGGGATGACTGAATACAAAATTATAGAACTAATAAGTTACCCATTCCCGGAGTAAAGTATCAAGCAATTTGTATAATAGCACTCAGAATTTCAGGTAAATCTGCAATGTACCAAGAACAAAGCTAACCCACACTTTACTGTCACTCTTAACCAAATAGCTATATCCACAAGCAGACAGCAGTAGGAATAAGGTTGACATAAAAAAAGCGACAAATAAGTTGCCATCAAACACGGACGTTGGCAAACTACGGGTTTATATCTGACATGGACATCATATAATCGTTCGAAGGAGCAATTTACTAGCTGGAAACAACAGAGGCGCGACGGCTTACACGAGGGGACGCCGAGGGATCCGAAGTCGGAGGCCGCGGCGGCGTCAGGGAGGGAGAGGAAGCGCGAGTCGAGGCGCAGCGGCGGGCAGTCGGTCCGGGGGTAAGCTCGGCCGGTGAGGAAGGCAGCGGCGGCGACGGCGAGGAGGAGAAGGGAGGCGGCCGCATGGTAAGGGGAGTGGAGCCGGGCGTAGGCCGCGGCGACGAAGGCAGGGTGCGCCTTCCGGGTCTTGGACTCGTCGACGTCGTCTCCGGCGTCGGTGGCCGCTGACGAGGAGGAAGCACCGGCAGTGCGGGCGGAGAGGCCCGTGTCGTGCATATCGGCGGGACAGTAGGGGCACTGAGATACAGAGTTCGGTTCGGGAACGAAGGGGTCGGTTCTAGTCTTCTGTTTGGTAGGGGTAATTTGGAGAAATGAAATGGCTTACCTTTTGCCATTTCATATTTTTTATGTAGGAAAGATGAGATTATTTTGCAGAAGAAGAAAATTATCAACCGCAAACACATTCATAAACATTGAATAGGATTTCAGTAAAACAAAAATCACAAAAATTGCTCGGAAGCAAATTATATCACTTTGTGGTCAGATCCATGCATATCCATGGTATGATTCGTAGCCTCAAGGCTTTCGAGGAGCACCGCCAGCATCAAGCCTCCACCTGGCAGGATTCTTTAACCATGCTTCAATAAAACTGTAGCAGAAATTGGCGAAGTTGCACAACGCTCGACATGCCAAGGATCTCGTGGTCTGCATCGGCTTCCTTGCTGCCTCGCCCTCGGCCAAACCGCCGCCACCTAATAGCCGCAGGCTACCCCCTCTGTTGCACTGCATCTCTTCCTCTACGAGCCGCCGCCCTACCTTTCTTCTGCGTGAGCGACCGCTGCTGTTTTTCCTTTGAGCCCTGGGCCACAAGCTGCCCTCTTGCTACACCATGCCTCTCATCATGAGTTGCCACCGCTACTAACTGCCTTCTTGCTAGTGCTCGTCTCCTTCCCGGTTCGAGCGCGACGATTCCGCCTTGTCCCACCCCTAGGATCACGCTAGCCCTCACCTTCTTCCGCCTCCTCTCGTCAGATCCTTGGACGAGGGGGGAGACGAGGGACATGAGTGTGTCGGCGGTGAAAGACGACGGGAAGCTGGCGGCTGGAGTGTGGCTTGGTCGAGGGGGAGAAGGTGAGGAGCACGAGGTGTTCCGCATGGTCCCTCCGATTTGGAGGTATGACCGCATTCCGAGTCTAGGGAGAAAATGTCATTCCAAGGAACGAGTGGTTCCGGCTCCTCGACCCAACCAAACACGACAACGACCCTTGTGTGCAGAACGACCCGTTACATTCCACCTGATGACCCGAACCAAACACACCCTAAAGTAAGGGATTGTAAATTTGGAAGTACAGTTGATCGGGGTCCCATTGCGGGGGTGGCCGAGTGCCCAAGTCGGAATGACGAGAAATTGTTGCAGGGATCCGGTTGAGATAAAGAATGTGCCCGAAAAGAATGGATAAATGTTGGGCGTGCGATCTTTCATATATATTTTCTATAAAGGAGGCATCTGCCCTACTTTAATGGAGTAAGGGCAACTCCAACGCAGATCATCAAATGTCCACGGACAACCGGGTGGGTGAGGCCATTCAACCGAAGTCACCAAATGTTCGTTAATGGACCAGCCTCCTTCCTTTTGACATGGGTATCTAGATCAATGGCAATTTAATCATGCATTTAAATAGTTGTAAACATATGCAATCACAATCAAAAGCACCGGATGTTCAATGAGATTTTACATCCATCGGTTCCAAAAGCTCACAGACTTGTTGCCCATGCCAAAGGCCTCAATTTCAACATGGTAGCACGACAGTCTTGAGCATACTTCGCCGCATCGAGATCCAAGTTCGCCGCCTTCACGAACATCTTGAACTACTCGAAGCGGCCTTTGTCGCAATCTTTTTCTCCTCAAGCTTGATTTTCTTGCTTTGCATGTCCATGAACATGTCAAAGATCTCCGCCTTCTTTTCCTCCTTGACCACATTGCGCTTGGCACATGCCTCACCTTCTTGGCCATGATGTCCTCGGACTTCTCTGTCATCTTGGTCGCCACCCCTTCTTGCTTTTCTTTCTCCACCTTTGACCTCCTCCCTGGTTCCTTGGCACATGGTGGCCGAAGCAAACCCTTATTTTGTTGCAACAGTTGGATCACTTTCATCTTCATTGGCAATGGCGATCTTGAGGGAATTGGCAATGTGAAAGTGCATCTAATCCCCGGGTGGTTTTGATAATTCATAACAACATATATCTCATTGAACTAATGCCTATTCAAAAGAATATTTCAGGAAAGTTAAATTTAGGTACAACAATGGGATGGGAAAATGGACCCCTCAAATTGCTAAGGACAAAGTGTTGGATCAAGCCTCAAGATTCTCCATTTATATTTAAGTGATGAAAGATCGCATTGAGTCCATAGGCATGCCAATACTATCAAAAGAGGATGAGGTTTAGATGATGAGTCCAAAGATCAAACTCCGAAAGCCTCATACTACTTCACAAGTTCCCACTATATCCAAACCCAACATTGCCACTCGGACTCACTGAAACAAAACCAATCAGAGTCATCGAGCCATCATGATGTAGCCGCTGTCCTAAACCCTAGCTTTTCGGTCTCACCGAATTGACCAGTCGGTCTCACCGATGAGCACTTGCCAACCTTCTATTGCGTGCTGAAATTCTTTTGGAATTTCCAAACAGTTTCAGTCGGTGAATACCGAAGTGTGAAAAGTGATTAGGTCAGCACCACTCGGAGCCACCGATCAGTTTCATCCAGAGTGATCAAAGGGTGTAAAGTTCAAACCTTTTGTACAGTTCAGTCTGACTGGCTGTTTTCACCCGGTCTCACCGAAATGGGCTAAAGGTGTGTAACAGTCAGATTTGAGGTCATGCTTATATATACCCCACCCACTCAACCATTGTCTCTCAAAGCAAACACCATCCATATCCATTTTTCTGAGACAGAGTTCCCACTCCTTGTGCTGATTTCAAAGGGATTCCACTCCAACCATTGATCTTTTGATTTCTAGTCACCTCATTGCTTTCCATCAAAATCCAAAAATCTGTGAAAGAGTGTTTGAGTGTTGAGGAGATTATCTTGTGCAACACAAGAGCAAGGAAATTCATCATCAACAACACCATCTATTACCTTTTGGGGGGTGGTGCCTCCTAGATTATGCGTAGTACCCATACCCTACTCGTTAAGTCATGGGTAGGGCATGGGTATAGTCTTGTACCCATGGATATACCCACACCCTACCCATTTGACATGTTACGTGTCGGATGTTATTTGGTGAGTTTGTGAACCTATGTTAAAATTGTCACTAATTGTCAATTTGAATTGAGATTGTCTTGTACTCATCTATTTGTTATTGAGTTTAGATAAAATGTTTTTTTTGTCAAATGTGCTATGGATGAATGTAAAATTGTGAATAAATTGTGTACTATTTGACCTACCCATTGGGTACCCATCGGGTATGGGTACGGGTAAAGTTTCATACCCATGGGTATGAGTATGGGTAGAATTTTGTACCCATTGACTACATAGGTATGCGTATGGTATTGCTGTACCCGCCCCATATCCTACCCATTGCCATCCTTACCTTCGAGAGACTGAGCTAACACATCATTTTGAGATTTACGAAGCCGTAACAGACGCCTTCGTCCTCGACAGGAACGTTTCCTCCCATTGAACGCACAACGTCGGAAGGGCTGAAATAAATCAAGATGCGAGCAGCAATGTCAAGTTTAGAACTTGAACGAACTAAAAAAAAGTTTAGAACTTGAACTCTGGTGGGTTGGGAATACCACTTTGTCGCGGGAAACCACGGCCACCTATGGGGGCCAAGGGGCCCCTTGCTGGTTCGGCAGGGGGGATGTCGCGTCGCACAAAGAGCAGAAGAACGTGGGGCAGCACGGCAGAGATCACACAGGCAATTTTACCCAGGTTCGGGCCGCCGCGAGGCGTAAAACCCTACTCCTGCTTTGGTGGATTGATGGTGGAAAAGTGGTGGTGGAGCGTAGTACACTTGCCCGGCAGGCTCGCCCTGGGGAGGCAGTGACTACGAGCGTACGAGCATGGGGGTGTTCAACTTTCCAACCCTTACTTCGGTTGCCATGGGCCTCCTTTTATAGGTTAAGGGGTCACCACAGTGGCAAAACAGTCATTATGCACCGATAAGATAGCAAACAGTGCTATCATACCTAATTTCGCAGGCTGACAGAGTGCATTAAATGCACCGCTCAACGTCACATCGTTGCTCGCCCGGCAAGCCTTGCCGGGCTCGTCGTGCCAGCCTCATGCCTGCTTGCTTGACACGCCGCAGGACGGGTGTCATCTGTAGGTATTTCCTGTAAAAAGAGGCCGCCATGTGGCGAATGGCTGCCACTTAGTCACCTTGCGGCTTGACACCGCATTGATCAACGACGTGGGTCGTGGTGAGATGGCTTGGTGAGGTGTCTTTGCCCTCGTGAGTCCCGGCAGGCCCTGCCGGGACGTCTTGAATGCTCCCTTCCGGGGGAGCCCTTGTCCCTGCCAGGTCCGCCTGCCCGGCAAGGGAGGCTTTTATCCTGGTGGTGTCTCGCTTCTCTGTCTTGGTCTTGGCCTTCTTAATCTGCCCGCTGATTCTTCGAAGATCTTGGTCTCTTGTATCTTGACATGGCCTTGGTGTTGTAATCTTGTTCTCATGCCTGTGCACAATCAGGGCAACAGACCCAGGGTTTGTTGCACCGACAGAAGCCCCCGGGCCTGCCCTGATCGCGCTGCCGGGCGTCGTCGGGGTAGGTCCTAATAAGTGCACAGGCAGGGGCGCTGAAGAGGCTGATCTCTTGGAGTCTTCTTTGCTTCTTCATTAATCTTGACTCCAGGCCAGTTTCCGGTTTTCCCGTGCGTCGTGTAAAGCCAATCGTGGTGGGGCCATCTTTGCAATGGCCCGTGAATGACTTTAACGCACGGGGTAGAAACTGCCAATTCACTCTTCCCACCACGCCTTTATCCTTAGCCACGTATGCGGCATGCATCGCACGGGGTAGGTAACGGAGGTGCGTGGTGCGGGAGAGCATCAAGGCGAGGGCCCGGTCTTCTTGAATTGGCGGAGAGGGGCGGCGATTGCTTGTTGAGGGAGCGACTCCCTTTCTTGCTCCGCCTATAAAAGGAGGGGCGGAGGGAGAGCCGAGCCATCCATCTCTGGATCCTTCCTTCCCCCGCTTCTGCCTTTCGTTGGTCATGTTGAGAAGAAGAGCCTGGGGCCAAGCCCCGGGCTCCATCTTGCGCCTAGAGTTGTTGAGTGTTGGCGTTCGGGGAGTGATCCTGGTCCATGCTCGGAGAAGGCGTCGTGGACGGGCTGCTCGTAGTGCGGGAGATACCAAGCTCTCCCGTTGTGAGGGAATGCTTGCTCCTTTTGCCACGGCCGTCTGCCCATTGGGTAGCGCGGTGTCCAGCCTCGGGTCACCGCCGCTCGTGGTCTTGGCGATCGGGTCCTTGGCATCTCTGGGGCGCGCCCGGGAGGCAGGGCTGGGAATCGTCGGTAAACCCAGCACTGCCCCATCCGGGAGCCGTGGGGATGATGTCGACGAGAGGCACGCCTTCCTGCCCGCCAAGGCGGGGAGGGGCATGTCCCGAGCCCCCTGGCCGTTTAGGTCTCCCACCGTCTCTCCGGGGAAGGCGGCGGGTTGGAGTCCTGGCGCTCCCCCGGAGCGGTGTTGACAGAGAGAAAACGAGGGAAGGCGGAGAAGGCGGGTGGTGGGAGGTCAGGTCGGAGTATGATGGCGTGGATGCTTTCGCCTCCGACCGAGGACCTGCCGCCTCGTCTTTCCGCTCTTCCCCTCCCTCCCCGGCACCATCATCACCAGCCTCCTTGGGTGACAGCCGGGGAGGGATGTTCCCTTGGTGCCTTCGCCTTCCCTCCAGCAGTCTTCCGGCTGGGCTTCGGTGGATGACTCCACCGGGGCCCAAGCCGGGGCTTCTTGCTGGTCCTGGAGGTGGTGACCAGGGAACGCCGCCCTGCTTCCGCGCTCCTCCTTCGCAGCCTCGCCACTCTCGATCTTGTCAGGCTACGCCAGGTGGGTTGCGACGGGACCGGGATGGGCTCCTGCTTGGGTGCCCTTTCTCGTCTTTTCCTCCTTCCACCCCAGTGCCTGGTGGAGGGAAAACGAAAAGAGGAGATTACAGGGCACTTATCTTTTTTCAATCTTAAACTCGCCGGCACTTGCCAAATTTTAGTTCAAATAATGTAATCTCTCGAGTCCATGTCTGTGTTCTGTAAGGTTTGTACTTGTATGACCAGCATATTAATGAAAAAGATGAACCTTGCCAGGAACTCGTGCATGTATATGTCCACGTAGAGGTGAAATGCCTCTTTATTTTAAATAAACGAGTTTTCCTCGGCAGGCTATCTTGCCGGTACCCTTCCTTCGTTGCCGGGGAACTGAGCCTACCGGCAAGAAATAGAGGGACCAGCCCCCCGCCAACTTCTTTTCATCAAAGGCCACTACGACCATCCAGGTCGAAGCAACGTTCGAGCCAGGGATGGGAGCACCTAAGTTTCGAAGAGTGGCGGGGTTTTCTTATGCACAAGTTTTAGCTTACAGAACACTTATGGACAAGAGGTAGAACTTATCTGTTTGGTTCATCGAGGATCGCAGCGTTGGTTCATCTCCTCATCTTCTTGCAGAAACCGAGTTCTCGGCAGGAACCTGCAGCTTTATGCAGATGAGAATGATGCAGGATGCGATCCTATCTATATGCATATGCAAATGGATGCGATCCTATCTATATGCATATGCAAATGCTCATGAAATGCTTATGCATGCATGCAACTTGGTCGGGGGCCCCCCAGCGCTTTGTTTATTTCTCTGGTGCTCAGAGTCATCGCCTGGCTTTGTACAAGGGGTTACATGCAACTGAGGCAAGGCCTGTACAAAAGGGTGGCTGCCGGGTAGGGCCCGACAGCCGCGCCTTACGGGTAGAACTTGCGAAGATGCTCAATATTCCATGAGTTTTGCAATTGAATGCCATCTCCGGTCTCCAGATGGACTGCGCCAGGTCTGGTGACTCGTACTACTCGGTAAGGGCCTTCCCACTTCGGCGTCAACTTGTTTGTACCCTTGGCGGACTGAACGTGCCTAAGGACAAGGTCGCCTTCCTCAAAACACCGGGCATGAACCCTGCGGCTATGATAGCGATGCAGTGCTTGCTGATAGCGTGCAGCACACGTAGCAGCCCGGAGACGGTTCTCCTCGAGTAGCACAGCATCGTCATGCCGGTGCTGAACTTGTGCTACTTCGTCGTAGGCAAGCACTCAAGGCGACCCGTAAATGAGTTCCGTGGGGATAACTGCTTCCGCCCCATAGACCAGGGAAAAAGGAATCTGCCCGGTAGCTCGATTTGGTGTCGTTCTGAGGGACCATAGAACTATCGGCAGCTCATCGATCCACCGCTTGCCGTGCTTCTGCAGCGTATCAAATGTTCTTGTTTTGAGTCCCCGCAGCACTTCAGCGTTCGCTCTCTCAGCTTGCCCATTGCTTCTGGGATGTGTGACAGAAGCAAACGAGATTTTGCTTCCGAGGGCATGAACATATTGCATGAAGGCGCGGCTCGTGAATTTTGTGCCGTTGTCGGTAATGATCCTTGCCGGGATTCCAAAATGACACACCAAATCTTTCAAGGACTTGATAGCTGATTGAGCAGTCACCTTTCTCATGGCAGCAACTTCCGGCCACTTTGTAAACTTGTCGATGGCAACGAACAAGAATTCAAAGCCCCCGATCGCTCGGGGGAAAGGGCCGAGGATATCGAGCCCCCAGACCGAAAATGGCCATGATAAAGGGGTTGTCTGAAGAGCTTGGGCAGGCAGGTGGATTTTCTTGGAATGGAACTGACAGGCTTCACATTTGGTGACTAGCTCAACTGCATCTTGGAGGGCTGTGGACCAATAGAATCCTTGCCGGAATGCTTTCCCAACCAGCGCCCTTGATCCAATGTGGGAGCCGCACATGCCTTTGTGTATTTCAGCCAGCAGTTCCTTCCCTTCTTCCCGGCAGATGCACTTCAATTTCACACCGTTGGACCTCCTTCTATACAGAGTGTCATCGACAAACTGGTACATACTGGCCCTCCGGGCTACTCTTTCAGCCTCATCTTGGTCATTGGGGAGTTCTCCGGTTTGAAGAAAGTGGACTATGTGCCTTGCCCAAGTTGGAGCCTGGGGCTCGGCAACAAGGACTAGCGGCACCTCCTCAACTGCGGGGGCACATTCCTCGTTCGCAGGGACCATGGGTCCAGCTGGAGGGTGCAGTCCGGTAGGTTGTGAGGAGTTGTTTCCGGCAGGGTCCCTACCAGGAGCGGATAGCTCTACCGGGAGAGGCTTACCGGAGTCCAGCTTTCTCCTTTTCCGGGACATTATTGCTGGGGATACGGAGGGCTGAGTAAGATGGAGAACAAAAGTTCCTGGTTCCACAGGAAGCTTTTGGGTAGCACACTTTGACAGGTGATCAGCTATGCTGTTTTCTGCACGAGGTATGTGCTCTGTTTGCAACCCGTCAAAGCGCTCCTCCAATCTTCTCACTTCCTCAATGTATGCCTCCATCAATGGACTTTGGTAATCCTTGTTGACTTGTCTCACCACAAGCTATGAGTCTCCTCAAATGATCAGCTTCTTGATTCCCAATTCTGCGGCAATCCTGAGCTCGGCAAGGAGCCCTTCATACTCTGATGTATTGTTGGCTGCCTCTTCCCGGGCAAAATGCATCTGGACGACGTACTTCAAGTGTTCCTCGGAGGGAGCGACGAGAAGCATGCCAGCCCCTGCACCTTGTAGGGAAAAAGCACCATCAAAATACATAATCCATTCTTGGGGCACCTCCTTGCCGGGGATAACTGTTTCTGGCACTTCCTCGTCAGGGGTTGGCGTCCATTCTGCAATAAACTCTGCCAATGCCCTGCTCTAGATTGTTGATGTGCTCTCAAACTCCAAACCAAAACTGGATAACTCCAAAGCCCACTCCACTATTCTGCCAGTAGCCTCAGGGTTCCGGAGTATCCTTTGCAACGAGAAGCGAGTGACAACCGTGATCTCATGTGCTTGGAAGTAGTGGCGCAGTTTCCTTGAGGCCATGATGAGGCCAAAGATCAACTTTTGCACGCCAGAGTACCTCGATCTAGCCCCTTGTAGCAGGGAACTGATGAAGTACACTGGGCGCTGCACCACTTTCTTCCTTGCTGTGTCCTTGGGGTTGTCTTCGCTGCCGTGCTTACCTCTGTCCTGATCCCTATCTGACTCTGCCGGTCTTTGCTCACTCTCTATTTCATCCACTTCCCGCTGCGCCACCAAGGCTGCACTAACCACTTGATTGGTTGCTGCCAAGTATAACAGCAATGGCTCTTGCGGTTTGGGAGCAACCAAGGTGGGCAGAGAAGATAGGTAGGCCTTCAACTCTTGCAAAGCCGCATCTGCTTCTGGAGTCCACTTCATGGGCCCTGCCTTCTTCAAGATTTTGAAGAACGGCAAGGCGCGCTTGGCAGACTTGGAAATGAATCTGCTTAGCGCGGCAACGTAGCCTGTCAGACGCCTTACATCTTTGACCGTCTTTGGTGCTTGGATCTGTTCGATGGCTTGGATCTTATCGGGGTTGGCTTCGATCCCCCGATGGGATACAAAGTACCCGAGCAGCTTGCCGGAGGGAACACCAAATACACACTTCTCCAGGTTGAGTTTCAAGTTGATCTTGCGCAAACTGGCAAATGTCTCCTCCAAATACTGGATAAGGGTTGATCTGTCCTTGGTTTTGACCACAATATCATCCATATAAGCCTCAATGTTTCTGTGCAGATGTGGCCCAAAACCAATCTGGACTGCCCTTGCAAAAGTAGACCCGGCACTCTTTAATCCGAAAGGCATGCGTATAAAACAGTACGTACCACACGGGGTGATGAACGAGGTCTTCTCTTCGTCTTCCTTGGACATGAAGATTTGATGATACCCAGAATATGCATCCAAAAAGGAGAGCAAATCGCAGCCTGAAGTGGAGTCCACGATCTGGTCGATGCGTGGCAAGGGAAATGGGTCTTTCGGGCAAGCCTTGTTGAGATTTGTGAAGTCTATGCAAAGTCTCCATTTCCCATTGGCCTTCCGGACAACCACTGGATTTGCTAACCACGTTGGATGCAGTACTCCTGTGACCAAACCAGCTGCCTCAAGTTTCTTGATCTCCTCTGTAATGAACTGCTGCCTCTCCAAGGCCTGCTTTCGGACTTTCTGCTTGACAGGTCAGGCATGTGGGCAGACAACAAGGTGGTGCTCGATTACCTCCCTGGGAACACCGAGGATATCAGATGGTTGCCAGGCAAACACATCGATATTCGCCCGCAGGAAGGCAACGAGCGCACTTTTCTATTTGTTATCGAGGATGGCGCTGATGGTGAAAGTACCATCAACGCCAGCCAGCCCTGCCGGGACCTTCTTCACTTGTGGAGGAGCAACCTTGGATCTCTTGCTGTTGGAACTCTCCGGCAAGTCATCAACAGGCGCAACGCACTCCGAAGAGGCATGCTTCCCGAATTCCTTGCCGGAGCCCTTACTATCCTTCTTCTTCCCTCCGTTCTCCTTGGCGGGAACTGCCGCTGCCTCTGCCGCAACTGCGTCCCGGTACATCTTATCCACACAAATGATTGCGTCTTTCTCATCCGATGGGACGGAAATGACTCCAACTGGCCCTGGCATCTTCAAGACGTTGTAGGCATAGTGGGATGCCGCCATGAACTTAGCCAGGGCTGGGCGTCCAAGGATTCCACTGTACGGCAAGGGGAGGTCAACCACATCAAACACAATCTTTTCAGTCCGGTAGTTCAGCTCTCCTCCAAACGTCACAGGCAATGTGATCTTTCCCTTAGGATGACTCCTGCTGGGATTAACTCCTTGAAATGTGCCGGTGACTTTTAACTCATCCTCTGCTATCTGAAGCTTGCTGATAACCTTTGGGGAAATCAGATTCAACCCGGCCCCGCCGTCCACCAACATCTTCGTGACCTTGAGGTTGCAGATTGTTGGAGAGACCAACAACGACAAACATCCTACCGCGGTGGTGCGGTCGGGATGATCCTCTTCGTCAAAAATGATGGGCGTGCGTGACCATTTAAGTGGTTTCCAGGCCCCTGGTGCTGGTTCCACGGCATTAACCTCACGTGCCCACCACTTGAGTTGGCGGTGAGAGGCGTGTAGGGACGCACCCCCATCAATGCAAAGGGCGTCAGTGGCCTTCTGGAACTCCTGCTCACTGGTTTCCTCTTCATCCCCTTCATCACTCTCATCACCGCAGGCTTCCTTCTCTCGATCCCTGGCGGGTTTCCCTTTGTTCCGAAGAGGTCTGCCGGGGCGATTCACTTCACCGCCATGACCCTTACCGCCAACAACATTCTGTCCCTTTTCCTTGTCACGCTTCTCATATTCTGCTTTCTGTCTCTTGACAAGCTGTTCAACCTGATAACACTCTTCAAGGTCGTGGCCCTTAGTCCGATGGATCTTGCAGTACGACCCATCACCTTTCCCGGCCTTTTCGGCGGTCGCGGCCTCCCGGCAGTCAGAGCACACGGCAGCTTCCTTGCCGGGGGTTTCGGCCTTAACCTTCTTGCCGGTACTAGGGATACCTGACCCTTCAACAGACATTACCATCTTATCCTTGCGCTTCTTATTGCACTTCTTGCTCTTCTTCTGAATGGTGGACTCGTCATCATCCTCTGAATCAACATTAATGCAATCCTCCTCTCCGGGTAGTTTTCTTCCCTCCTCCATCCGAGCACACTTATCCACCAAGGTGTAAAGTTCCTTCATAGTCTTGGGCAACTGTACATTCATCTTGGAACGAATCTTCCGGTTGCGCACATTGGACTGGAAGGTAGCTATCATAGCTGCTGGATGGATATTTGGGATGTTTCTGTGGACTCTGCTAAATCTCTGCAAATACTTCCAGAGAGTCTCTCCTTCTTTCTGCTGAAGAAGCTGCAGATCGCTGGGCCGACCTGGTTCTTGATGGCCGCCAGTGAAGGCGCCAATGAACTCATGGCATAAATCAACCCATGACGAAATGGAGTTCTCTGGCAGGTGCATCAGCCAAGACCTCACATTGGACTTGAGAGCCAAAGGGAAGTAGTTGGCAAATACCTTCTCATCTCTTCCCCCAGCAGCTTGAACATCGATGGTGTAGATGCTCAGAAACTCTGCCGGGTTCAGCCTCCCATCGTACTTCTCGGATATCTCTGGCTTGAACATGCAGACGGACGGCCAACGGACTTGCCGCAGCTCATGAGTAAAGGCAGGGCACCCAACCTCGAGAGGTAGGTACCCGCCGGTATCGAGTGCAGGTTCGTCGACGTCGGGACCGTCGCATCCATTGGCCCGGCGGTGGGCGTCGCGGCGTTGCTCCACGACAACGCGCGCGTCTCCCCTCCGCCGGTCCTCCTGGGCATGCTGCTGGCCTGGACGCGCTCGAGGGTCAGAAGAGGCCGTCGAGACGCCATCAGGCTCTTGATTCCGCTGCGTCCGCGCTGGCTGCCGTGGCGGGGATTGTACCATGGGGGTGGCCCCTTCCGTACGACTAGCAGCACGGGCCGTTGTCGTCGCTTGGGGAGGCCGTGGCGGGCCAGCTCGCTGCGAGCCCCTAGCCTCGGCGAAGCCGAGCAGGCTCTGGATGGTGGCACACCATTCATCCATCTGCTCGGCCGCTGGCGGAAACCTCAGCAGCAGTTGAGCCCGCGCCATGGCCTCTGTAGCAGTACTTGGTATGGGCGATGATGACGCAGATCACGCCGTCGCTCGGCTCCTGACGGGGCCAGCAACGACCGTATCACGCCCCCGCTGTTGCGGGGCGGCCACCTGGACGACATGGTGGCGCGGTGATGGTGCTTGAGGGTCAGCAGCTCCGCTAGGCGCAGCAGCCTGGTCGACTCGTCCCGGGGGAGGTGCACGCGCTGTGGCCGCCCCTGTGGTGGGGGCGGCCGGAGGGCGGCGATTCGCCCCGGACCGAGCGCCATCGCTGCGGCTGTGCCCGTCGGCGAGGGGAAGGAGTGTGGAAGGAGTAGCCCCTTCACCCGTACCTCGCGGAGCGTGGCCATCGGGGTGTTGTTGATGTTGCTCTCCTCCGGCGTCTCCTGCTCCTGCTTCAACCGCAAGGGAAGTGGTGACGGTGCCGCCTGCCCTGACCCCAGCCCCAGCGGTATCCACACTCTCGTGCACCTCCGTGTCCCCCACATCATTGGTGGCTGAGGGCGACGGCGCCTTTGAGGTGGATGGGTGAGCAGCAGCACTGGGCTTCTTCTTGGGCGCCATTGCCGACGGCACCGTCGAAGACGAAGATGGTAATGAAGATGATGCGCTGCACACGCTTTCAGGTTTGCGCAAGCAATGCCCCTACCTGGCGCGCCAAAGATGTCGCGGGAAACCACAGTCACCTATGGGGGCCAAGGGGCCCCTTGCTGGTTCGGCAGGGGGGATGTCGCGTCGCACAAAGAGCGGAAGAACGTGGGGCAGCACGGCAGAGATCACACAGGCAATTTTACTTAGGTTCGGGCCGCCGCGAGGCGTAAAACCCTACTCCTGCTTTGGTGGATTGATGGTGGAAAAGTGATGGTGGAGCGTAGTACACTTGCCCGGCAGGCTCGTCCTGGGGAGGCAGTGACTATGCGCGTACGAGCGTGGGGGTGTTCAACTTTCCAACCCTTGCTTCGGTTGCCATGGGCCTCCTTTTATAGGTTAAGGGGTCACCACAGTGGCAAAACAGTCATTATGCACTGATAAGATAGCAAACAGTGCTATCATACCTAATTCCGCAGGCTGACAGAGTGCATTAAATGCATCACTCAACGTCACATCGTTGCTCGCCCGACAAGCCTTGCCGGGCTCTTCTTGCCAGCCACATGCCTGCTTGCTTGACACGCCGCAGGACGGGTGTCATCTGTAGGTATTTCCTGTAAAAAGAGGCCGCCATGTGGCGAATGGCTGCCACTTAGTCACCTTGCGGCTTGACACCGCATTGATCAATGACGTGGGTCGTGGTGAGATGGCTTGGTGAGGTGTCTTTGCCCTCGTGAGTCCTGCCGGGACGTCTTGAATGCTCCCTTCCGGGGGAGCCCTTGTCCCTGCCAGGTCCGCCTGCCCGGCAAGGGAGGTTTTTCTCCTGGTGGTGTCTCGCTTCTCTGTCTTGGTCTTGGCCTTCTTAATCTGCCCCCTGGTTCTTCGAAGATCTTGGTCTCTTGTATCTTGACACGGCCTTGGTGTTGTAATCTTGTTCTCATGCCTGTGCACAGTCAGGGCAACAGACCCAGGGTTTGTTGCACCAACACACTTACCTTCTAACCATCCAATCACAGGTTGGTTCGCGCCCAAGCTAGGTGTTCATGTGTGCGTATCATCTATAACACTAAGCTCCCTAGTTTTAAAGAGCCCACATTCAATTGAGCTCTCCAATTAGAATTGGTCACCTGATTTTGACCGGGTCAACAATTTCTCAAAGCTCTCTTATTCAATTCTTTTATACTGTACACTATGCTTTCTATTTTTATGGCCTCACAATTAATCGATATATTCAATTTAGAATTCGGTCAACCGATTTTCACCAGGTAACACTTTCTCAAACTCTACCATTTAATTCTTTTAATTCACCATGTTTGCTAATTTTGAAGCTCTTTAATTCAATTGAAGTATTCAATTTTAGATTTGGTTTACGATTTTGACCGAACCAACGATCAAATCAATTAGCAGCAACCGACCTATGAAAAAAAATCAATCCCGCGCACCCTCCCACCACCTGAAAAAAAAGAGCTCCACCATGTGATATTGTAGCACCAATATAGTAGTACATGCAACCACTGATACAGAAATTTCCCCACATAAGTATAGGTTGGTTAGCGGATAACACAGAATCACACCACGAAAGACCCACCAAATCACCGTATTATAAATAAAAATAAAACACACCCTATCATCTTCCTCACCTGCCAAACTAAATATTTCATCAGTTCCAAAATATAAGGGGTATTATTTTTTTGAAAGTCAAATTTCTTTAACTTTGACCAAATTCAGAGCAAAAATATCGACATTCACAATATTAAACAAAAAAGTATGAAAATTCTTTTCATGATGAATTTTAAAATACCGATTTGATATTATGAATTTTGATATATATATATATATATATATATATATTTCTCTACAAATTTGATCAAACTTAAAAGGTTTGACTTTAAAAAAAAGTAATACACCTTATATTTTGAAACATAATGATTATTTTTTAAGAAACCCAACAATACCAATGGCGCAGCAAAGCGCGCCCAACCGAGTAGTATCAAATGGGATTGTACATGCCACCCGAAACGTCCTCGTCCGGAATGAAGATGGATCTGCCTAACCCGCGCCGCCCGCAACCGACCCCACCCCACCCCACCCCACCCCACCGGATCTCCGGCGTCCTACTCTGTCGGAGCTTCGGCGACGCATGCTCGTAGGAGTTCCTAGGGATTCAACGGGTGCGGTGAGCAAAGATTGGATTTGGGGAGTGGACGATGATAGAATCGTGTTGCTAGTAGTAGTACTTACCTAGGAGGTTTGCGTCGAGCCACTTGGACTGGGTGGTGCACATCTCATCTAGAATCTCGGACTGGAAGACTAGCTAGATCAATAGCAACCTCGGGTTGGAGAAGAAGATTGGATTGGGTTGGATTGAAGAAGAAGATTGGGTTGGGTTAGATTGAAGACGAAGAGCTGGGCGGAACCAACGAGGCTGCGGGGGATTCTCTCGAAGTTTCGGTCGGATCTCCCTCTCCCCCTCGGCGAGGGGAAGCGTCTATTCGTGTGGGACGGAGCAAAGCGAAGTAGAGGATGCAAAGCAAGGAAGGAACCCAGCCCGACCAGACTAGGGGCAAAGAATAATATTCTTTCTTCTGCATGTTTTTTTCTGTCAATTTCTTTCGTCTTTTTTTTTACAAAGGAGAAAAGCATTTTAAATTTCTTCCTTTTTTTATACCGATGAAAAAGGGCAAGTTATTGAAGTTGAACACGTTCACATTGGGGAAAATGGACTTGCATGTTTCCTTCTGTAAATTTACTGTACTCCTACTATTCCATCTGATCTTTTTTGGCCAAATTGATTTGCCAAAGATACTGAAAGTGCGTTATATCAACTAGAGGGGGGGGGGGGGGTGAATAGGCGATTTTTACAAATTCGTCACTGAGGAATTTCAAGGTGAGAAAATTCCTAAGCGACAAACTACTTAGCAGCGGAATAAGTGCTCAGTGCAAGCATAACAGCAGTAGCACAGTCATCATGATGAAATGAAAACAAGCACAGAGTACGAGTAGCGTAAACACAGGATAAGCAGGCTGAAGACAAACTGACTGAAGAATTGAACTGAGGAAATTGAGAAAGTCTTCAGACAAAGTCTTCAAACAGTAATGATCAAATACATAGCAAGTATGCGAGGAAATGAAAGGGTTGAGGAAATAGAACCAGTAGCTCGGTGAAGACAATGATTTGGTAGACCATTCAACTGCTGTGACAGTTGTACGTCTGGTTGGAGCGGCTAGGTATTTAAACCTGAGGACACACATCCCGGACACACAGTCCTCACCGTATTCCCCTGAGCTAAGGTCACACAACCTCCCCAAACACTCGTGGTAAGTCTTCAGGTGACTTCCAAACCTTCACATACTCGGTCACTCGGCAATCCCCAATTTCCTCTTGATGCTCTAGACCATGAGCGCTAACCGTCTGGAGATGCACAGTCCTCAAAGGTAACAAGCGTCGGTTCACACAGGACATCTCTTCAGTGATGCTCAATCACTTTGGGTTTGTAGGTGTTTGGTTTTTTTTGGGTTTTTCCTCACTTGATGATTTTCGCTCAAAGTCCTCGGAGGATGGGATGCTCTAAATGACAAGTGTCAATCTATTTCTTGGAGCAGCCAACCAACTAGTGGTTGTAGGGGGCGGCTATTTATAGCTAGGGAGCAGCCCGACATGATAAGACATAATGCCCTTCAATGATATGACCGTTAGGTGGGTAGGATATTTGGACAGCTGGCGCGTAGCACAGCAACGTCGGAAATTTGAGTATCAATTCCTCAGGCTATCATTTTCCTCACTTGTAGGCAATCCGCACTGGCGAATTCCTAACTCCTCAGTCAGAACAAATTCCTCAGAGAACAGAAGAACTTCGTCTCTGTCACTGAAGAACTTGACAAACTGTATGAGATTTCCAATGGCTTCACTCGAAAGGACTGGGTAGGTGTAGGATTTTGAGTTGAGCATCACTTGGAAACTTTTCCTTAGTTTTACCCTCGACCCCCTTTAACAGTACGTGTTTTTCTCTGACTCAAGAAGAAGAAAATGAAACTACGAAAACAAAAGTCTTCACGCTTCATAATCCTCGCATGAATATCAAGTCTCAGGGTCACACCAATTTCTTCACTTTCAAAGTCTTCAGAAAACCAAGTCTTTCAGTTGAAGACATTCATTTGTATAGAGGTCGACAATCATCATAAATAACAAACTCCTCATAGACTTATAGACCTGTGTACACTCACAAACACATTAGTCCCTTAACCTATAAGTCTTCAATACACCAAAATCACTAAGGGGCACTAGATGCACTTACAATCTCCCCCTTTTTGGTGATTGATGACAATATAGGTTAAGTTTTCAACGGGGATAAACATATGAAGTGTAAATACTGATATTGAGGAATTTGATTGCAAGATATAGAAGAACTCCCCCTGAAGATGTGCATATTTGAGGAATTTGCTTTGAAATAGCAAATGCACATTGTAGAGTAATATCATGGAGATCTCCTCCTATATCTTGAAATTCATACACGCATTTAACATGTGATATGAAGAATTTGAAATGCATGATGAGATATGGTGTCTGACGAAATTTAGCATGCGTGCATTAATGTACTTGAGGAAATAGCATGCAGAAAAACAGAGCAAAAGTATCAGACCACCATAGGACTTAAGTTTACAACTCATCAGAGCAAACACCTCAGAAAAGCAAGAGTTGAAACTTAACAGAAATATAGCCCATATATAAGACCCGCTTGAAGACTAACTCAAATTTGTCCCCCTTTGTCATCGAATGACCAAAAGGGACGAAAAATGAGGACTAACGCCCCTGAAGAATATCATCATGATGTCGATGGAGGAGCGCCAGCATTGTTGGGGTCGTCCGTTGAGGTAGGGCCTGCCGCATTGTCGTTCAAGTCTTCAGCTTCATCCGTCTCGCGCGATGAAGAATATGAACTGGCAACAAGCTGAGGAACTTTGACTTTCTTGAATTTCTTTGAAGGTGGCTGAGACCAGTCAAAGTCCTGTTGGAAGCCCATCTCCTTGAGTTCTTCAGCACTATGAAGATTAGATAGAATCGCCCAAGTGCGGTCAAAGACTTCATGCAAGTAGTAGTGATTCTTCTTCACAGTATTTTGAGTGACTGTCATGTTCTGAAGAATTGCACCAAACTGACGCTTGACCCACTTGTGATTTCGATCAACTTTCTGATGAAGACTAAGGAGAAGTTCACGATCAGTCATCACACGCGGAGCTGTGGCTTGAGGATGATGTTCTGAAGCTTTGGCGGCAGAATCTTGAGTTGCAGAGTCATCATTGGTGGAATAGGAAGTAGCTTTGCGAAACTGTCCATCCAATGGACGAGTACCTTCATCAAAAAAAGCAGCCTTGCCCTTCTCATCAGCTGAGGAAATAGTCCGTTTGAGGACTTCGATAGGGGGCAAATAGCTGAGATGATTTTGAAAGTCAGCCATGTAATGAATTGAAGACCTTGATCTGATGAATCTCATGATCCAGGGAGCATAAGGCTTCAACTCAAAAGGTGACAGTGCAGCATTGGCCAAAGTCCTCATGAAGAAATCATGGTAGTTGATAGGAATACCGTGAATGATATTGAACAGCAGATTCTTCATAATGCCAACAACTTCTTCATCATCAGAGTTGTGGCCCTTGATTGGACTAAGGGTTTTGGTCAAGATGCGATAAACTGTCCTTGGCACATAGAGCAATTCCTTGACGAGGAATTTGGTCCTTAGAGCTTGGCCTGGCTTCAAAGGCTTCATCAGCACTTGCATCAGATGATCAGGCAATTCAGGTTCAACATAGAGAAGCCTTGCACCTTCAGTGGGAGGACAGACTGGAACGGCATGAAGCAATTCAGAGGCCGGTGCTTTGAAATGAGTATTATCGGTCATCCAGTCCAATACCCATGAATTGACATCATCAACATTTCCAGTAATGTGCAGCGTGGCGAAGAATTGAAGAATGAGTTCTTCATTCCAATCACAGATGTCGGTGCAGAAATTGAGTAACCCAGCGTCATGAAGAACACTGAGGACTGGTGTGAAGCAGGGCAGCGATTCCATATCTACATGAGGAATTTGCTCGTGATCAAAGATCTTATCCTTATCAACCAACAATGAGGAGTAGAAGTTCATCTGGCTTGCAGTCCAGAAGCGCTTGCGACGAAGACGAGCAGAGTCATAGGGATTGTAGTCAGTGAAGAATATGTGCTCATTGAAGAAATCCTCAGCATTAAACTTCTGCTTCTTGGAGTGAGGGTTCTGTGGCTTGGGCTGAAGATTAACAGTTGAAGAATTTACAGCCTCTTGAGGTGTAGCCACTGGAGCCACAGGCTGAGGAATTTCAGCAGCAGCCTTGGCCTCCATTTCTTCAGACATATGTACATCAGCGCTAGTGACTGGAACTTCTTCAGGAATAGAATGAAGTGAAGCTTGACGTTCATCAGAGCCCGTATGAATTTCTTCAGTTTGCACAGGGGACTGAGGAACATGATGTAGAGGGGTTGTCAGAGGTGAATTGGGGTGATGACTTTCCCAAAAGTCATCATTCAGAATAGGTGTTGTAGACCCAATATCCACATCCTCTTCTTCTTCAGTTCCTTCGATGCCTGCCTCTTCAGCTGTGAACTGAGGCATGGGCGATGATACCAGTGGGGTTGAAGGGAAAGTATCCACTTCAATTTCTTCATCCATCTGCTCTGTCGAAGCAGCAGAAGAAACTTCTTCATCAGATTTACTTGGAATTTCATATTACTCACCAAAGGGAATGATCTCCTTTGATGGCATGCTTGATATTGGAATAGCATCAATTGGGTTTTCAGATGAACACGTCAAAGTCTTCAATTTCTTTAGGGCTGAAGACTCTGAAGATGCAGATGCTTTCCTTTTCTTCACAGCTGCTCGCTCCGCAGCCTTGGTTTTCTTCGCTTCTGATGCAGAAGGAAGGTTGATGCTTGTCATCGGTGCAGGAGGAGCAGAGGAAATTGGTTGAATTTCTTCAGGCACAACTGATGCAGTTGCCCTGGCTTGTTCAGATTCCTCAGGCACAGTAGCAGATGCTTCAACTGGCCTGGATTGCTCTTCAGGCGCAATGTTGGAGGTTGCCCTGACATTTTCTTCAGAGACTGGAATTTCTTCATCAGCTCTGGCGCTTTCATTTTCTTCAGCAGACTGAACAGATGTTCCAGTCTGAGGAAATTTGGGTTGCGATGAAGCTGCAACACTTGGAGTAAATCCTTTTGCCATTCTGACGAATCTGACTTTGGCACCTAGCCAATCTGCATGGAATGCATGAAATTCATCACTGAGTGCTTTGATCTCAGCCTGCATAGTCACAAGTTCTTCAGGAGACATTTTCACAACATTGTTCTTCAGAAAATGCTCCTTCTTGTACTGAGCCTTCTTCACCTACCTGGCCTTTTCAAATTTCCATTTCTCTTCATTTATGAAGGCCGTCAACATGTGACTTTGACCAGGAGTGAGGTTTAATTCAGGCAAAGGTGTATTTGGATCCTTGTGCCAGAGATCGATGAAATCAAGGATTTTCCTTGGATCCAGCATGAGGGGCACAACACTGCCTTTGGCTCTAGCGGCCCTTTGTTGTCGATCTCTGATGATCGCAGCTAATTCTTCATCATCAGCTTCGTCTTCGCTTGACGGAACCTGAAAGGCGACTTGCTTCTTGTGAGGACTTGGCCTTGTGCCTCGTCCAGCAGTGGCCTTTTTCTTCAGCAAGGTCGGAGTTGTTGAAGACTGAGGTGGAGCTGAAGAACTTGCAGAGACTCCTGAAGCAATTGAGATTCCAGTAGTCCTTTGGCATGTGGCAAGATGCATAGGTGCTGAGGACTTTGCAGGAGCAGCTGAGGATTTTGCAACCGAGGGAGTTGGAGCTGCTTTTGAGGAATTTGCTTGAGGAACAGGCCGTGAGGTCTTTGAAGAGCTTGGCCGTGAGGGCATTGCAGCTGAGGAACTTGTCTTGACAGCTGATTTCTTCAGCATAGCCTTCTTAGGCTTGATAGCAGAGGCCTCAGCGGCGGCAGCAACAGAATCTTCATTGAATTTCTTCACTGCCTCTTTAGCCACTTTGGCCAGCTTGGCTTGACGCTTAGCCCACTCCTGAGGAAATTCCTCACCTCTTCTGATGCTAGTGGGATCAGCTTCTTGGCCAGGAGCCAATGGAGGTCTTGGACATGGAGGGTTAACAGCAAATTTCTTCATGTACTTGGGAGTGACATAGCGATATTCCCTCCATTCTCTTGCCCATCTCCTCTCAATCTTCTGAATGCGCACTTTGCGCTGATTTTTGTTCTCCTTGCCTTGAGTTGCTTCATCAGGAGTACAATATTCATCATAGATGTCATCAGGGATCTCAAAAGCAGTATTTGTTTCTGGCCTCTTTCCTCCCTTCTGAGGTCTTTTACCATCAGCCATTTTCTTCACTTGAGGGTTTTGAACAATCGAATTTTCTGATGAGGTATGCAATTTTTCTTCTAGGTACGCTGCAAATGAGTTAAGTTGATGAGAACCTAGAGATTCAGCAGCGGACATGTGTACCTGTGAACAGAATATAGGTGCGAAGAGTTTTGGAGAGGTCATATGCGTTCTCAGAAGATTTTCAAAAGTATCAAGTTTGAGGAAGATGACTAGGGGTGTCTTGAGGAATTTCACTAAGCATTTTTGACTTAGGTTCCAGAGTTGTGTAGATTGAAAATCCACACAATTGAGGAATCTTGAAGAAAAACGTTGCTTAGAGAAACTGATCAAGGACAGAAGCAAGTTGGTGTTCAAGAACATAAAAGTTGAAGAATAAACACCTTTTGAAGATTTTGTGGAAATCATCAGAATCAACAAGGGCAGTAAAAATAAATTTTATTTACCCTTGACAAAGAACACGACGAACTGAGAGTAGCAGTGGAGAAGTTCGTCCGTTCAGATCTTCCACGCCCTAACTTGGCGATGGAAAACAGCTACGGCGGCGGCGGAGTGAAGATTTCCGCGGCCGGCGTGAGTACGACGGCGACGAGGTCGAGGCAGTGAAGCTCTTCCTCACCGGCGACGATGGAGTGTAGCGGCGGCGCTAGGTCTGAGAGCTCGTGCGGGGTAAATGAGCTCTGAGGAGGGTGAGGGGAATTTATAGCCGAGGTGAAAAACCGCTCGTCCGAGGAAAATGGACGAACCTGCACCTGACCCTTCCCATCCTAGCGACATGTGTCACCCATGTACTGTGAAGTGGAGATCTTGTTAGATCGTGGGTGAATAGATAAATCTTATCGAGGGATATGGAATGGTTTGAGCGGCAAAAGCCGAAAATTCAGATAAGAATATTTTAAGGTTTCGTTCGCAAATTCTTCAGCTGTCAAGGACACAGTGAAGACTTTGAACGGGTTTCAAATAGAACGCACATGAAGAATTTGTGAACGGACTGGATTGAGTTTAGCACAGAGGGGGAACGGGTCCGATCACCTTCACTTAGAAGAAAAACAACTTGAAGAATTAGCAATAAGTGAATGCTGTAGAGGACAGAAAACTCAAATATATATATATATATAGTCAATGAAGAACACAGTCGGAAAGAGTGAAGACTTTGCAAAGTTGAAGAATTTGAAAATTTGAAGAATTTGCACAATGATGAAAGACTCAGATTTTGAAGATTTTCAACTTTTTGTGGTGGCGTGACCCACCGTGTAAGAATGATGATTTCAGACACCGCGTACAATTATCGTAGGGTTCTGAGAATCAAATTCTTCATTAATTTCTTCACACTTAAAGGGTTAGTCTTCATTGATTGAAGAAAAACGTTTCTTCGTGTGTTGCACACCATTGTCATCAATTTGCATAAGTGTTAGGATGTGTGTCCTTTTCAAAGGACATTCGAAGATTCTAAGATATTTAGCTCACACCGCAACTTGCTAAATCTCTTCTCATCCAAGGGCTTTGTGAAGATATCTGCTAGCTGTTCTTCAGACTTCACGGGATCAATAGAGATGTCACCCTTCAACACATGATCTCGAAGAAAATGATGACGAATCTCGATGTGCTTTGTCTTCGAGTGCTGAACTGGGTTATGAGCAATTTTGATGGCACTCTCGTTGTCGCAGTAGAGTGGCACATTCTTCACATTGATGCCGTAGTCCTTGAGGGTTTGCTTCATCCATAGCAATTGAGCACAGCAAGAGCCAGCAGCAATATACTCAGCTTCAGCAGTAGAGAGTGATACACAGTTCTGCTTCTTCGAGGACCAACATACTAAGGATCGTCCGAGGAAATGGCATGTGCCTGAAGTTGACTTGCGATCCACACGATCACCAGCGTAGTCAGAGTCAGAATATCCAATGAGATCAAAAGCCGAGCCCTTGGGATACCATAATCCAAGTGTTGGAGTGTGAGCTAGATATCGAAGAATATGTTTCACATCCTTATGGTGTGATTCCTTCGGTGTAGCTTGAAAACGGGCACACATGCAAACACTAAGCATAATATCCGGCCTAGATGCACATAGGTACAATAAAGAGCCAATCATGGAGCGGTATACCTTTTGATCGAAGTCTATTCCATTTTCATCAGTGCATAGATGGCCATTTGTGGGCATAGGGATTTTGACGCCTCTGCATTCTTGCATACCGAATTTCCTCAGAACGTCCTTGAGGTATTTCTCTTGAGAAATGAAGATGCCATTGCGTTGTTGACGAATTTGAAGGCCTAAGAAGAATTTCAATTCTCCCATCATGGACATTTGATATTCCTCACTCATCATGTAAGCAAATTCGTCACTGTAATGTTGGTTAGTACAGCCAAAGATAATATCATCAACATATATTTGGCACACGAATAATTCATCATCATATGTTTTGGTGAAAAGAGTTGGGTCGAGTGAACCGGGTTTGAAGCCTTTCTTCATGAGGAATTCCTTCAAAGTATCATACCACGCCCGAGGGGCCTGCTTGAGGCCATAGAGGGCCTTATTGAGTCTGAAGACTTTGTCTGGATGCTTAGGATCTTCAAAACCCGGGGGTTGAGCAACATATACTTCTTCCTCAAGCTTACCATTGAGGAATGCACTTTTCACATCCATTTGATATAAGATGATATTATGATGGTTAGCATAAGCAAGCAATATGCGAATAGCCTCAAGTCTAGCAACAGGTGCAAAAGTTTCATCGAAATCAATTCCTTCAACCTGTGTGTAGCCTTGAGCCACAAGACGAGCCTTGTTCCTCACCACTAGGCCATTTTCATCTTGCTTGTTGCGGTAGATCCATTTGGTACCGATGATATTGTGCTTGCATGGGTCCGGTCGCTTGACAAGCTCCCATACATTGTTCAGCTTGAATTGATGTAATTCCTCTTGCATTGCTTGAATCCATTCAGGCTCCATAAATGCCTCATCAACTTTGGTGGGCTCTGTGATGGACACGAAAGCAAAATGCCCACGAAAGTTAGATAAATGTGAAACTTTTGAGCGAGTCAGAGGACCTGGTGCGTTGATGTCGTTGATGATTCTCTCAATCTGTACTTCATTTGCAACGCGGGGATGAGCAGGTTGACGACATTGATTTGGCTCAGCATTTTCTTCAGAGCCATTTTCTTCAGATGCGCCAGCATGCTGTTCTTCATGTTCTGGAATGATTTCTTCAGCAGATTCTTCAGTAGGAATGACATCCTCAGTAGCTTTGAACTTGATGGTTTCCTCAGGCGTCTTTTCATCTAGCACAGGAGGTAGGTGCTCTCTTTGCGAGCCGTTAGTTTCATCGAACCGCACATCTACAGTTTCAACAACCTTGTTGTGATAGGTGTTGAAGACCCTGTAGGTGTGCGAGTCCTTTCCGTAACCAAGCATAAAACCTTCATGTGCTTTCGGTGCAAATTTAGAATTGTGATGAGGATCTCTAATCCAACATTTAGCACCGAAGACTTTGAAATAACTCACATTGGGTTTCTTGTCAGTGAGGAGTTCATATGAGGTCTTTTTGAAGAATTTGTGAAGATATACCCTGTTGATGATGTGGAATGCAGTATCAATTGCCTCAGGCCAGAAGTGACGAGGTGTCTTGTATTCATCAAGCATGGTGCGAGCCATCTCAACAAGAGTCCTGTTCTTGCGCTCCACAACGCCATTCTGCTGAGGAGTGTATGGGGCAGATAGCTCATGAGTAATACCAAGTTCATCGAGATAGTCATCAATACCAGTATTCTTGAACTCAGTCCCATTGTCACTACGTATATGCTTGATCTTCACGCCGAAATTCGTCGAAGCCCTTGAGGAGAATCGTCTGAAGACTTCCTGCACTTCAGTTTTGTAAGTAATGACATGCACCCATGTGTAACGAGAATAGTCATCAACAATGACAAAGCCATATAGAGATGCTGCATTAGTTAGTGTGGCATAATGAGTAGGGCCAAAAAGATCCATATGAAGCAATTCAAAAGGACGAGAAGTAGTCATGATAGTCTTCGAGGGGTGCTTGGCTCTGGTCATCTTCCCAGCCTCACAAGCCCCACAAAGATGATCTTTGAGGAATTTGACACCCTCGATGCCAATGACGTGCTTTTTCTTCACGAGCGTGTGTAAGTTCCTCATGCCAGCATGACCCAGTCGTCGATGCCATAGCCAGCCTTCTGAAGCTTTAGCAAGTAGACAAGTGGCAGGCTGTGGTCCTGCAGAGAAATCAACAATATACAAGTCTCCTCTCCTAAAGCCTTCGAAGACTTTGGAATTGTCAGATTCCATGAGCACTAAGCAACGATATTTGCCAAAGACAACAACCATATCAAGATCACAAAGCATTGAGACAGACATGAGGTTGAATCCGAGGGACTCGACAAGCATGACTTTATCCATGTGTCGATCCTTTGAGATTGCAACCCTACCTAGACCCAATACCTTGCTTTTTCCTTTGTCAGCGTAGGTGATATGCTTCAAGTGTGATGGAGATAAAGGAGTGTTCATCAGTAAGCTCTTGTCACCGGTCATGTGATTTGTACATCCACTATCGAGGACCCACTCAGTAGCTTTGGGTAAATCATCCTTGGCACCTTTTGCCATGAAGCAGTAGGTGGGAGCATAGTCATCGTTGTCGTCATCAGCAGTGTTGGGGAAGCCATTTTCCTCAGTGTTGAAGATGGACTTGCTAACGTAAGCAGTAGCGAGGGCTAGGCTCGCCACACCAGAGTCTGACTCCTCAGATGCCTCCTCTTCCTCATGTTCCTCAGATTCAGCTTCAGAGTCCATTTCCTTGCCAATGAATGCCCGAGCTTTCTTGGAGCTGCTCTTCTTGTGAGATGAAGACTTTGAAGATCTTGACGATGAGGACTTTGAAGATTTCTTCTTCTTCTTAGAGTCATCTGAACTATCATCCTTGTATTTCTTCTTCTTTGATTCCTTCTCCCACTGAGGACAATCAGTAATGTAGTGACCAGGTTTCTTGCATTTATGGCAAGTTCTCTTCTTGTAATCACGGGATGAGGAATCTGATTTCATGTCATCGCCTCTTGAGGATTTTCCAAATCGGCCACGTCTAGAGAACTTCTGGAATTTCCTCACGAGCATTGCTAGCTCCTGACTCAGTTCTTCAGGATCACCAAGGCTGCTACCAGAATCTTCATCTTCAGATTCAGAGACTGCCTTGGCTTTCAGTGCACGAGATCTACCATAGCTCGGTCCGTAGAGATCTCTCTTCTCAGCTAGTTGGAATTCATGAGTATTTAGCCTCTCAAGGATATCAGCAGGATCAAGTGACTTGTAGTCACCACGTTCTTGAATCATCAGTGCCAGTGTATCGAATGAAGAATCGAGTGACCTCAGCAATTTCTTCACCACCTCATGGTCGGTGATGTCAGTGGCACCCAGTGCTTGAAGCTCGTTTGAAATGTCAGTGAGGCGATCAAAGGTTTGCTGAACATTTTCGTTGTCGAGTCTTTTGAAGCGGTTGAAGAGATTGCGAAGAATGTCAACTCGAGAGTCACGTTGAGTTGAGACTCCTTCGTTGACCTTGGACAGCCTATCCCAGATAAGCTTAGCTGTCTCCAAAGCACTCACTCTGCCATACTGCCCTTTGCTCAGATGGCCACATATGATATTCTTCGCTTGAGAGTCGAGTTGCTTGAATCTCTTCACATCAGCAGCGTTTACGGAAGGAGTGACAGAGGGAACACCCTTTTCCACAACATACCAGAGATCGTTGTCAATTGCCTCAAGATGCATGCGCATCTTGTTCTTCCAGTAGGGGTAGTCCGTCCCATCGAAGGTAGGACACCCAACTGAGGCCTTGATCATGCCTGCAGTCGACATAACTAAAACTCCAGGTGGTTAAACCAAAATCACACAGAACAAGGGAGTACCTTGCTCTGATACCAATTGAAAGTGCGTTATATCGACTAGAGGGGGGGTGAATAGGTGATTTTTACAAATTCGTCACTAAGGAATTTCAAGGTGAGGAAATTCCTAAGCGACGAACTACTTAGCAGCGGAATAAGTACTCAGATGTAAGCATAACAGAGCAGTAGCACAGTCATCATGATGAAATGAAAACAAGCACAGAGTACAAGAAGCATAAACACAGGATAAGCAGGCTGAAGACAAACTGACTGAAGAAATTGAACTAAGGAAATTGAGAAAGTCTTCAGTCAAAGTCTTCAAGTTAGATAAATGTGAAGCTTTTGAGCGAGTCAGAGGACCTGGTGCATTGATGTCGTTGATGATTCTCTCAATCAGTACTTCATTTGCAACGCGGGGATGAGCAGGTTGACGACTTTGACTTGGCTCAGCATTTTCTTCAGAGCCATTTTCTTCAGATGTGCCAGCATGCTGTTCTTCATGTTCTAGAATAATTTCTTCAGCAGATTCTTCAGTAGGAATGACATCCTCAGTAGCTTTGAACTTGATGGTTTCCTCAGGCGTCTTTTCATCTAGCACAGGAGGTAGGTGCTCTCTTTGCGAGCCGTTAGTTTCATCGAACCGCACATCTACAGTTTCAACAACCTTGTTGTGATAGGTATTGAAGACCCTGTAGCTGTGCGAGTCCTTTCCATAACCAAGCATAAAACCTTCATGTGCTTTCGGTGCAAGTTTAGAATTGTGATGTGGATCTCTAATCTAGCATTTAGCACCGAAGACTTTGAAATAACTCACATTGGGTTTCTTGTCAGTGAGGAGTTCATATGAGGTCTTCTTGAAGAATTTGTGAAGATATACCCTGTTGATGATGTGGCATGCAGTATCAATTGCCTCAGGCCAGAAGTGATGAGGTGTCTTGTATTCATCAAGCATGGTGCGAGCCATCTCAACAAGAGTCCTGTTCTTGCGCTCCACAACGCCATTCTGCTGAGGAGTGTATGGGGCAGATAGCTCATGAGTAATACCAAGTTCATCGAGATAGTCATCAAGACCAGTATTCTTGAACTCAGTCCCATTGTCACTACGTATATGCTTGATCTTCACGCCGAAATTCATCGAAGCCCTTGAGGAAAATCGTCTGAAGACTTCCTGCACTTCAGTTTTGTAAGTAATGACATGCACCCATGTGTAACGAGAATAGTCATCAACAATGACAAAGCCATATAGAGATGCTGCATTTGTTAGTGTGGCATAATGAGTAGGGCCAAAGAGATCCATATGAAGCAATTCAAAAGGACGAGAAGTAGTCATGATAGTCTTCGAGGGGTGCTTGGCTCTAGTCATCTTTCCAGCCTCACAAGCCCCACAAAGATGATCTTTGAGGAATTTGACACCCTCGATGCCAATGACGTGCTTTTTCTTCACGAGCGTGTGTAAGTTCCTCATGCCAGCATGACCCAGTCGTCGATGCCATAGCCAGCCTTCTGAAGCTTTAGCAAGTAGACAAGTGGCAGGCTGTGGTCCTGCAGAGAAATCAACAATATACAAGTCTCCTCTCCTAAAGCCTTTGAAGACTTTGGAATTGTCAGATTCCATGAGCACTAAGCAACGATATTTGCCAAAGACAACAACCATATCAAGATCACAAAGCATTGAGACAGACATGAGGTTGAATCCGAGGGACTCGACAAGCATGACTTTATCCATGTGTCGATCCTTTGAGATTGCAACCCTACCTAGACCCAATACCTTGCTTTTGCCTTTGTCAGCGTAGGTGATATGCTTCAAATGTGATGGAGATAAAGGAGTGTTCAACAGTAAGCTCTTGTCACCGGTCATGTGATTTGTACATCCACTATCGAGGACCCACTCAGTAGCTTTGGGTAAATCATCCTGCAGATGAATTAGTGCATCTTACGAACTCATATACTTCAGAGTGAAGAATATGACATCAAATTCATCAGACATATTTCATCAATTAAAGCAACATATGTATATATATAGCAATGTGAGGACATGAGAAATGAATAAATCATTTCTTCATGATTAGCTTGCGTCCTTTCAAGCATTTCAGGTCTCCAGCAAATTCTTCAGACGATTTAGTTCGTCTGGAGATCTGACCCTGCATAAGAGATTAGTTCTTTTTCTTCACCACCCACATCTGGAGGGGTGGCAAAGAGTTCATCATTCTGCGAGCTCCATAAGAGAAAGGTGGCAAAGACGCCAGACCACTTCGTTTCACATAAGAGGGGTTAGGGTAAGCATATGAATAAGCAGAGAAATTCTTCGAGGACTTATGAACATAATGATTTGAAGAATAATGCACATATTCATAGCCCTTAGGCTTTCCCTGCGAAATAGAAGTGTTAGCACGATGATGTTCATGTGAGGACTTGGATCCATGTGAGGAATTTGATCCATAAGAGGACTTGGATCCATATGAAGACTTTGGTTCATATGAAGAATTTGATCTGGGGTTCTTATTCTTCACAGGTGGTGTCATGAGGACATTCACCTGAAGACTTTCAAGGCACCTTTTGGGAACCTAGATTTTCTTCATAGGGGGACCATTCCTGCAGTTAGATCCAACATATCTAGCAAATACCTCACCATTCTGATTTTTGAACAGTTTATAGTTGGAGTCAAATGACTCATCAGATGAATATGAGGATTCACAAGTAAAGCCAGATAAAGTGGATGGATCTACGGGAGGTCCCTTCGCAGCAACCCATGAGGTTTTGGGATACTGCTCCGGTTTCCAGTAGGTTCCATCAGCATTGAGTTTCCTCTCAAAGGCAATACCCTCTTTCCTAGGGTTCCTGTTCAAGATCTGCTTTTTGAGCACATCACAAAGAGTCTGATGCCCTTTGAGGCTTTTGTACATGCCTGTCACATACAATTCCTTCAACCCTACATTTTCGTCAGTGATACTAGTGGTATCCTCAGATGAGGAATTTGTGACCACAGAGATAGTTGAAGAATTTGCAGCAATGGAAGCATTTGAACATTCAGGTGAAGAATTAGCAGTTTCACGTTCAATGCATTTCAAGCATGGTGGAATAAATTCTTCCTGAGCGGAACTGATCTGTTGAGAAAGCAAAGAATCATTTTCCTTCTGAAGATCTTCATGACTCACCCTTAGCTTCTCAAGATCTTGCTTTCTTTGAAGAAATTCATAAGAAAGCTTCTCATGATCGGCTAGGAGAGTTTCATGACGACCTTGAAGGTTGTCAAACTTAGACTGTAGTTGCTGAAGATTATCAGTCAGTGTTTGAGTTCGATCCATTTCCTCACCTAACAGATCATCGCTTTTGTCTAGCATATTTTGAACCTTTTCCAAAGCCTTTTGTTGTTTAACAGCAATATTAGCAAGTTTGGAATAGCTGGGTTTGAGGTTTTCATCAGATTCATCCTCACTTGATTCAGAGGAGGGATATTTGAATACCTTGGCACCTTTTGCCATGAAGCAATAGGTGGGAGCATAGTCATCGTTGCCGTCATCAGCAGTGTTGGGGAAGCCATTTTCCTCAGTGTTGAAGATGGACTTGCTAATATAAGCAGTAGAGAGGGCTAGGCTTGCCACACCAGAGTCTGACTCCTCAGATGCCTCCTCTTCCTCATGTTCCTCAGATTCAGCTTCAGAGTCCATTTCCTTGCCAATGAATGCCCGAGCTTTCTTGGAGCTGCTCTTCTTGTAAGATGAAGACTTTGAAGATCTTGACGATGAAGACTTTGAAGATTTCTTCTTCTTCTTAGAGTCATCTGAACTATCATCCTTGTATTTCTTCTTCTTTGATTCCTTCTCCCACTGAGGACAATCAGTAATGTAGTGACCAGGTTTCTTGCATTTATGGCAAGTTCTCTTCTTGTAATCACGGGATGAGGAATCTGATTTCATGTCATCACCTCTTGAGGATTTTCCAAATCGGCCACGTCTAGAGAACTTCTGGAATTTCCTCACGAGCATTGCTAGCTCCTGACTCAGTTCTTCAGGATCACCAAGGCTGCTACCAGAATCTTCATCTTCAGATTCAGAGACTGCCTTGGCTTTCAGTGCACGAGATCTACCATAGCTCGGTCCGTAGAGATCTCTCTTCTCAGCTAGTTGGAATTCATGAGTATTTAGCCTCTCGAGGATATCAGCAGGATCAAGTGACTTGTAGTCTCCACGTTCTTGAATCATCAGTGCCAGTGTATCGAATGAAGAACCGAGTGACCTCAGCAATTTCTTCACCACCTCATGGTCGGTGATGTCAGTGGCACCCAGTGCTTGAAGCTCGTTTGAAATGTCAGTGAGGCGATTAAAGGTTTGCTGAACATTTTCGTTGTCGAGTCTTTTGAAGCGGTTGAAGAGATTGCGAAGAACGTCAACTCGAGAGTCACGTTGAGTTGAGACTCCTTCGTTGACCTTGGACAGCCTATCCCAGATAAGCTTAGCTGTCTCCAAAGCACTCACTCTGCCATACTGCCCTTTACTCAGATGGCCACATATGATATTCTTCGCTTGAGAGTCGAGTTGCTTGAATCTCTTCACATCAGCAGTGTTTACGGAAGGAGTGACAGAGGGAACACCCTTTTCCACAACATACCAGAGATCGTTGTCAATTGCCTCAAGATGCATGCGCATCTTGTTCTTCCAGTAGGGGTAGTCCATCCCATCGAAGGTAGGACACCCAGCTGAGACCTTGATCATGCCTGCAGTCGACATAACTAAAACTCCAGGTGGTTAAACCAAAATCACACAGAACAAGGGAGTACCTCGCTCTGATACCAATTGAAAGTGCGTTATATCGACTAGAGGGGGGGTGAATAGGCGATTTTTACAAATTCGTCACTGAGGAATTTCAAGGTGAGGAAATTCCTAAGTGACGAACTACTTAGCAGCGGAATAAGTGCTCAGATGCAAGCATAACAGAGCAGTAGCACAGTCATCATGATGAAATGAAAACAAGCACAGAGTACAAGTAGCGTAAACACAGGATAAGCAGGCTAAAGACAAACTGACTGAAGAAATTGAACTGAGGAAATTGAGAAAGTCTTCAGACAAAGTCTTCAAACAGTAATGATCAAATACATAGCAAGTATGCGAGGAAATGAAAGGGTTGAGGAAATAGAACCAGTAGCTCGGTGAAGACAATGATTTGGTAGACCAGTTCCAACTGTTGTGACAGTTGTATGTCTGGTTGGAGCGGCTAGGTATTTAAACCTGAGGACACACAGTCCCGGACACACAGTCCTCATCGTATTCTCCTTGAGCTAAGGTCACACAGACCTCGCCCAAACACTCGTGGTAAGTCTTCAGGTGACTTCCAAACCTTCACATACTTGGTCACTCGGCAATCCACAATTTCCTCTTGGATGCTCTAGACCATGACGCCTAACCGTCTGGAGGATGCACAGTCCTCAAAGGTAACAAGCGTCGGTTCCACACAGGAACAATCTCTTCAGTGATGCTCAATCACTTTGGGTTTGTAGGTGTTTGGGTTTTTTGGGTTTTTCCTCACTTGATGATTTTCGCTCAAAGTCCTCGGAGGATGGGATGCTCTAAATGACAAGTGTCAATCTATTTCTTGGAGCAGCCAACCAACTAGTGGTTGTAGGGGGCGGCTATTTATAGCCTAGGGAGCAGCTCGACATGATAAGACATAAACGCCCTTCAATGATATGACCGTTAGGTGGGTAGGATATTTGGACAGCTGGCGCGTAGCACAGCAACGGTCGGAAATTTGAGTATCAAATTCCTCAGGGCTATCATGTTCCTCACTTGTAGGCAATCCGCACTGGCGAATTCCTAACTCCTTAGTCAGAACAAATTCCTCAGAGAACAGAAGAACTTCGTCTCTGTCACTGAAGAACTTGACTAAACTGTATGAGATTTCCAATGGCTTCACTCGAAAGGACTGGGTAGGTGTAGGATTTTGAGTTGAGCATCACTTGGAAACTTTTCCTTAGTTTTACCTCGACCCCCTTTAACAGTACGGTGTTTCCTATGACTCAAGAAGAAGAAAATGAAACTACGAAAACAAAAGTCTTCACGCTTCATAATCCTCGCATGAATATCAAGTCTTCAGGGTCACACCAATTTCTTCACTTTCAAAGTCTTCAAGAAAACCAAAGTCTTCAGTTGAAGACATTCATTTTTAGGGGTCGACAATCATCGTAAATAACAAACTCCTCATAGACTTATAGACCTGTGTACACTCACAAACACATTAGTCCCTTAACCTATAAGTCTTCAATACACCAAAATCACTAAGGGGCACTAGATGCACTTACAGATACCATATCAGATTGAATGTGGTATTTATGATTTTTCAACTCCAGCAAAAAAGAAACTCCAGACCATGGCTGTCCATTATTTAGCGTTAATTACGAGGCAAATAGATGAGGCAACATTAATTGGGGGCAAGAATGGCTCGGGAAGATATATTATTATTTTTCTGAACGGGCTCAGGAAGAAATTTTTATGATCGATAACGAGTGATGGGGTGCAAAAGCAAATCTGATTTTCAAAAAAGCAGAGGAAAAGGAACAGGTGGCCGGGCGTGGATGCATGATGGGGTCGTGCAAGGCTAAATCGTCAGGGGGAAAGAGGATGGATTCACTGGGACGTTTGGCGGTCGTTTGGCGTGGGTGCCACGATCGGCGACCGTCGGTGACCTCGCTTTGCTTTTTTTTTTGAGGGGTGACCTCGCTTTGCTAATTTGTACTAGTAGCATACATGCTTGCGTTTTTTTTGCGAGCCTGCGTTTTGTGACCTCGTGTGTTCTCTTGTTGATGGCGTCGCACTGGAACCATTTGACAACAGGCCGTGATGAGGAGGGTTTGAAAAATGCTCTCGCCCCCTGCGACGGCGACCCTCCCCCACCCTAGATCCGCCACGCCGCTCGCCTCGCCAGCGCCACCTGCCTCCCACACCGCTCCAATAGCCACCATACGCCCCCTCTCGTCGCCGTTTCCGTCCGGATCCCATGGATCACTTGGATCCCGACATCCCACGAGCGCCCATTGCCGCACGTATCGCCCGCCCGCCACCGCCGTTGAGTGAGACTCACCTCTCCCTCAGAGGAGATCCACTGCTTTGGTCTCACAGGGCGGTGGCGCCAGAGGATTTGCCGAATTTGCGCTCGCGGTGGTGGGCTGTGCGGTTGAATCGGATCTGGGAGGCGGTCCACCGATCGGAGAGGTGCTCCAAGGAATTGCGTCTGGCGAGGCAGAAAGCAGAAGTCGAGCTCGATCTCCGCGCAGAGTGGCTGCGAGATGACCAGATCTGGCAGCGCATGCTCGAGTTCGAGTTTGGGCTCATGGCAGAAATCATATTCACTGAATCCACGTCGGAGGAGCGGGCGCGCATGCCTGCACCATGGCGCTTGCAGCCTCTGCAATTGATCAAGTGGGCGTTGGCCGAAGAATGCTCTGGAAATCCACTGCAACAGCAACGCTGGGCCTGCATGCTGAACAAGGTAACTTGTCGGCCATCCCCACCCTCGAATCGGTAACAAGTTTTGGGAATGAGAGATCGGAGGTACAATGTCGCACGGGCAAAGCAACTGTAGATATGCAGATGGGACAGTGGCCTGTGATTGATTTGGAATCAGTGCTGGAAAATCTGGAATTTTGTGAAGGATGGCACATCTGGCGCTTGAAATTGGGTTTGAGCTCTCGAATCGGACCAGTGAACACACGAATCTGATGCTTGGTTTGGCCTCTGCGTATCATCTGGGTCATGCCTGCTGCCATGGCCTCATCCCCCGATCTGGTGGAGGAAAATCGAATCAGGTGAGAGTAGAGGTTGGTGGCACAATACAGATTACAACTCCAGCGAGATTTGAGAATTCCAGCTGCGGGGAGAGACAATTATCAGAAGCTGGTGTTGAGAATCATCGTAGCTGCCACCGAAGAGGAACTCCAAGTCCAGTTGCATGGGAGGAACAGGTCTGCGGAGGAGATCATTGCCTGGGCACGCTCACTGATGGAATCAATAGACTTATTTCAGAGAGCGCGCTGGAAGGCCTTCTGGGAAATCCAACCTTGGGCTCCGTAGCAATGAGTTGCTTGCCTCCTGCACCTCAGAGATCTAGCTCATGCGCGACACTTCAGTTGATCATGGGCGACATCGGTGGTGTCAGTTTTGTTCAGAAGCTGCAAGGGTGACAGAATTCAAGTGTAGAAAATTCAGTTAACAGCGAGGCAGTCCAGGTGGACGATGAGGTCACGACGCACTTTGCCCAACTTTGGAGCCCATCGGAGTGCTGTGTGGATAAATCTAGGGTTGGGAGGCTACTTCAAGACCTCCCCTTCACACAACACCCCACTAGCCCCTCCCTCACTGCCGCCACCACTGTAGATTCAATAGCCATGGATTCCAACCGTGGGAGAGGCCGAGAAAAGAACAGGCAGGGGCGGGGAGATGGTGACCGGCAAAACCAGAAGCAGCAGTGGAAAGATCAACCCCCGTAGATGGCATAGGCGCCGCCCCCCTTTGCTTTTGGGTTTGGATTCCCGGGACAGCCACCGCCCTGGGCATTCAACAACCAGTTCCATGGGGGATACCCCCCGCTGCCGCAGCAGTGGCAAGGGATGCCACCCTCGTGGTTTCCCCAGCAGATGGTGCAACCCCCTCCAAGGCAACAGGGTGTAGATCAACGGGTTTCTTTGAGAAACACTGGTCAAGGTTCTGGTAGCTCTGGGACCTCTGGACCAGGGAATCATAAAAATCAGAGCAAGCAACAAAGGAAGAAGTAAGATAGCAAAGTGGTAGTTAACAACAATGCCACTCTCTCATGTCTTATGTGAATGTGATTTGTCACTAGTGCAGAATCGAGCTATTGTCCCGGTTCGTAGGGACCTTTAGTGCCGGTTCTGCAACCGGCACTAAAGGGTGGGGACTAAAGGTACCCCCCCTTTAGTGCCGGTTCGTCACGAACCGGGACCAAAGGCCCACCACGTGGCACGAGCCCGCGCCGGGGGGCTGGGGGCCTTTAGTCCCGGTTGCTTACACCAACCGGGACTAAAAGGTTTAGGGGTTTTGGGTTTATGGTTTATTTTTCCTTTTAGTTTTGTGTTTTCCATTTAATTCTTTTTCATTTCAAACATATTTTATGCTACTACATATTGTACACGTTATGCATATATATAAATAGAATTTCTCGTAGAACAGATCATATATATATATCATCGAATTTCTCGCACGACCATTCACACATACACATATATATATATATACAATTTGGTATATACAATTTCTCCTACAATTTGCAGATCATTACATGGAGGCATTATGTCGATCTAGGTACGGGGTAATGGTATTCTCCTTTGGGATCTATTACCTGGTCGAGCAAAAATCCAGCTATTTCCTCTTGAATTGCTCGTACGCGGTCCTTTGGTAGAAGCTGATCCCGCATCTCCGACATCTTTAAAAGAAGGAGATCAATATGAATGTATTAGTTCTGTGTATATATATTAGATCATGATAAAAAGAATTGTGAATAGTGTTCTGGCAAACGTACCCAAATTTGTCTATCACTGCTGGACCTTTCGGACGTCATCATGCGAATGTTCTCGCAAACGTAGTATGCACATAAATTAGTCCCCGGCGCCTGCCTCATGGACTTTACGAGAATAGAATTCAATTAGTAATAATTAATCAAGCATGATAATGGTATTGAAACTAGAATTAAAGAGATGCACGGACGTAGCTAGTAGTACTTAATTACCTTGGGTCGCACCCATTTCAGATCTTGTTTCCATTCTCCTTTAACCTGTTTGATGAACTTTTCCCAAGCCCTGCCCGCCGGCAAAGAAAATGAATAAAGGAGTTATTAATTAGTTGATATCAGGAAATGAACTAAAGAGGCCGACATAGTGCGATAATGATTGAAATTACATGTCGACCATCCCCTTCACGATTGAGTATTCATTAGTTTCTTTATATAGTGAGTCCAGTACTTGAAATTTTCCCTTGTCAACTTCAATGATTAACAAGATCCAGTGGAAACTGCATGCGCAGACGTTTGTATAATTAAGCGGGCATGTGCATAACTCATCAACTACACCTTATTAACATCTAGTAAGCAAAAACAGAATTTGTAGTACAAGACATTGTCACTCACCCGAAGTTGTAAGGAAGTAGTATTTTTGGTTGGGTATTTAGTCGCTTCATGAACTCTAGCAAGCTTTTCTCTGTGTATGGTCATGAAGGAAATATGCCCTAGAGGCAATAATAAAGTTGTTATTTTATATTTCCTTATTCATGATAAAGGTTTATTATTCATGCTAGAATTGTATTGATCGGAAACTTAAATACATGTGTGAATACATAAACAAACACCGTGTCCCTAGTGAGCCTCTACTAGACTAGCTCGTTGATCAAAGATGGTTAAGGTTTCCTAACCATGGACATGAGTTGTCATTTGATAACGGGATCACATCATTAGGAGAATGATGTGATGGACAAGACCCATCCGTTAGCTTAGCATAATGATCGTTCAGTTTATTGCTACTGCTTTCATGTATGTCAAATACATATTCCTTTGACTATGAGATCATGCAACTCCCGGATACCGGAGGAATACCTTGTGTGCTATCAAACATCACAACGTAACTGGGTGATTATAAAGATGCTCTACAGGTATCTCCGAAGGTGTTTTGTTGGGTTGGCATGAATCGAGATTAGGATTTGTCACTCCGAGTATCGGAGAGGTATCTGTGACGCCCCCGGTTCAATCGTACACTAATCATACACGCAAACGTGTACGATCAAACCCAGGGACTCACGGGAAGATATCACAACACAACTCTAAACACAAATAAACGGAGGTCCACAATATTACAGACCAGGGATCCGAAGATCCGAATACATGAGTCAGTCATACAAATAATATCTGGGTACAGACATGGTTAGACAAGTTCTGCCTTAAGAAGGCTAGCACAAACAGCGACACTAGATCGAAAGGCGTTGGCCTCCTGCCTGGGAGCCTCCGATCCTACTCCTGGTCAGATGGCTCGATCCAGTAGTACGTGCCCTCTGGACCCGCCTGGTAGTAGGCTCCGGTGGTGGCGTCTGGCTCCTGGACTCCATCGTCTGGTGTATCATCAAGGTGGGGTATATGGGGGAAAAGAGAAAATAAAGCAACCGTGAGTACTCATCCGAAGTACTCAGCAAGCAAGGATCTATACTACATATGCAACATTATCAATGGAGAAAAGGCTGTATATGTGGACTGGGCTGCAGAAATGCCAGATAGAGAGAAAGGCCTAGTCCTATCGAAGACTAGCATCTTCAAACATCTTCTCAAAGCCATCATCTTGCAGCAGTAGAAGAGAGTAGAATAGCATTTTATTTAACAAACATGTTGAAGTACAGCTCAAAGATCCTTCCTCGACTCCCAGCGAGAAAGTAATCCCGAAGCTCAATTAAGTCCAAGTATCCATTTTAGTAGTAGATCGGGATACACAAACTGAGCGTCCTTTACCGTAGACCGGCTATCGATAAGATTCATCCCTGCAGGGGTGCACTACTGTTACCCAACACGCTCGATCAACTCTGGTCGGACATACTTGCTGGTAATGCCCGTCCTCGGAAGATCAACACGAAGCAGCGCTCTACCTAGGCTCAGCAGAGAGGTCAGCACGCCGGACTAACCTATGCACCCAGGGGTCTCGGGCCATCGCCCTGGGCACCCTGCGCGTTGCGTGGTCTGCCCGGGGTGCAGGCGCGACACTGAACTCGCCAGTGAAGTATCCAGCCCAATCCCGACGATCAGCCCCACGGTAATCGTGACGTCTGATAGCTTTCGGCGAAACGTACATCGCAGAGGGCCCCATAACCATTATCCCGCGTGGTGGCAGTGCTTATAGGGCACGTCGACCCACTCAGATCACACACCCAAATCCAATAGGCTCAATTAGTATCAAGCGGAGACAATCAGAGTCCTGATGCTCCGCCACAATGTCACACTCGAGTGCCCTTCCGCCCGCACACCCGAAATCATAGATCCCCACGGGTACCACCAGGGTGGACCCTGTGAAAAAGGTCAAGTAACGTGTGGTCATAACATCAGGGTGAACGTAAGAGGTATCACCCTCGGTTCACACTGAGGGGTTGCACGACAGAGTCGTATCGGACATGGAGAAGGAGAATCACCCTCGATGACCACGACCGTACAGCTATGCTGCAGAGTATTCATCAGATGCGTTACAGGTATCACCTCGCCACTCGATAGTTACTACGCAGAGTCGTACAACTAAGGGGGGTGTGAAGTGAGGCGTCTGTCTCTGATCGACGATCACGTTGATCGAGTCGTTGATGAACAAGCAGGGGCGAAATTAAGGTGGTGGGTTCACAGATGGGTCTACCAACCTATACTAAACAGTTTATCATAGGCAGGTAAGATAGCAATGAACAGGTTACAACGCAGGCTATGCATCAGAATAGGAATACATTAACAGTAGCGAAATCTATGCAAGCAGGAGAATAGAATGGCGATATCTGGAATGCTCAAGGGGGGGGGGGGGGCTTGCCTGGTTGCTCTGGCAAGAGAGGAGGTCGTCAACGGGCTGCTCGTCGGTAGTGTAGTCGTAACCTGGTGCACGTCGTCGGTCTCGGCGTCTATCGAGAGAGAAGGAGGGGGAGAGAAACAATAAATTCACGGCAATAATGCAAACAATATGTATGACATGCCTAAATGATATGCCGGGGTGTTCTACTGCCTAACTAAAGATTTAGTAAATTTAGGAATTTATTTGGATTTATTTAATTAAAGTTGGGCACTATTCATTTACTGAAATCGGTCTAAAAGTTCAATGTTTCTTATAGCTGCGGGCGTCTGACGGGAATACGGAGGGCGTATCCGGGCTCGTATCGTCGTTCTGAGCAAGTTTCATGTATAAAATATTTTCATCGGAGATACGGTTTAAAAGATATGATTTTCTAAAGTTTTTATTAATTTCTGAAATTTAATTAATTATTTAATTCACATTATCCGAAACAGTGATTGATGACGTCAGCATGACATCATGCTGACGTCACAGCCCCCTGACAGGGTGGGTCCCACCTGTCATAGGCTGTTAGGTTAATTAGGTTTAATTAATTTAATTACTGATTAATTAACACTTACTAGTTAATTAAATTAACCTAATCAGGATTAATTAACTAAGTAATTAACTAATAATAATTAATTATTTTAATTATTTATTTTTATTTTCATTATTTTTCTTGAAACGTTTCTGGGGCTGGGCCCCGTCTGTCAGCGGCACAGGGGGGCAGGGCCCACCGGTCAGTGGCACTGGCCACAGGCGCGGTGACGGGCGCGGTGCGTGCGCGCGGGCCGCGGCGGGGCGCGGCGAAGGCCGCCGAGCGCAAAGCGCCGTGCGTGGGCGCGGCTCGCGCGTGCACCGCGCCAACGTGCCGTTCGGGGCGGAGCAGGGGGACGAGGCGACGGGGAAGGGTGAGGCCGTGCGCGAGCGGGACTGGCGGCGACGTGCGGGCGGCGTCAGGGAGAGAGGAGAGGAGAGGGGCGCGGCTCACAGGGGGCCGACGGGGATGATGGCGAGGCGAGGAAGCGACGGCGACATGCGGCGAGTCCGGCACGGCGTCGGGCAGCGGCGACGGTGCGAGCGCTCGCTGAGGCGATTCGGGGAGGAGACGGGGAGGCGAGGTCCCGGCGACGGCTCCGAGCGCGGGCGACGAGGCGGAGGTCGGGGACAGGCGGGGGTGGACGGAGCGCCGGCGACCAGCGACGGCAGCGGGGCACGGCAGCGGGCGACCGGGATCGGGGATCCCGATCCAGATGGGGGGGGGGCTGGGGCAGCCCGAGCGCTAAGCGTGCCGGTCGGGGAAGAGGATAGGACGTGCCGGTCGTCGGTGTTTGCGGCGGCGTCGGCGCTGGCCGATCGGGCGGGGAGCGGGTGCGCGTCGAGCGAGCGTCGGGCACGCTCGGCGTCGAGCGCCGAGGGAGGGGATAGAGGGATGGTTTGCGGTGAGGAGGGGGGTGGGCGGGTAGGGTTCCAGGGGGGGGGGGGGGGGGATGTATCGGAGGGGTGTATGGTTCGGGGTCCAGGGGATAAGGGTGGGGGAGTGGCCGGTTGGGCCAGCTGGGCTACGGCCCAGTTGGGCCGGGGGGGGGGGGGGTCCCTTCTTCTTCTTTTCTGTTTCATTTTTCTTTTATCTTTTTCTTTATTCTCCTTTCTCTACTGTTAAATGTTTAGGCCCCAAATGGCTTTTGTAAAAAGTGTGACCTATTTCATAAATACCAGTGCACCATACCTTAACACCTAAAATTAGCTTGGACAAAACATAATTCCATATTTATTTCAGATTTAATAAATGGTTACTAAATATTATCTTTATCCACGGTTTGAGGTTGTTCGAGTCACTTATCCAATTCCAATGATGTTGGTTTCAATTTTAGAATAGCCTCTGGAATATTTGTTATTTATCTGACATTTTAGCTTCTATGTTGGACAACTTTCATATTCCACTTTCATTTAAATTTGAATTTGACTTAGGAGTTGAAATGCAATATGATGCTAATGATGATTATGCACTGTTGATCATGCTAACATGTCATTATCAAAAGTGATTACTGTTGCTAATCACCGGGGGTGTTACAGTATCTCTGGGCCCTCTCGGTAATACACATCATAATAAGCCTTGCAAGCAAATGACTAATGAGTTAGTCACGGGATGATGTATTACGGAATGAGTAAAGAGACTTGGCGGTAATGAGATTGAACTAGGTATAAAGATACCGACGATCGAATCTCGGGCAAGTAACATACCGATGGACAAAGGGAATAACGTATGTTGTCATAACGGTTCGACCGATAAATTTCGTCGTAGAATATGTAGGAGCCAATATGAGCATCCAGGTTCCACTATTGGTTATTGACCGGAGAGGTGTCTCGGTCATGTCTACATAGTTCTCGAACCCGTAGGGTCCGCACGCTTAACGTTCGATGACAATATAGTATTATATGAGTTATGTGATTTGGTGACCGAATGTTGTTCGGGGTCCCGGATGAGATCACAGACATGACGAGGAGTCTCAAAATGGTCGAGAGGTAAAGATTGATATATAGGACGATGGTATTCGGACACCGGAAGTGTTCCGGAGGGTACCAGGTACATATAGGGTCACCTGAAGGGGTTCCGGGCACCCGTGTCAAAGATATGGGCTTAATGGGCCAAGGGAGGGATAGACCAGCCCACAAGGGGCTGGTGCGCCCCTCCACTAGGCTGGCCAGCCCTAGGGAAAGGAAAGGGGGGGGGGGGGGGGGGGGGGGGGGCAAGTCCCTCCTTCCTTCCCCTCCTCAAGGGAGAAAGGAAAGGGGGGGGGGGGGGGCACCTCCCCCTTCCTTCCCCTAGCGCCTATACAAGGAAGGGGGGGGGGGGGGGGGGGCGAACCAGGGCAGGAGCCCAAGTGGGATTCGGCCCCACTTGGGGCGCCCCTTGGCCTCTCCCCTCTCCCTCCCACCTATATATATGAGGAGGGGGGCGCCTAGCACATACAACATCAATTGTTAGCCGTGTGCGGCGCCCCCCTCCACAGTTTACGCCTCCGGTCATATCTTCGTAGTGCTTAGGTGAAGCCCTGCACGGATCACTTCACCATCAACGTCACCATGCCGTCGTGCTGACGGAACTCATCTACTTCCTCAACATCTTGCTGGATCAAGAGGACGAGGGACATCATCGAGCTAAACGTGTGCATAACTCGGAGGTGCCGTACGTTCGGTACTTGATCGGTCGAAGCTAGAAGAAGTTCGACTACATCAACCGCGTTGTCAAACGCTTCCGCTTACGGTCTATGAGGGTACATAGACACACTCTCCCCCTCGTTGCTATGCATCTCCTAGATAGATCTTGCGTGAGCGTAGGATTTTTTTTTGAAATTGCATGCTACGTTTCCCAACAGTGGCATCATGAGCCAGGTCTATGCGTAGATGATATGCACGAGTAGAACACAAAGAGTTGTGGGTGGTGATAGTCATACTGCTTACCACCAATGTCTTATTTTGATTCGACGGTATTGTGGGATGAAGCGGCCCGGACCAACCTTACATGTACACGTACATGAGACCGGTTCCACCGACAGACATGCAACTAGTTTTGCATAAAGGTGGCTGGCGGGTGTCTGTTTCTCCTACTTTAGTTGAATCGAATTTGACTACGGCCAGTCCTTGAAGAAGGTTAAAACAGCAAACTTGATGAAACACCGTTGTGGTTTGATGCGTAGGTAAGAACGATTCTTGCTAGAAGCCCGTAGCAGCCACATAAAACATGCAACAACAAAGTAGAGGACGTCTAACTTGTTTTTGCAGGGCATATTGTGATGTGATATGGTCAAGTCATGATGTGATATACGTTATTGTATGAGATGATCATGTTTTGTAAAAGTTATCGGCAACCGGCAGGAGCCTTATGGTTGTCACTTTATTGTATGAAATGCAAACGCCATGTAATTGCTTTACTTTATCACTATGCATTAGCGATAGTTGTAGAAGCAATAGTTGGCGAGACGACCACGACACAATGATGGAGATCAAGGTGTCGAGCCGGTGACGATGGAGATAATGACGATGCTTTGGAGATGGAGATCAAAAGCACAAGATGATGATGGCCATATCATGTCACATATTTTGATTGCATGTGATGTTTATCGTTTATGCATCTTATTTTTCTTAGTACGGCGGTAGCATTATAAGATGATCCCTTAACTAAATTTCAAGGTATAAGTGTTCTCCCTGAGTATGCACCGTTGCGATAGTTCGTCGTGTTGAGACACCACGTGATGATCGGTTGTGATAGACTCTACGTTCACATACAACGGGTGCAAGACAGTTTTGCACATGTGGAATACTCGGGTTAAACTTGACGAGCCTGGCATGTACAGATATGGCCTCGGAACACTGGAGACCGAAAGGTCGAACGTGAATCATATAGTAGATATGATCAACATAGAGATGTTCACCATTGATGACTACCCCATCTCACGTGACACTACAAAAAAAATACACTTTCGTGATGATACGTGTTTGTCACAGTAGGTCACGTTTTCTGTCATGCATGTACATCCATGACGATTTTATGACAGAATCAAGATAGTCATACCTGTGCTGTCGTAGAAGTGTTCCATGACATTACCAAAATTATCATCACGGAAGTGTCCACTTCCATGACGATAAATGACGCATCATCGAAGTGCTTTCGTCAAGGGTAACCGACACGTGGCATCCACCGTAACGGGTCGCCGTTAAGCTATCGGGTCCGGTTTTGGATCCGATAACCCGCTAACAGCCATGACCAATGGCGATTTTCCAAGTGTAAAATTCTCATTGGCCGACGGAACCACGTGTCAGCTCCGCGTTGGCACAGATGTCACTCATCCAATGGGCAAGATGCGCCTATGATATGTTGACACGTGGACAGGCCGAAAAGTGGCCCATAAAGATTAAATGGGCCGGCCCAACTAAAGGCCCACAAGATTTTGCAGACCATAATGGGTCGACCCAGCTAAAGGCCCACAAGATTTTGCAGACCATAATGGGCCGGCCCAGCTAAAGGCCCACAAGATTTTGCAGACCATAATGGGCCGGCCCAGCTAAATGCCCACAAGATTTTGAAGACACTAGTGGGCCAGCCCATTAACAGGCTGCCATGTTTTGGGCCAATTGCCGGCCCATATTTGATCTGGTCCATTAACAGCCTGCCACGTTCTGGGCCTAATAAGGGCCATATGATATCCGGCCCGTTAATAGCCTACCACCTTCTGGGCCATATTACGGCCCATATCAGATCCGGCCCTTTAAGAGCTTTGGGCTAAATTATGGCCCATATCAGATTCGGCCCGTCAATTGGATGCTGTGCCATTGGGCCCACTTGAGGCCCGGTTAGGATTTCTGTTTGCTAAAGGCCCATTTAGTAATATGGCCTGATATTAGTTTTGGCCTGTTAAAGGCACGTCTAACATTTCGGCCCTATATTTATTTTGGCCTGTTAAAAGCCCGTCATATAGTTGGGCCTAACTATGGCCCGCTTTGCATCCGGCCTGCTCATAGCCGATAATTTGATTGGGCCAAACAAGGACCGAGACAATTTTGGCCTGTTAACGGCCCGTAATGTGATTGGCACAATCATGGGCCGGGCTTTATTTCGGCCTGCTGTCGGCCCATGAGCTGCTCGGCACGTTTCAGGCCCAACCTACTTTTCAGCCTACTAAAAGCCCATTGAATTTTCTTACGAAAATAGGGCCGGCGGTTTACTCGGCCTATTAAAGGCCCGATACTACTAGTGGGCCAGTTTACATTTAGGCCTGTTAACGGACCAAGATGACTGGGCCCATGATGCGGCCCATACATAGTGATTTGCATGACGGCCAGATTATGTATCGTAATTTTACGGTTTGGCTGGTTTACTTTTCATGGAGCGCAGACAGGATATATATACAGTAAAATAATTGCAGCATAGTGAATAAGAAAAAAATCTAGACTATACAATAAACAAATTATGGCATATTATATCCACTGGGCATCAAAGTTCGCCACTATGATAATAAAGCATAAGCAGACAGCAGATTACATACACTGGGCATCAAAGATCGCCACCAGTGCAAATAAACACGCCGACAAAATAATATACAAAACCGACAACACTTCAATAGAGTTCAAGAAAGGTTAGCCCTGCTCAGGAGCTGCAGCGCAAGCAGCTAAGCAAGCTAATGAGACTGCGCTTGTTTGACGCTTATATCCTCCTCACTCTGAAAGAGAAACAAGCAGACAGATGATAGGTTTTGCACATATAAGTATCAATGCTGACAATTCATCACATTTCTTATTGACGAATAAAGTGACACAGTTTAAAATAGCATTAACACAATATGGTATTGTTCAGGTTAAGACATGGCAGGAAATGACATTGTGAAGGAGTTGACAGCTTCACGACACCACTAGATTACAGATCAAGAACTCATAAGTATCAATGGTTAGTGTGCTGTCAATTTATCCCATTTCAGATTGGCAAATAAAGAGACGGTTTAAATAATAGTAGAATGATATGACATTGTTCATAGTTAAGACATTGCAGAATATGACATTGTGCTGTAGTGGGTAGGTTCACCACACCACTGGATTACGGATCAAGAATAGAAGCATACATGCAGTGAAAAGAAGATCACTTGCTCTGTATAGTTTAATTTACATGGTATGAAGAAGGAACTTGGTTGTACAACTGAAAACTTAAATTGAGAAGGACAAACTTTTGTTTATGAACTACATAATAAACTTTAAACATGCAATTTGATGCAAACACCAAAAATAAATAGCTGTTGCAGTCATGCCTAACCAAATGTACACAACAAAGTTTGAAGGCTTGAGAAGGACAAACTTACATTAGTGGTGAAGACTGGCTCTATAAAGCCCTTGTCCATGTTGATGGGGGGGCAATTCAAGAAGTTTACCACAGAATCTTCTTCATAAGCATTGCCTTTATTCTACATTTTGTTAAGAGTAAATATAGATGTGATAATATAAGAAAAAATGGAGAATATTTAAGATAAGATGAAGAGTGATGCTACATAACCAAGTAGCTATAAATGTAAGTACAGCGATACATGCAAAAGGTATAGCCAAGAGCAATGCAGAGCTAAACTTCTTCAGTACCATCGGTGTTATCCAACCTTATGGTAAGAGTAAATATAGATCTGATGTGTAGAAAATGGAGGGCAAAGGAAAATAAGCTGCAGAGTGATGGTACATGAACAACTAGCTGTCAATATAAGTACACTGATAAAGGACAGTAGGTACTTATAAGAACAATGCAGAGCTAAACTTTTTCATTGGCATTGGATATATTCTCCACTAATGTAACCATTCATATAGATCAGATAATTTGGAGTGAACAATTGATAAGCAAGCTATCATGCATACTGCTGTCATATAATGAACCAGGTATGAATGCAAGTACAGTGATACAGGACAACAGGTACTAACAAGAGCAAAGCAGCGGGCAACATATTTGCGATATCCTGTCGTCCTTTTCAAACTGGAATTCTTCTTCGAGCAGATTTCCTGCAAAAGAGATCCGTAAGGCACATGCGGAAAAGTAGAAGTTCAAATTGTCATGTGATATCATAGACAGTACCTCATCCTGGGAACGAGACCAGTGCATAACAAGGTTTTTCCATTCAATGTCTTCTAAGTTTAGCATAGGAGACTTCACCGGAAATTTGTTTATAGACTTGCCATCAAAGTGTGATTTCCTCAGGTAACACCGATACTGCTGCAATGCTTCCTTGAAAAGCGCAAGCAAGCTTTGCTTGTCATGACTATCCAGATTGACCCTCGCCTACTTACAACAATGTAATGTAAATCATTGATGTGTTCAATTAGCAGAAAACAGGAAAATAATCACCATGAATAATAGCACTTACACGTAAGTGGGACAGGAAGATGTGAAAATGGTGTTTGTCTGCACTATAATCTTCCCATGATGGGAATATATGCACGTAGTCCCTAACAACATTGAAAGCATTGTCTTTTAAACAGGGAATAACTGGAATGGGGTTCCAATCTGCAGGAATTGGCCGTCTCTGCAGTTGGGATAGGTCTTCGGCCGGTGGACTTGCTGTACTATTTGCTGGAGTGGGATTTTTCTGTGGTACAGCTGGTGCTATGGCAATTGAAATCGGCATACCTTTTGCTGGAGTGCAGGTCCTGTGTGGTGGGGCTAGTGGTGTGGCCAGTGAAGTATGGGTACAGTCTGCTGGAGTCGGTCCTACGTTTTGTGTCACTGGTTGTAGAGCCAATATAAGTGGGGTGCTGTCTGATTTCTCCCGCACCACCACGTTTTTCAAGGACTTTGCTGGTGCTCCTTCAGGTTCGGCAATCACCCTCTTCCTTTTTGATGTCTGATGCACAAGAACAACATTGGAGTGGAAAAACATGGTATGATGACAGATGGAATATGTATTGATAATGGATGGGCATGGCATCTTGACATATATGATGAGTAAATTAAGCAGATGGCGGTGCAACAAAGTAGAAGAAATGCAAGCCACCTTATGCAAGATACGCGCAATCAATAAATCCTTGCCAAATTAGAACAGGCACCTTGATGGGTGAACAGGACAGGCCATCTGCCTTCGACTCCTCGAGGTCAGAATAGTCATTAGGATCATATTTTGAACAAGAATCTGCAGGTGGGGAGTGTATGAGTTTCATTGCATCCAGAATGGCACTCAATGCCTTGGTGCCAATTTTGTTAGTCGTTGCAGTGTTCCACAATATTCTTCTGATGTGTGGACTCTGATATTCACTGTGATTATGTACAATATCTGAGAAGCATGAAAACATAAATAGTAGTGAGATTATCTTTATAATGCAGAGGATATTCTAATATAGGGGCTCCCTATAAACCCTTGTGTGCTATCACTGGATTCTGATGAGAGAGCCCATGTGTGCTGTAATATGGTGCGTGCATTAATATAATCTGGCACAAGTACACAAAAAAATAGGCTCCAGAAGTAAGGATAGTTGGCATATGATAGGTTCATAATATACTGTATAGAGAGTTTATTGCCAAACCATGATAACAAGAGCACACAGCAACTAGGTAGATTGTCATGTACATAAAAGGGGTACACCATAACCAGCATATATAAATCAGGAAAGTGGAACTGGCTGGAAAATACGGTGTTGTATTACCGCTACTAATTGAAAGCCTATCGATCACGTACAGGCCAGCTCTATCAGCTGTTGACTGCAGATGTCCCTGCTCCCCTTCCCGACAAGGAACATACTGTACGTACTAAATACAGAATAACAAAAGAGGAACATGTTAAAGAACAGAAGAGGAAGCATATTCTTGAGGTTCCGCTTCTTTGCATACAATGTTGGTTGCCCACTCATGATGAATCACAGCACCCAAAGAAATGCAATTCCATGCTGTCTCTCTATATGTGGCCAAATGCATTTGGAAAATCAAGTGGGAGCATTAGCTGACCAATTAAATGTGTGTCTGTGAACTAATATCAGTATCATATCACAATTCGTATTTGAAGAAGTAAGGTTTGGACTTATGATTGGTGTGTTGTTTAGCTTCAAGAGTGGACTACTGCCAGTGCGACACAAAGCAGCTACACAGATCATAGTGTAGATATAACGGGAAAACCGTAAGCATCACAAGTAAAATCAGGAAAGTGGAACTTGCTGGAAAATATGGGCTACTATTGCCAGTACGGCTAGAAAGGCTTTGGATACCAGCTCTCTTCAACTGAAGATGCGATACTATTAATATCAGTGTAACTCTCAAAGGCGACACAGCTTCCCGCATTTCCTTGCTAATCTTATAGGATTCAAGTGGGCAGGCCACTACAATTCCTATTCCTATGTTTATGAAATCCTATGAATCAAAGAGGCCCGAATTGTTGAAAGTGTCCATCACAACCGACCGAATTGACCTCTACACTGCAAATGTCCCTGCTCCTCTTCACTACAAGGAACATACTGTACTACTATCATACTCCCTCCGTTCCAAAATATAAGTCTTTGTAGAGATTTCCACTATGGATCACATACAGATGTATACAGATACATTTTAGAGTGTAGATTCACTCATTTTGCTTCATATGTAGTCCATGGTGGAATCTATAGAAAGACTTGTATTTGGGAACGGAGAGAGTACTTATTAAAGAAGAACAGAAGAGGAACATGCTAAAGAAGAGCAAGCAGATTTTGGATAATAAAATGGTCATTGCGCAGTGCCCACACATGATTAACAAGAGCGCATTAAGAATGCAACTCCCTGCTGTCTCTCTATATGTGGTGCACGTGCTTTTTGAAAGTAAAGTAGGAACATTAGCTGACCAATTAAACGTTATCTGTTTTAGTAATATCATCATCATATCAGATTCATATTTGAGCAACAAGTTTGGAATTATGAGTGGCACGTTGTTTAGCTTGATGGATTGAGGAGCAGTGCTAAGCACTTATGATGATGGTACTGAATATAAAGGAATGTCTGCATGCAAGTCGCGTGACTTTCGTCATTTGGGTCAGTCGACCATTTCAGGCGGTTGGATGAAGATCCTACGTCTCTTAACCCTTCTTCTTCCTCGTCTCTGATTCTTTCCCTACAGAACACCGCACGGGCCGCCGGCCGAACCACCGGCCCCGACCCGCCCGTCCTCTCCTGAACCGCCCCCACCGCCTGTGTTCCTCCGCCACCCCCACCCCCACCCCCGCCCCCACCCGCGTCGAGTTTTCTTCGTTCGGCGAGGCCCCACCACCACCAGACCACCGCCCCCCACAACCACCGTCCCCACCCGAGCCCCTTCCTTCCCTCCGGCGAACTCCGGCGAGCTCTCAAAAATTAACTGACCCAATTTTGAAATTTAGTCTACTGTCATTTAACTAGTGTGGAATATAAAAGGGGAAAACCATAAGCATTGCGAGTGTAGTGTTGAGCGTGCCATGGCGGATCTGAAGGTGCAAACCGGACAAAGGCAACTTCGCAACCAATGTTTGCTTTCAACTAACAAGTAAGATCCTAAGTGATGGACAAGAAATCACAGTAAAGCAGTGGCGATCTATTTTCTTGCTGCGATAAATAAGTTGAGCAGATACGAAAGAGTACCGCCTCTGGTGCGGCACCGTGTATGCATCGGCTGAGAATTTGACGGTGCTGCGATAGCGATGGCTGTCGGCAGCGTGGAAGCAGATCTAGGAGGGTAGACGGTGGCGGCGGGGGAAATATCCCGGTGCGGTGGACGAGGCGATCGTAGGAGCGGCGCTGGCAAGGTGGACGACGGCGGGGATGAAGCGAGAGGACGAGATGCAAGGATCCTGGTCTGAAGCCGTGGATGAGAGAGGTCGATCTCTTGTAATGGACGACGGCTTCGGGGTATCAACTCCGGCATGGTGGAGGAGGACGGCGGTGGATGGGGTGGCGGACGGAGGAGGCTGGGGTGGAGAGGGTGTTTTGGCGCCCACGGAGTACGAATGGGGAAATGGAGGGAGAGAGGAAGGGGGGAACCATGTCTTCAGGGCGCGCATGTCTCAAATGCGAGGAAATTTACAAACTTAGCCCCCGTTTAAAATTTTGTACATCACAGCAATATTAGTCGGTTGGGGATAGGAAGGTAATCTCGCATACACCGAATATTTGCCAACGGAGATTTCGGCCGACGAGAGTTTGTTTTGGCGCCCACCGTGTATGAATCGGGGAGGGAGGTCAGAGGCGATTTCGGCCGAGGAGAAACTGTGTTTTGGCGCCCACCGTGTATGAATCCGGGGAGGTGAGAGGCGGAGGCGGTTATGTCATGTTTGAGTGAAATTACAAGCCTACCCCTATCGAAGCCTATAGAAATCGAGCCGATAGGCTTTGCGTGTCAGGGATAGGCAGTAATTTCCATCTCGCAGATTTTGGTTTCGGGCGGTTACTGCGACTTTCCCCGCTTCGTTCAAATTTTTGCAGAGAAAGAGTGCACGTTTACCGTGCCAACTCAATTCGAATCCAGTTTGTATTCTATTTTTGTTCGGGCAGGATCCATTTTCGATTGGAATAAAATTCTATATACATCATTTTTTTATATATACTTTCAAAAGCACAACACCCTTTATACATAAATATGGTTTACAAATGGCATGATCTCAGATTCATAAGGCTGGATCCATCTTAATTTGGATTTTCAAATATTTGAAACCACTTTATGTTGAAATCCAATGTATGCATTCCTCGCTAACTATCTCCAATTAATGTGTGTTTCATGCGATTTTTTTTACTTCTCAAACATGTATAATGTGTTTCACACACGCAACATATAGTGTAATCCCGTTTAGACATTAATTGCAATAAACCATGCATTGTCTCTAATTAAAGAATCTATGGATCACTAATATTGATAAACTATATAACATTACACGTGTCCCCAAATTCAAATGAATATGCATGTTTGATAGACCAATTTTCATTATGATATTATCGATGTCGTGATCTCTAGTTTAAATATTTGAATTCCCTTTAATCCAGATATTCGTCTCATATAGCTATCACTCATGCTTATATATCTCTCTAGACCTATACACCTTCATCGTCTCTCGGGTATCTCTCATGCTACTTGTATGTCGACAATGATCTTTTATCTTCGTAACACACTGACGGTACTCTCTCCCTCGACCTTCACTCTATCTCTCTCTAAGTATATCTCGCTCCCTGCTATGTGTCTCGATCTAACTATGATTCTCCATGTGAAATCTCTTTCTCTCACATGAACACAAACTTCGTCTCCCGGGGTCTCATTTCTCTCTACTATTCCCCTGTGTGCCACTCGCACACCCCCTCTCACACAGAGATGTCTTGCGCTCCTTAGGTATGAGAAGCTACGACTCTTCCTCTTAAATATCTCTTTCTCACACACAAACACAAACTCTGTCTCCCAGGGTCTCATATCTCTCCACCATTCTCTTGTATGTCGCTCACACACACTCTCTCTCCCTAGAGATATCTCGCGTTCCCTGATATGTCTCTCTAGCTATCACTCTCATTGTGAAATATCTTTCTCTCTCGCAAACACAAAACTCCGTCTCTCGGGATCTCATCTCTCTGATATTTGTTTGTATGTGACTCACATATGCACCCTCTCTCTATCTCTCTCACACCCACACACATAACTCAGCCTTCTGATCCACTCGACTCTTATCTCTAACACACACACTAGCTAGCATCTTTATCTTTCTATTTATCTGTTTCTCCATCAACCTTCTTTCTCGCCCTCACTCTTGCTTCCTATCACGCACACTATATATGTTTCTCTCTACATGCAGTCATGCGCCCTCTTTTTATCTTTCTCTCACACACACATAACTTCACCCTCTGAACCACTCGGCGGTCATCTCTAACACACAAACTAGCCGATGTCCCTCTAGCTAGCATCTCTATCTCTCTATCTATCTGTAGTTTCTCCGTCAACATTTCTTTCTCGCATGCACTCTTGCTTCCTATCACGCACACTATATCTGTCTCTCCATACATGCATCTATAGGTTGATCTCTTTTGCACAATAGTTGTGTCTCGCTCCCTCTGCTCGTCATAGATGCATGCTCCAGCCCACATCACTATCTCTTAAAGACAAAAACACATGCTCAATTATCGGGCCTTCTTCCCTCCACTCTCACATGCATGCATATTGTCATACCGATCCGTCTCTCCCATGTCGTTGATCTTATGACTTATGTCTTCTTTCTTTTATCTCGATCATGCGCGCGCGCACACGCACACATCCCACGTATACATGTATACATCTCGCACATCCACATTCAAGGTCTCCTATGTCTCCATACGTAGTTAATTACCCTCAGCCCTAACCCCACATCGAATCGTTCTCTTCTTGTGTGCACATAACTTCCGCCTGGATGGGTAAAACACACACTCACACTTAACAATCTCCTTCTAGCTACCCCCCTCTCACTCGTCCCCTATATCCCCGAAACCAATAAGACCATCCCTTCGTTTAATTCCCGCCTACATGCATCATCGATATATAATAGTCTTCCTCGGTGTCTCTCGAACAAACACGTTCTCTCGATGTTGACTCCTCTCACGCGCACACGCCTTCTCTTCCGTCTCTACGGGCCTCTTCTCTCTCGCACCCCCTCATTGGTGGCCTCTGCCATACACATCACCTCTCTACGATGAAGCCACACACACTTAAATTACTTTCGCCACCGAAGACTCCGCTTCACACACACACACACACAGACACACACAGACACACACACACACACACACGCACGCACCCACACCCACACCCACACACACACACACACTAAGACCCCATCTCACACACACATGCTCTAGGCGGAGCATTTGTTCCTACCACCCTTCGTCCAACCTTACCCGTATGATAAACAATCACCTTAATTTACTTGTATAACTTGGACAAATTCCACTTTACTTTAGTAGTTAGCAAACTTCTCATAATTATATAACGCAAATCACGAGTAGGAAGTGACATTTTTTTACACAACCATGTTAACATGGCCACGTAAATCACTAGCTAAAGTGTAATACCATTATACTTATATCCCGATGCAAAAGGTTGAGTACATGTCCGAAGAGTAGAGTCGCACACATGCACTCTGTCTCTCAGAATCTCACACACATACCAGTTACGTGACGCCCCCTAAGCAAACCCATATGTTACAATTTGTGCACCCGTGGGTACTCGTGATGGTGCGCATTTATTTAAGCCGGACGGCGAACCCAAATAGTAGCTGCATTCATTCCCCTCCCGCCGCCTCTTCTCTGGTCGCCGTCGCCCGATAGCCATGGCCCGACCGAAGGTAACGACATACGCCATACTCCCGCCGGAGCGGCGCTTTAATCTGGAGGCAGCGTGAAGCCCAGATCGCAGCCACCTTGCCTTCGGAGTCCGGACTAGCCGGAGCCGGACGAGGAGGCGTTGGAGGCGGAGCAGCACACGGAGCCGGAGGAGGAGAACGACGACGCGAGCCGGATCAGGAGGACGACGACGCTGGCGAAGCGGAGCCGGAGGAGGACGATGATTTCCATTATACTCAGACTTAAAGGGCTTTGAGTTTCACGCCACATTTATTTCATAGAGATAAGAGAAAGGAAATTTTAGTGGTCATGCATGCATCTTTTTGTGCTAGCACTCCTATATAAGGGTTGACCGGTCACTTCCCGCGGACGTGCGTGGGCGGTGGAAGAGAAAGGAGAAGGGAAGCGGGCTGTGGAGTACGCCGGTTGCAACACGAGCTCCAAGGAACGTTCGTGCCAAACAATGCATAGTTGTACAGTATAGTCCAGCGGAGTATGAATTGGCCTTTAGGTTGCGTGTGGATGACATGGCTGCAACATGCAGGCTGCAGTTCGACAGCCTACCGCTCCGCTTCGCACGGTTCGGTCACACAAGATTTGCATGCACACATGTCATGCACGTACTTGCCGAAGGCGTGCTCGAAAAAGGGCGACCAGGTCTGCTAGTCCGCGTTGGTCCAGGCGCCCGAAAAACAACTAATCCCAGTCGCTGTAAATGTCGTGCGTGCTTTAATTCCGGGCTAGTGGATGGACGCGAACGTGCCGTACAACAAACCGCCCGCCAGCTCCCTAATCTCTATCTCTACTTTTATAATAATAATCTATCTATCTATCTCTATCTCTCTTCTACTACTTTCTTAAAAAAAACAGAGTTGGTGATGATGGGTGCCTACCTTCCTACAATATAGGCCATCAGATTTATATCTGACGGATAGGAAGAAAACTATGGCAATTTTGCAAAAAGATACCCACACCCCTCTCCACATTTGCAAATAAGGCCGTCCCTCGTTCATCCTTTTCTCTCACAAGATAAACTACTCATACAAATGCATCTTGATGTTATGTGCAACACACGAGGATGTTTCCTTGGGGGTCTCTCCAGCGCGGCGTGGCCGTAGTTGCAAGTTGACGCCCCTTGAGATGCCGACGTTGAGGGGCACTCAGATTTTATCCGATGAGCAGGTAAGTGATGAGTTTGATCACGTAGTAAATGCATTCTAAAGACTACTTCCGTGTCCATTTCCTAATTCCCCCGCTGCCCACTGTTTCACAGGTTAGGCTTGGTGCCAGTGGAGATTGGCTTGCATATGTACGGGAGGGTACCAACATCAATTTGCACAACATTTACAACGGTGACACCGTTCCCGTAGAACCTTTGTCCAACATTGGGATCAGCCATGCAACGGGCCATCGCCTGAATTGGTACGATGGAACCACGGTGAGTAGGGCTGGGCGTTCGGTTAATATGGTTATTACGGTTCGGTTTATTCGGTTTTTTATAATTTCGGTTTTAGAGAAATGGCAACCGAAATAATCACACAAAAATTAGCAACCGAACCATATTAACCTAAATATATCGGTTCGGTTTATTCGGTTAACCGGAAAACCGAAGTACGTGCACCAATCAGAGCCACCACTTATATGAGCAGCTATTTGCATTGCACAAAATATACAAATAATAATCACAAGAGCTAGCAACCTTAACAGAAAATATGAATATATGATACTCAAAATGTCACATCGTTGGCTGTAATGAAAGACACAACTTTGCTATATGTATAAATGGATAGTGAATAAAGTCTCACGTACGTAAATATATCAAATAGTCTCACTTATGTAGCAGCAAAAGCAAATAGCATAATTCTTATTTTCTCACACACAAGTGGAGGGAAATCAAACAAAAGGCTATCAAATAGCTGACTGGTGACAGAAACGTGAATAAATGGGACTTCATCACAGGAGCAAGGCTTCAAGATCTCAGATCTGCAGTACTACTTCCATGGCTCCATACGGCAACCTTGCCGGAAGCAAAAATCTGAGGATTTTGTACAATAAATTTATTAGCATACCTCAATAGCAACTGCATGAAAAAGATGTATATTTTTGAACCTGATAGGCTGTAATTAATAGGTAGTAAAGTTATCAAGAAACCACACCATGTTTAGGAAGTACGATCATCCATGATGATCGAATTATCCTTATTGGAGTTGTTCTTCGAAATATTGAGCCCATTTATTTCTTCAAGTAATGCTGAAAATATAAGTAAATAATATTTAATTAATGAGTGACATGGGAGAAATCTAACAAAAATAACTCAAGTAAATTATTGACTTACCTTCCTCTAGCTTAGTTAATTCTGCAGTGTCCTCTTCGTCATTTACAGCAATAGATCCCCTCAACCAATCTTGTGTGCAGACAAGTGCTTGGACCATGAATGGAGTTAAGGAGCTCCTGAATGGATCTAAAATACGACCACCAGTGCTGAAGGCCGACTCCGATGCAACCGTAGATATAGGAATTGCTAAAACATCACGGGCCAAATGTAGTTGTTCTTCTAGATGGCACATTGAAACGTGGGCATGCCTTGGACATAAACTTTCTAAACCCTTCTTTCTCAGAAAATGCAAAAGGGAGCTCATCTGTAATAATCATTTCAGCAAAAGCTTTCCTAAGCATTTCAGGATCAAACCTCCAAGCAGTAAGTGTGCACTTGCTACCATCCCCTTCATTTCGTGTAGCTTGCAAAGTAGGCTGCTTATCATCTGTGTTCCTATTAGGATTCTTCTTGCATATCTTTAAATGAGAATTTAGGGCAGATGTACCATTGATTTTTGTTTCACATTTAAGCTCACGTTTACAGTAGTTGCACTTGCCCCTCTTCAAAACATCTCCCTCTATGATCTTGGTGAAACTATCCCAGACCTCTGATCTCGGTTCCATCTCTTTCCTTTTCTTGGGCATCACCACTTCCTTCTTAGCATTCTCCGATGCATCCGGCTGCTGCCCATTATTCTCAGCATTCTGCGTTCCCTCTGTGACCACCGCTAAGCTCTCAGATTCTTGATTGGCGATGTCTTCATTTGGTTCTGACATCTACAAATTGGACAAGAATATGATTAGTCAGTGTTCAATTCGGTTAAGCAAACAAGTGTACTGTGTATAAAACATAAGATCATGTGAACATGAAAAGTATTATATAAGGGAGAATACATGTGATGCCTCTAAGTGTGCAGCTTTCATTTGGTACCATTTTTAGGGAATTTGATACGTATTATATATGTTTGTTTTAGACTGCTAGATGGATTCACCCCAGGAGCTATACACCTACAATTGCAAGCTAGCCTAAGGAAGCTAGCACACAGGCACCTTAATTGATTTTCCAGCCGCCTTACGCCGCGTCTAGCTGGTACGTACTCACGTATCTAGAAGCGTCTTGGCTTATGTCTAAGAACATATGGATCAGAATAAGCACATGCACTAAACCATAGACTAATAAATAATTTGTTCCATTACGCACGCACACTACACATGTACACGAGAAGATCTATGGATAGAAATTGTACAAGTACTTGCTGATACACTAGCTCTCATGGCAATCGTTTCATGCAAAACAGTACTAAAATATTCCTACTAGTAGTAGATCAAACTGATCACTTGCATGGAGTTACGTTCGTAGTGTACTAGCTACTTGTACTGAGATTTGAGAGATTAGAACTTGGAGAAGCAAGCGGATGGCTTACGTCCGTCTCAACCACAGGATTTGTTGCTGACTGCCGAACGCCGACTCGCCGGAGCCGACTCGATGAGTAGCTGATCTGGCGTCTAGGGTTGGAGAGGAGAGGGCGCCGCCTGACGAAAGGATCGAGCGATGGGCGGTGACTAGGGTTTCACGTACATGTGAACATCGGATGATTATATATATCTATACATTAGGCAAATCAGAGGATGTTGGGCCGAAGGACAAATGGGCTGCGCTCAGCCGCTCACAGGTCACAGCCACAATCACGTACGGGCGGGGTGGCCATCGTAAAAAACAACGGTTTCTTCGGTGATTTCGGTTTGTGACCGCATGAAACCGAAATTGCACCGAACACCGAATAGAAAATAAAATTGCCACCGAACCAAAAAACCATACACCGAATAAACACATAAATCGGTTAAATCGGTTCGGTTCGGTTTGGTTTTTCGGTTTTCGGTGTGAGTGTGCCCACCCCTAACGGTGAGATTGAAGAAGATAGCAATTCCGGAAGCCCCGATAAGGTCGTCCGCCAACCAAAATTACACTCTCATCGCGGTGTTCGACATCGCGATTGCTTTCACGAACCCTGCACATGGCGGTCAAAGGTGGACCATGCTGTCTGCGGCCGATTTGTTGCCGTACGAGTACGAAGACGCTGTGCTCCTTTCTAACCGCATCTTTGCGGTGACAAACTAGGGGACTTGTTTGGTATGGGACACATCCTACGGTATACTCCCTCTCTTCCAGTTTATTTGTTTAGAATTTTTTTGTTTTATAAGTTTCAAATTCAAATTTAGAGCTCCCCATCACATGTTGAGATTACAATGTCCATTAAATTGTTGCGTGCATGTACTAGTTTTTTATTGGTCATTTATATTGGTCACGCATGCATGCATTGCAAGTAACGTTTTTACCACAATTTCTTAGGAAACAGAGTGCATTAATTGAGTAGTTTTGCAAACTACCAGTACTACACCTGAAACGGTTCAAAATCAATACCACCACCACGCCCGCATCTGACCGCCCTGGCCGACCAAAACCCCCTCCCTTGCCGGCGCGCGCTTCCCACGTGAAATGGTCAGCGTCGCCCCGGAGCGTCAGTGCCGCATTAATGCCCGGCCAGAGCGGAGGCGACCTCTCACTGGCGCCGGCTTTGAAGCAGCGCGACAACCGAGAGAGTGCCGCTTCCCGGTGCACGCGACTGCTCCGTGTCGAGGCTACCCATAGTTTGGATGAGTCTCCATCGTGGGGAGCCACACTAAGAAGCTGCGATGATATGGACTCCCGTTGCCCACCGTTATGGATCGTTCCATCTATGAAGAACACGTGGGACTGGAACTACGAGACGGGCATGTACCCAGGAGTGGACGTACGAACCTGAGTAATGTAGCGCAGTAAGTGAAGTAGAAAGGCACAAATAGTATGAACATGCGTGGCATATATGCATTTGTCTCTTACTACCACTAAATGTTGTACGTGCAATGCACGGTGATGTTATGATGTACATGCCTAAGTACTCTACTACTATATTAATTGGAGGCACATATTATGTTTTATATTTGTTTACGTGTATGGCCCTAGACCTTCCAACTAGACGTGTCTTTCTCTCCGGGTCGCACTTTGTATCGTTCATACCACTAGTACTACGTGTGGTCTCTGACCTAGAAGTGGAAGAAGTGGAGACGCTCTACCACGCTGTTCATGTCCCACTCCTTTCGCCGACGTGTGGGACATCCAACACGTGCCGTGTTTGGCACTCCTTTGTCGTAAGAGTTGAAACGCTAGCTTTCATCAAAAATAAAAAATAAATATAAATCAGCAGTGATACTATACCACGCGGTTTCCTTGCTCCTCGATATCGGAAAGAATACTTCCGTTCACCGACATGTGGGACGTCGACCATCCTGGTCCACTTGCCATGCACACAGAACTCCAAGGGAGAGTCACCCCGGTCATCGCGCCGTAGTAATAATGACTAATGAGCCGTCAAATCACAGGCCCAACCTTTCCCACTGTGAAGTTGCTCGGACAAAGGAACCATCATGACTTCGTTGAATTCCGCTTCTTGAAGAAAACTACTGTACCAGCAGTACTGCTAGCTACAGTAGTACTGTACTCCAGCAGAGGCCTCCTTTGGCTCATAGGATAGGAATTTTATAGGAATATCAAAATCATAGGAAGTGAGATGACATGCATCTCAATTCCTATAGAGAAAGAGATGCCATTTGATGCATAGGATAGGAATTTTTCCATTGAGTCTAGGCTAATGTACTGGTAATTTGCTCTAAAAACTACAATAGTAACTAGTACTGGTCGCTGCAAAAGTATGCGTATGTGAGGAACCACGGACTCGTCGCTGCAACGCACACTCGTCAACCAAATGAAAATGAAATACTTTGCGTTAAATGCACAAACCGATTTTTTTATATTATACGTGATGCACACATTAGCGCACACCGTCCATAGACGCAAGTAGCATGTACGCGTGAAGACACTCACACTCACACTGTCAAACCATGCTAATTCATGCACATCGCCCTCTCAATCAAAGTCCTGCTCATGGTGCAACGCAAATGGCGAGCCCGTCACCTGCGCGCCCCGACGGTGCCTGACATTACTGTTTAGATGTTTGCTGGCGGCCTCCGCGAACACCGAGCATGTATTCACCTGGCTCAACACCAACGTCATACTCGTGCTTGGGCGCCGAGCTGCTCGACATTAGCCATGGCTCTGCACACGACGCGAGCACGTGACTCGGCGCCTTGCTCATGTATATCATCCATCACAACGACAATCTATAAAACAGCCTAGCTAGAGAGGATACTATGGTACCTATATATGTATCGTGAGCGACCGATCATAGTGCCACTGCACACGAGTGTGTGTTTGATCGATTCGTCCATTATTCCTAAGTTATGCATGGTTGTGTGGTGTCTAATGGTGGTCGTCGAAGGCTAGCTGTCGACAGGAGCGGTTGCATGGACGCCTGGTTGTCTATACATGCCGCATACGCTTCAAAGGCTCGTCATCCATGAGTTCACATTTTACCACCACGCCAGCGTCTGACCGCCCTGTCCTACCGAAACCCCTTCCATCACTAGCGCGCGCTTCCCGCCTGAAACGGTCACCGTCGCTCCAGAACGTCAATGGCGCATTCATGCCCGACGCGACCTCTCACTGGCGCCGGCATTGCAGCAGAGCGACGGCCGAGAGAGTGCCACCCGCGCGGCATCCCGTTGCAAGCGGCTGCTCTGCATTAACGACACCACGGCCATCCGTCCGTCCGCCACCCACATTAATGGCACGAGGCTGCCGACGAACCTACTCCGGCGCTAGCCGTCCATCCGTCTGCCGCGCCTCATTGCCATTCGCCCGCTATATTAACTTCAGCCCAGTTCCCAGCCATAGCCAAAGACCCACAGTCAATCTCCTCTGGTCCCTTCCTTCTGTCGGCACCACTCCAACCATGGCCTCCTGGCGCTCCAAAGCTCTCTTGGACATACTGTCGCAGGAGCAGACGAAGGACATCGGCGGCTCCGCTCCGGGCGCGCTCCAAAGCTCTCTTGGACATACTGTCGCAGGAGCAGACGAAGGACATCACCGGCTCCCCCCCGGCCGCCCTCTGCCGCCACGACCACGAAGCCGGCGCGCGTGCGCGGGCGCAGCCGGCAGCGAGGAAGAGTAGTACATGGTAGGTCGCCGCCGCTCTGGTCCCAGGAAGGCCACCGCTCCTCCACTCAGTCGACGCCAAGCTTGGTGGGGTAAACATCGGCGACCGATTAGCCGCTTGACGGCGATGTGGAGGCGGAAATCTTCAGAACCTTGTGCTCCGGAGGAGGAGGGAGATTATCGAGGCGGAGCTGGACAAAGCCGAGGCGGATGAGGAGGAGGCAAAGGCAATAGCCGGAGCGTCAGTTCTCGGGGCTCATGGCCGGACATGGTGGTCGGGCGCCGGCGATCATTTAGATTAGGTTTACAGTAGGTTTTAGTACGGTTTGTGCGAAATATGTAATGAATTTCGTCCAGTTTATAGGAAAAGTTTTCAAAATGTAATGAATTTCATCCGGTTAATTTGAAATTTGCTTTGTTTGCACGAATTTCATCCGGTTAGTTCATATAGTTATCAAAAGGTATGCGGGCAGCATTGGATGGCATCCTCTAGCAACAGTGTCCTCGGACAGATGCCGGTGTAAATTTGTGGGTCAGTGCTGGAGATGCCCTAACTATCATGCTATAATCGCTAACAGTGCTCCATTATTCCGCAGGGAACAGTTATCCCTTGATCTAAATCAGATCCGCCGTGTTTCGCACTCCTCCCACGTAAGAGTGTAGACGCTTGCTTACATAAAAATGGAGCAAGTGGACGGCACTGTAGCATGTCATATCACCCAAACTAGCCCGCCTAACGCGCGGGAAAGCCCCGCCCTCGTCATTTTGTTCTGGATTTCTATCGATCGATCGCACGAAAATGTTACGCTTTGCAAGTTCAAAAGGAAAAGGCGGCACACTTAAAGCACGTCTGTCGCATTCACGTCGCACCCCCGACAGTCCGGCTCGCACGCCGCTCACCAGAGGGGACACGCGTTGTCTTGCATTTTCACTGACATGTGGGACTGCAATTGAATACCCGTCGATAGGCGAAATCTAATCGCTCGGCGGGCGTCGGCTGAGAAGAGAGAGATGGGGGAGGGAGAGGAGATCGCCCGCCCGCTGCGCATGGACTCCAAGAAATATGGTGATAATGTGAGGTGGGCCATGCGGGAGTCCGGACCGCTTCCAAGCCCGCTTCTGACCGCCCTGGCCCACCAAAAAACCCTCCCCCCTCCCCCACGCGCTCCCCCCTCAGACGCCAGCTGCCCGCATTCATAGCAAGTAGTACTAGTGCAATATTGGGCTATAAGCCTGCTTATGTGGAGGAGAGAGAGGCATGACAAAGTCAAGGAGTGCGCTCTGCAAGAGCCCGTCTCTACATGTGCTCCTAGGTATAAAAAAAACTAATTCTAAAAAAAAGAGGTATAAAAAACAATTGTGTCTAAAAAAAGGAAGGTAAAAAACATTTGAGAGGAAATAGATAGAGAGAAAGTGAGAAAAAGTTGTAACCTTATAGCCAACCTTATAGTCAACACTATGGTACATGAGGAAGGAGGGAGTTGTGCACATGCCAAGTTCACTGGGCTGCCGTGTTTCACACTCCTCCATCGTAATAGTGGAGACAATAGCTTTCATCAAAAATAAATAATGAATACTCGTTGCTCGTTCTCGATATCAGAAAGAATACTTTCATTCGTCGACATGTGGGACGTCGACCATCCTGGTCCACCTGGCATGAACAAAATTATCCTGGTCCACCCCGGTCGTAGCACAGGCCCAACCTTTCCCACTGTAAGTTGGTCGGACGAAGGAACCATCATGACTTCGTTGAATTCCGCTTCTTCAAGAAAACTTACTGTACCCGCAATACTGCTACCACACGCGAAGACTGGACGGCACTGTAGCACATCATATCACTGAAACCCACTAGGCCAAACTAGCCCGCCTAGGATTTGTACGTCTCTGTACTGCTACGATTTTGTGTTCTCAAAAAATATCCTTTCTCAATCTAACGATTAGGTGTAGAAAGAAATGGGAGGGTCTTTCTCTCTCTCTAGATCTCTCTCCATCCCACAACCCCTCTAGCACACATACACACTCTCTGTAGCCACTCTGAAAGTACGACGTCACTACACATTTACGCTTCCAACAAAAAAATTACACATTCACGCATGTTACAAGTACGTGCCAATTTTGCTGGCTATTAATGTGAGGCCTCCTTTGGTTTAGAGGAATCTTGTAGGAATTTCATAGGATAGGATTTCTATAGGAAAAAAATTCTGTAGAGCCCTTTGGTTTATAGGAATGGAATCATATTCCTATGGAGGAATTCTTCCTATCCTCCACATTTCATAGGAAAATAAACAGTAGGCTAGACTCAATGGAAAAAATTCTATGATGTGAATCAAAGGGCATCTCCTTTCCTATTCCTACTCGTAGGATTTAAGATACATGTCATCTCATTTCATATGACTTTCCTATTGCTACGATTTTCCTACCCTATGAACCAAATGAGGCCTGAATGTATCCGTGAACCAGCTCTTTGAGTTTGATGTGAATTAATGTATAATTGTGGACTATTGTCTGATCGATCACTAAGCCTACAATTTTAGGAGCTTGGGCTATTGGCCGATCGACGACGGATCATACCTATAAGCGTACCACGAGCTCATCAGCCCCAACGTTTCTCTTCAGTGACTGTTTTGCAAGTACTATAGCTCACACAGTAGCTAGCCTACTAACACCAAGAATCATCAAACAAGCCCTGCTGATATGATAAACAGTTCAAACTTACATCTAAGCATGCCATATATTACATCAAAAGCTGGTGAGGATACATCTGTTTCCATAACTCGGAGAGGGTTCGCATGATTCACTATCAAACAAAAGTAGTAAGTACCGCCCACACAAGATAATGCACTAGCCCTAAGATGGTTTGATAACACGCAAAGTTCTGGTAATTAAACACAATGCAAACTACCTTGAAGGATTAGCGCGACCAACTATTTCTTGTCATCGATCTCTCGGGCAATGACCACAGCACGGACAGCGGCATGGGAATCGATCTCTGGGGCGATGTCCACAGGACGGACCGCGACATCGGAATCAATCTCTGGGGCGATGTCCACAGGACGGACAGTGGCATCGGAATCGATCTCCGGGGCGATGTCCACAGGAGGGACCGCGACATCAAAAACGATCTCTGGGGCGTTGTCCACAGGACGGACCGTGACATCGGAATCATCAAGGATGTCCACCGGCACTTGCACAACCCTAACATATTAGCAAGGACATTGCAAATAATCAAAACCCACAACTATGGTAAGCCATTTTTTTTACCTTGTGCAGTTCACCGGGGGATCCCATCCCTCCGGGGGCCATCGCCTTGCCAGGGAAATACTGCTTCTCAACGGCGACTATCTCCTCAAACTCGGCCTTGAGCCTCTCATAGGTGGCCATTAGAGTTTCTGGGGTAGGCACGGTGGGGCCCTTGCTGTTCTTCCAGCTTTCTTTGAGGAGTTTGTCCGCCAACGTCGTCAACTCTTTGGCCAATGCTTGTTTCTTGGAGTTCTTCGTCTCCATGGGTTGGCCCACCAACATGGCCAACTTGTTGGTCGGTGCTCGCTTCCTGGAGATCTCTGTCTCGAGTGGGTTGTCCGCTGGCAACTCTTTGCCTAGTGCTCCAGGATCCATTAATAAATTGACAAACAAAAAGCAATCAAAAGGAAACCACAATTGCAATAAAAATGGGAAAAGAATAGGCTGTGAGAATCGGTCGGTGCTTCGCAAAAAGAAGATTCTTGGAATGAAAATATAGTAGCATCACTGATTCGCCCACCTTTCCTTCATCGGTATAGAAGAAAAATGGCAGAAGTGAGTAGCCTGGAGTGAGGTTTTCTTCAAGGGGAGAAAGGGCTTCAACGAGCGTTCCAGTGAAATGATGGTTGCTTCGTCCAGTCCAAGTTCGAGGCCACTTTACCAGTGCTGGTAAAGGTGTGGGTTTTGTGATATGACGGGTCATGACGGCCACACCGGGGTGACCAGTGAGTCTCGACTGTAGCACCTCGCTGTGATTTGGTGGATGGCACGCGGGCCCGGATGCTTTGATGTCCCGCATGTAGATAGAGCAGCTAGTCATATACGGTAGTGGTTTGGACGACAGACGAGGAGCTCCGTCCTGGTTTATTGGTCCCTATGATAATCTGTGCCAAATTTTGACTATAAATTTAACTAACCAAATGTTCATGCATGTCACAAAAAATTACATCATTGAAAACTATGTTCAAATACGAATCAAAGGATATAATTTTTGTTAACATGCACTAAAATTTTGTCAGTTAAATCTTTGGTCAAAATTTAGCACAAATTACAAAGGGGCCCAATAAAGATTGTACTCTCACATTTTGTTTTGAGGATACTCCCACATAGAAAATATAAATAATAATGCATGTTGGGGCAGCCCACGTTTCTGATAATTTTAGCCGTGGGCTTGTTCACAAATTTTACAAGGCGGTGGTTGTTCACTTAATGGAGGGTCTAGTACTAGACTTGAACGATACAAAGTGTGACCTGGCACACCGTAACACCACTTGGAATAAGCGGGTAGCTATCTCAAAAAACAATCAACAACTAAAAAAAAGGTGACCTGGCACGTACACAATTTTAAACGATTGTTTTGATGGAGTGAAAAAAGAAAACTACCCCACTATACGTATATATATAGGTCGGAGCCTCCGCGCTTGCTTGCTAGGGTTGCTCTATTCACACACTCTCATCCTCTCCAGATCTAAGCAAGATAGCGGTGGTAACACTGTCTTTCTATCCTCATCGCTGGTTACAGATCCGGACGTATCCCCCTCCGCCGGTGAAGGGGAGGAGGGGTAGCATTTAGGCCGTCGTCGACAGCGAGGGAGGAGACCCACTGCCGGTTGCACCGTTATCTCTGGCCGAGCGCCGCGCGGAACGTCATCCGATCCCTTCGTCGCTGCCCTAGTGTGGGCGGATCCGGCCTCCCGTCGCCCACCTATCCACATCCCGACGACCTTCAGGTATATCTTCCTTCAAAACCGGCCTAGCTCTACTTCCCCAGCTCACTACGTCGCTGCATGTGCATCATTTTCTACCTCTCAGCCCCTCTCGATCGGATGGTCCAACGTCACCTATTTTTTTTCTATTGTTAGAGGTAAAGCTACTTCATGGAGTCGAATCTTGTACTTGGTTCAAACAAGAAATAAAGGGGGGAAATTTAGTATGTACATCGGACTTGGTACAAACAGGAAGGAAAGGGGGTGAAAGTAGTACAAACTGGTCATCCAACCGGTCTCTTGGTCGAAAAGGGAAATATAGGGGAAACGCTGTACACAGTGGTATGGCCAGGACTAGATTTGCTATCCACACATAGGAGAAGGTGGCTAGAGTGAACAAAAATGGGACCAATCCAGATATGTTTCTTGGATGTTTGTTTCTCGAGGCAACAAACTCTGAATCACCACTTTATGCCCCGGTTTAGGTACATGGTGCTGGACTGCTGGTGCACCCACTGTCCCATGCCCTTAAAGCAAATATTTAGCTGTTCTTAATCTAATGCCCCTGGTAAAATGAAGCCATGCCACTGTTATAATCCATGAGAAGTTTAGCTAATTGTTTTTGCCAGTAATTGTTTGAGACTCTGATTGTTTCCTCTGTAGCTTTTTGTGCAAACAGGGATATCCATTTCACCTCGGTGCTATTGTGACCTTTTGGTGCACTGCACAAAACACTTCTTAAAAGAAGTGACTTTTGTGCTGTTTAACTGGAATGTCAGAATGGAACCGTTGGTTCATTTCGGTGGAACTGCACAAAGGGAGATCTGTGTTCCAATCTTCATCATCCATATTGTCACCATAACCTTCCTTTAGGTAAGAATGATATTTAATGCATGTGTTCATCTCTATTTTGCGACTGCCATGAGAAAATAATGCTATTGTTTACTAGTACACTTGTACTCCCTCACTGACAAACAGGAAGGAAAGGGGGTGAAAGTAGTGGCCAAGTTGCTCAAACCTCCCTCGGCATCGAGGCCACTATCTCGAGGATAAACCTACAAGCAAAGTTTAGATTGTCTGTGCTGCCTCTTATGTACTCGAAAGTTTGCTCGTACAAGCATTAATTTTAGCAAGAAGTACCACCGACTGAACACCATTTACCAGTCTGTACCCTAGGTAATTAAAGTTTGTCCATGGATGATATTGGCTGTGATCTCAATCATTTGGATGCATAAACATACTGAACATGTGTATATCTGAATCTTTTTGTGAATTATCTATGAATATTGTCTTGTGATCTATCAATCATTTGGATGCATAGACATGCTGAACTTGTGTATATATGAATCTTTTGAGTTGTTGATTGTGAATGTTGGCTATGAATATGAACGTGTCCTGTGAACCTGAGTTTGATATGAATGTTTACCTTTTCTGTTGTACTTGTGTGTGAACTTGTTAGTATGTCTACTGTGGGATTTGTGACGTGTGGGTGTCAACGACACACCTTCTTCCTGAGAAGATTTGCACCTGCTTGTTAGGGTAGCAACGGCGCATCAGCTCTTTTTTTTATCTTTTTGCTCCGTCTTCCCCCCTCCCCCGCTCAACCCCTGTCGTAATGTTTTCGGCCTCAAAACAAACATAGTACTGCATTGTTTTTGGGGCTTGATGAAAAATCGAGTGCTGCTTTCTGTAGGTTGGCCTGCCCAGCAAATGGGCTGCTGGTCCACCACGGACTGAGAGGCTAAAAATACAAGTTGTATGGTGCAGAGGCAAGTAAAAAAAAACACCATCGAGAGCCATCCACTGAAAAAAAATCACGTCTGATGTGCTACTTCAGTCGGGCCGCCGGCCCCCTCTTTAATCCAGTTCACTCCATTCCCCAACCGGCAGCACGGGACGACAGTTTATTTCCCCCTCACGCTGTCGGGGATTGAAGAAGCGCGACATCGAATCCGACACCGGTGATGGCTGCTTGTCCAAGTGTTTTTCAGATAAGAAACTGCATGTTTCAGAGGCAGAGCATTTAAATCAATAGGCACTTTTCAAACATGGATAACAGAATGTTGGAAATTTTATTCATGGTAAAAAATGGAACTAACAATAAGTTAACATCATGCTGATCAACATTCATGTATAGCACATCTTCATATGATGCAAAGTCAAAAAGATATGATATTTTCAAAATGGCAAGGCAATTGAGTGTGCGAAAAACTGGGTAAACTAGGGACGAAATTTTGGCAAGTGTTAGATATTTTTCAATTGCACCAGTTGGAATCGAACCCGGACATTACATCTTTTGGGTGAGAGGGCTGCAGCCACTAGGCTAGTGCGGTATGTTCAAAATAATGAAGGCGTCTTCCCCGGCTCCGGTTCTTTCCCGTCCGTGTGCGCTCGCCGTGGTGGCGCCGTATGCCATTGTCAACATGCTCAACAAACGAGAGGAATCCGGAGAGGACTGTACGCCGAGAGACTGACAGTGGGGACCCACCAGGTCCAAGCCGTACGCAAGCAAGTGCCTCATTGGAAAAAAAGCTTCCTCCTAATTGTATACTAACATTGGGGCCCACGGGTTTGTCAACCTAGTCAATAAACGAAATAAATTTCCAAGGATGACTGTCATCGGGGAGCTTTTTTTTCAGGGGTATCGGGGATCTTTTTTTTTGTTGTTGTTGTTGCGGGAAAGGGGTATCGGGGATCTAGCTGGTATCATTTTTTTCCCGAGGGCGAACAAGTATCAGCTAGGCCTAGGTTTTGTTTTTTAACATGCGTAGCCCACGACATACCGAGACAGTGGTTTCAACTTATTTTTTGAGGTCCATCATGTACGTACCGGCCTGTGGGTCTCCCAGCGTAGGTTTTACTTTTTCTTAAAGATCGGCAACCCAATGTATTTTTTTAATAAAATGCAGATCTCTGCTCTATTTATCTATATATAAGAATAATAAAGCTGGGTCCAATTTATGTTTTCCCTTCTAACCACATTATATATATTTATATTATTACTATTATCGTATATTTAATAGAGACTTATATATACATTATAAAAACATCCCTCGTCTTATTAACTTATAAAAGTAAATGTTTAACAGAAGTTGGCAAGGAAAATCCTGGTTGTTTTTGACTCACAGGCAAGGAAAATCCTGGTGATTGCGTACAAAAGCTTGCGAAGATTTTAAGGACCAATGTAATAATAACACGCTCATTTTTCTTTTGAGCAATAACTCGCTAATTTGTTAATTTTATATATAAAAAAATGTGTCGCTCCAGTTTATTTTTTGATATTAATTGCTCCTTCTAACCTAACATTATATATAGAACAAGCCCAACTAATTCGTGTATTTCAAGAAAGTGCAAATGGGCTGGGATTTCTTAGAAAATAGTAAATGGGCTGCATTGACGCGAAATTGTTTGTTCACCCAGCCCAGCAAATGGACTGTAAATTCTAGAAAACATGGGTTAAATATATGCCACATTTTTGCAGGCTGACATGTGGGCCAATAGGTCGAAGCCTAGGCAAGGCGTTGTCAACTTAGTCAACAAATGATTTTGACATCCACAGCCATTGGATTTATATCCAACGGCCAGCATGCACCTTTAATCTCTCGTCTTCTTTCTCCAGCGTCGCAGGGACCGCCTGCTTCGGCCTCCGGCGGCTAGCGGCTCTGCTTAGCACGCATCGCTGCGAAGCGCTACCCCACCGCCGGCCCGGCTATCCCTCCCCACCCCTCCACACCTCCTGTTATTCTCCACTGACTGCAGCCCCACGCCGCACTAGAACCAGTTATAACCCTTGTACTCCTCTCAATCTGCGACTCCACTGCCGCGTCTTCCCATCTCCGGGTCATTCCCGTCCGGGGCCTCGCCGTCGTCCACCGCCTCGCTGTGCTTGGCGCGGCATGGTCAACAAAAGAGAGTCATCGGAAGAGGACTGTACATGGAGAGCTTGACAGCTGGGACCCACGAGGTCCATGGTCGCACGCAAGGAAAGTTTCTCCTTATTAAGCTGAAAAAATGTTTCCTCCCCCTGACAGCTGGGACCCACCGGCTGTATCTTCACACGGAAGGAAGTGCCTCCTTGTTATGCGGAAAAAACTATTCCTCCCGATGATAGCTGGGACCCGGCAGATTTGGTGGCTGACTTGTGGGCCTACTAAGCTGACGCGTACGTAGGGCTTTGTCAACTTAATCAACAAATGATCCTAGCAGCTGGACCATTGGATGTTAATCCAACGGCTGTGCTGCTTCTTCAAGCTCTGTTCTTGCTCCTGTCTCCCGTGGGCGGCAGTGCTGCCGCGCATCCGAACCAGTGAAGTTTCCCACTCCTCTCCATCTGCGACTCTACTGCCGCGTCTTCCCCATCTCCGGGTCGTTCCAGTCTGGGGCCTCGCCTTCGTCCACCGGCCTTGGTGCGCTCGGCACGGTGTGGTCAACGTGGTCAACAAACGAGAGTCATCGGAAGATGACTGTACGTGAGAGGCTGACAGTGGGGACGCACCACGCCCATGGACGCATGCATGCAACTGCATCCTTTTTACCCTGAAAAATAATGTTTTCTCCCCCTGACAACTGGGACCCACCAGCTACATCTTCGCACGCAAGGAAGTGCGTCCTTATTACGGGCAAAAAAATGATTCCCCCCCTGACAGCTGGGACCCAGCAGCTACATGTCCACACGCAAGGAAGTGCGTCCTTATCCTCCCTGACAGCTCGGACCCACCCGGTCGAAGCGTACGTAGCGTTGTCTGTCTTGTCGCGAATGTGTACGTACATACTGGTCGATCGGTCGCTCTGCAACGATGAGCCGTGGCCGAGTAAGTAGCGGCACATGTCATAGTAGAGCCCCCCACGTAGCAGTTCAGGCTGTCCCGTCTAAACCGTGTACACGTACATACAGCCACACGCCAAAAAATACGGCCACGTACGTACATACGAGAAGGGTCTCGAAACGCGTACTCGCGCATACGAACGGCCAGGGCTCATGTACATGGAGAGGCAACGGACGACAGCGATGTTGTCCTGTTCATCTTCAGCTAACCGGCTGGGTCGGAACGAAGGAAACAACGTCGTGTTCACCGGGAGCCAAGTGATTGGGTCGGAACGCGTCTTATTCATCAGGAGGCAATAGACTGGGTCGGAATGGGTCGTGTTCAATGGGAGCCAACTGGCTTGGACAGAACAGCCGGAACGGGGTCTGGCGTACCGCAAAACGGAGGAAAACGGCCTTGTGTTCGACCTCGTATGGTCGAAACGGGGTCCTGTTCATTGGGAAGGGTCTGGCGTACCGCAAAACGGAGGAAACGGACTTGTGTTCGAGCTCCTACGGTCGAAACAGGGTGTTGTTGATCGGGAGGGATGTGGCGTACCGCAAAACAGAGGAAACGGACTTGTGTTGGAGCGCCTACGGTCGAAACGGGGATCCTGTTCATCGAGAGGGGTGTGGCGTACCGCAAAACGGGACTCCACGGGCTACTGTTCATCCACCGTCTACTGCCTCGCTCCAGCCTCCACGGGCTACTGTTCATCCACCGTCAACCTCCTCCAGCCTCCACCTGCGACTGTTCATCCACGGCGTCTTCCTCCTGCCTCCACCAGCTAGTGTTCATCCACGGGCTCCTGTTCATCCAGCCTCCACCGGCTACTATTCAACCAGCCCTCTCCATGGGCTACTGTTCATCCAGCCCTCCACCGGCTACTATTCAACCAGCCCTCCATCGGCTGCTGTTCATCCAGCCCTCCACGGGGTCCTGTTCATCCACCCGCAACCGGCTCGATCGGGGTCCTGTTCACCCAGCGGCAACGACCTCTACTACCACGGGGTCATGTTCATTCAACCCCCACCGGGAACTGTTCATCCAACCCCCAACAACACTCACTGTTCATCTAGAGGCAGCAGGTTCGATCGGCTTTAGTTAGCAGCAGTAGCGAAGGAATCGCTCGATCGGGTTTAGTTAACAGCCAGATCGATCGATCGCTTGGGTTCAGTAACGCGTAGCCTGTAGTGCAATCGCTCGGGTTCTGTAGGCGAACGCCTCGCTCAGGTTCAGTTAGAGCCCAATGCCTCGCACCCACGCGCGTAGGTGTACGAGAGAAACGCGCAAACCTCTGTGCATCGCTCGGCCCCGACCACCCACCGTAACCGGGAACTCCCCGAAATTTTCCTCGCCCTCGCTTCTACCATGATTTTTTCCGTCATGGACGGCCCAAAGAATGTTATGCAGGTGCGTCTCCGGCCCGCCCAGGACGAAAAGCCCATTTTCTGTCATGATTTTTTGTCATAGAAGTAGGATCCCACCACATCTATGATGATATCGGGTTTTGTCACAATTATCATCATAGAAGTGTCATATGCATGACAGAATTTTTTTTCGTTCGGCCCAAAATGTCACGGATGTGTCTTTTTTTTGTAGTGTGATGATCGGACATGGGTTAGTTGATTTGGATCACGTATCACTTAGATGACTTGAGGGATGTCTATTTAAGTGGGAGTTCTTAAGTAATTTGATTAATTGAACTTAATTTATCATGAACTTAGTCCTGATAGTATTTGCATATCTATGTTATAGATCAATAGCTCGCGTATAGCTCCCCTGTTTTATTTTTGATATGTTCCTAGAGAAAACTAAGTTGAAAGATGATAGTAGCAATGATGCGGACTGGGTCCGTGATCTGAGGATTATCCTCATTGCTGCACAGAAGAATTATGTCCTTGATGCACCGCTAGGTGACAGACCTATTGCAGTAGCAGATGCAGACATTATGAACGTTTGACAAGCTCGTTATGATGACTACTTGATAGTTTAGTGAGCCATGCTTTACGGCTTAGAACCGGGACTTCAAAAATGTTTTGAGCGCCATGGAGCATATGAGATGTTCCAAGAGCTAAAAATAATATTTCAGACTCATGCCCGTGTTAAGAGGTATCAGACCTCTGACAAGTACTTTGCCTACAAGATGGAGGAGAATAGCTCAGCTAGTGAGCATGTGCTCAGAATGTCTGGGTACTACAATCGCTTGAATCAAGTGGGAGTTAATCTTCCAGATAAGATAGTGATTGATAGAGTTCTCTAGTCACTATCACCAAGTTACTAGAACTTCGTGATGAACTATAATATGCAAGGGATGACAAAAATGATTCCCAAGCTCTTCGCGATGCTGAAATCGGCGAAGGTAGAAATCAAGAAATAGCATCAAGTGTTGATGGTTAACAAGACCACTAGTTTCAAGAAAAAGGGAAAGAAAGGGAACTTCAAGAAGAATGGCAAACAAGTTGCCGCTTCCATGAAGAAACTCAAAGCTATACCCAAGCCTGAAACTAAGTGCTTCTACTGCAAAGGAAATGGTCACTAGAAGCGGAACTGCCCCAAATACTTGGCGGATAAGAAGGATGGCAAAGTGAACAAAGGTATATTTGATATACATGTTATTGATGTGTACTTTGCTAGTGTTCATAGTAGCCCCTGGGTATTTGATACCGGTTCAGTTGCTAAGATTAGTAACTCGAAACAGGAATTGCAAAATGAACAGAGACTAGTTAATGGCGAGGTGACGATGTGTGTTGGAAGTGATTCCAAGGTTGATAAGATCACCATCGCACACTCCCTCTACCTTCGAGATTAGTGCTGGACCTAAATAAATGTTATTTGGTGTTTACGTTGAGCATGAATATGATTGGATCATGTTTATTGTGATACAGTTATTCATTTAAGTCAGAGAATAATTGTTGTTCTGTTTACATGAATAAAACCTTCAATGGTCATACACCCAATGTGAATGGTTTATTGAATCTCGATCGTAGTGATACACATATTCATAATATTGATGCCAAAAAGATGCAAAGTTGATAATGATAGTGCAACATGTTTGTGGCACTGCCGTTTAGGTCATACTGGTGTAAAGCGCATGAAGAAACTCCATATAGATGGACTTTTGGAATAACTTGATTATGAATCATTTGATACTTGCGAACCATTCCTCATGGGCAAGATGACTAAAACTCCGTTCTCCGGAACAATGGAGTGAGCCAATGACTTATTGGAAATAATACATACCGATGTATGCGGTCCGATGAGTGTTGAGGCACGTGACGGGTATCGTTATTTTCTGACCTTCACAGATGATTTGAGCAGATATGGGTATATCTACTTAATGAAACACAAGTCTGAAACATTTGAAAAGTTCAAAGAATTCAGAGTGAAGTGGAGAATCATCGTAACAAGAAAATAAAGTTTCTACGATCTGATCGTGGAGGCGAATATTTGAGTTACGAGTTTGGCCTTCATTTAAAACAATGTGGAAAGTTTCACAACTCACGCCACCTGGAACACCACAGTGTAATGGTGTGTCCGAACATCGTAACCGTACTTTATTAGATATGGTGCGATCTATGATGTCTCTTACCGATTTGCCACTATCGTTTTGGGGTTATGCATTAGAGACAGCTGCATTCACGTTAAATAGGGCACCATCTAAATCTGTTGAGACGACATCGTATGAACTATGGTTTGGCAAGAAACCTAAGCTGTCATTTCATAAAGTTTGGGGATGCGACACTTATGTCAAAAGGCTTCAGCCTGATAAGCTCGAACCCAAATCGGAGAAGTGCGTCTTCATAGGATACCCTAAGGAAACAATTGGGTACACCTTCTACCACAGATCCGAAGGCAAGATCTTTGTTGCCAAGAATGGAACCTTTCTATAGAAGGAGTTTCTCTTGAAAGAAGTGAGTGGGAGGAAAGTAGAACTTGATGAGGTAATTGTACCTTCTCTCAATTTGGAAAGTAGCACATCAGAGAAATCCGTTCCCGTGATGCCTACACCAATTAGAGAGGAAGCTAATGATGATGATCAAGAAACTTCAGATCAAGTTACTACTGGACCTCGTAGGTCGAATAGAGCATGTTCCGCACCAGAGTGGTACGGTAATCCTGTCCTGGAAGTCATGTTACTAGACCATGGCGAACCTATGAACTATGAAGAAGCTCTGATGAGCCCAGATTCCGATAGATGGCTTGAGGCCATGAAATCTGAGATAGGATCCATGTATGAGAACAAAGTGTGGACTTTGGTGGACTTGCCCGATGATCGGCAAGCCATTGAGAATAAATGGATCTTCAAGAAGAAGACTGACGCTGATAGTAATGTCACTATCTATAAAGCTCGACTTGTCGCAAAAGGTTTTTGACAAGTTCAAGGAGTTGACTACGATGAGACTTTCTCACCCGTAGCGATGCTTAAGTCTATCCGAATCATGTTAGCAATTGCCACATTTTATGATTATGAAATTTGGCAAATGGACGTCAAAACCTCATTCCTTAATGGATATCTTAAAGAAGAGTTGTATATGATGCAACAGGAAGGTTTTGTCGATCCTAAAGGTGCTGACAAAGTGTGCAAGCTCCAGCGATCCATCTATGGACTGGTGCAAGCATCTCGGAGTTGGAATATACGCTTTGATGAGGTGATCAAAGCATATGGTTTTATACAGATTTACGGTGAAGCCTGTATTTACAATAAAGTGAGTGGGACCTCTGTAGCATTTCTGGTATTATATGTGGATGACATATTGTTGATTGGAAATGATATAGAATTTCTGGATAGCATGAAAGGATACTTGAAAAAGAATTTTTCAATGAAAGACCTCGATGAAGCTGCTTACATACTGGGCATCAAGATCTATAGAGATAGATCAAGACGCTTGATAAGATTTTCAATGAATACATACCTTGACAAGATTTTGAAGGAGTTCAAAATGAATCAGTCAAAGAAGGAGTTCTAGCCTATATTGTAAGGTGTGAAGTTGAGTAAGACTCAAAGCCCGACCACGGCAGAAGATAGAGAGAGAATGAAAGTCATTCCCTATGCCTCGGCCATAGGTTCTATAAAGTATGTCATGCTGTGTACCAAACCTGTTGTGTACCTTGCCATGAGTTTGGCAAAGGGGAACAATAGTGATCCAGGAGTAGATCACTAGACAGCGGTCAAACTTATCCTTAGAGGACTAAGGAAATATTTCTCGGTTATGGAGGTGATAAAGAGTTCGTCGTAAAGAGTTACGTCGACGCAAGCTTTTACACTGATCCAGATGACTCTGAGTCTCAATCTGGATACATATTGAAAGTGGGAGCAATTAGCTAGAGTAGCTCCATACAAAGCATTGTAGACATAGAAATTTGCAAAATACTTACGGATCTGAATGTGGCAGACCCGTTGACTAAACTTCTCTCACAAGAAAAACATGATCACACCTTAGTACTCTTTGGGTGTTAATCACATGGTGATGTGAACTAGATTATTGACTCTAGTAAACCCTTTGGGTGTTGGTCACATGGCGATGTGAACTATTGGTGTTAATCACATGGCGATGTGAACTAGATTATTGACTCTAGTAAACCCTTTGGGTGTTGATCACATGGCAATGTGAACTAGATTATTGACTCTAGTGCAAGTGGGAGACTGACAGAAATATGCCCTAGAGGCAATAATAAAGTTGTTATTTTATATTTCCTTATTCATGATAAAGGTTTATTATTCATGCTAGAATTGTATTGATCGGAAACTTAAATACATGTGTGAATACATAAACAAACACCGTGTCCCTAGTGAGCCTCTACTAGACTAGCTCGTTGATCAAAGATGGTTAAGGTTTCCTAACCATGGACATGAGTTGTCATTTGATAACGGGATCACATCATTAGGAGAATGAAGTGATGGACAAGACCCATCCTTTAGCTTAGCATAATGATCGTTCAGTTTATTGGTACTTCTTTATGTATGTCAAATACATATTCCTTTGACTATGAGATCATGCAACTCCCGGATACCGGAGGAATACCTTGTGTGCTATCAAACGTCACAACATAACTGGGTGATTATAAAGATGCTCTACAGGTATCTCCGAAGGTGTTTTGTTGGGTTGGCATGAATCGAGATTAGGATTTGTCACTCCTAGTATCGGAGAGGTATCTCTGGGCCCTCTCGGTAATACACATCATAATAAGCCTAGCAAGCAAATGACTAATGAGTTAGTCATAGGATGATATATTACGGAACGAGTAAAGAGACTTGCTAGTAACGAGATTGAACTAGGTATGAAGATACCGATGATCGAATCTCGGGCAAGTAACATACCGATGGACAAAGGGAATAACGTACATTGTCATAATGGTTCGACCGATAAAGATCTTCATAGAATATGTATGAGCCAATATGAGCATCCAAGTTCCGCTATTGTTATTGACCGGAGAGGTGTCTCGGTCATGTCTACATAGTTCTCGAACCCGTAGGGTCTGCACGCTTAATGTTCGTTGACAATATAGTATTATATGAGTTATGTGATTTGGTGACCGAATGTTGTTCGGAGTCCCGGATGAGATCACAGACATGACGAGGAGTCTTGAAATGGTTGAGAGGTAAAGATTGATATATAGGACGATGGTATTCGGACACTGGAAGTGTTCCGGAGGGTACCGGGTACATATAGGGTCACCGGAAGGGGTTCCGGCCCCCCCGGCAAAGATATGGGCTTAATGGGCCAAGGGAGGGACAGACCAGCCCACAAGGGGCTGGTGCACCACTCCACCAGGCCGGCCAGCCCTAGGGAAAGGAAAGGGTGGAGGGCAAGTCCTTCCTTCCCCTCCTCTAGGGAGAAAGGAAAGGGGGGGCACCACCTCCCCCTTCCTTCCCCTGGCGCCTCTACAAGGAGGGGGGGGGGGGGGGCGAACCAGGGCAGGAGCCCAAGTGGGATTCAGCCCCACTTGGGGCGCCCCTTGGCCTCTCCCCTCTCCCTCCCACCTATATATATGAGGAGGGGGGCGCCTAGCACATACAACATCAATTGTTAGCCGTGTGCGGCGCCCCCCTCCACAGTTTACGCCTCCGGTCAGATCTTCGTAGTGCTTAGGTGAAGCCCTGCGCGGATCACTTCACCATCACCGTCACCACGCCGTCGTGCTGACGGAACTCATCTACTTCCTCGACATCTTACTGGATCAAGAGGATGAGGGACGTCATCGAGCTGAACGTGTGCAGAACTCGGAGGTGCCGTACGTTCGGTACTTGATCGGTCGGAGCTAGAAGAAGTTTGACTACATCAACCGCGTTGTCAAACACTTCTGCTTATAGTCTCCCCCTCGTTGCTATGCATCTCATAGATAGATCTTGCGTGAGCGTAGGATTTTTTTTGAAATTGCATGCTACGTTTCCCTACAGGCCGATCATATTCACGTGACCATGTCTCTTGATTAATGGTATTTGGGTCAATGAACCCAATGCCATAGCGTCCAGCTTTTTTCATTTCATAGATCTTCATTCTGCATAATACCACAGAAAGAATATAGTGAGGATAATTACAGGTAATGAACGAGCACTACATCTAGCTAGAGACTTAAATTAATTACAGAAAGAAACCACTTACAGACAATAGCAACTGGCGATAGATTTGTCGAGTGTGTCTTGATTGAATAACTGAAACATTTCTTGAAACTCAACCCACAGATCTTTTGCATGGTAGTAATGCTCTGCCTTGACTTTCACCATGAGGGATTCTCGATCGGTAGTCTTTGTTTCTCTCAGGTACCATTGATGCGATTCATACATTCTCGTTGATAGAAGCGGGATCTTCTCAGGCTTGACCATAGGTTCGCCGCGGACATATTTCCATTTTAGTTCCTCCTCTTTAAACGTTTCCATGGGCTCGATGCCTAGGAGTTGTTCTATAGTGACACTGGCCTCTTCAGCCTGCCTTCTATGATCGTCGGTTATTACCAGCTGATCGGCGTCGGTACTCACTTGTGTTGGTACAATGAGCGGGGGAATCGATTGCACCGCCTGTTCTCCCAGCTGGGGATCAGTTTTCCCGCTTTTTTTGGCAGCTGCTTGGCTCGAGCTCGAGCTCGACTCCTTTTTTTGTGCTTGATATGACTTCTTGATTTGGCGCTCATAGTCTGAGTCCCTATGCTTGGGAGCTGGTGGTTCAGCCATACGAATAAAGTGCTGAATGACATGCTCATGTACTTTCTCCTTTGGCGGCGGGGGCAATTTTGGTCCAAAATGGGCCTTCAATTAGGCTTACACTTCAACCTCGGTTTCCTCGTCAGTCAGGTGGTAAGGCAACCTCGGAAGAGGCTTGAGGCTTGGACCAAATTTGAATTTCTTGCCTCCTGTTGTACCGCTAGCCGACGTAGCTGCGGCGCCTCTCTTCCACTATTGCTGAGGTGGCGGAGCCCGCTGAGGCGGCGGAGACGGCTGATGCGGTGCCTGACTTGGAGGAGAAGTCGGCTGACACGGTGCCGGACTTGGAGGAGGAGGAGTCGACTGACGTGGTGCCGGACTTGGAGGAGGAGGAGTGGGCTGACGCGGTGGCGGACTTGGAGGAGGAGGAGTCTGCTGACGCGGTGGCGGACTTGGAGGAGCGGGAGTCTGCTGAGGCGGCGGTGGACTTGGAGGAGGAGCCGGCTGACGCGGTATCGGTGGCCTTAGAAAGATGATGCAATCCTTTCTCCATAGAATGATATGATGTATGGCCTCTCCCAGTGTGCGCTCGTCGTCACCTCCAGGAATGTCAAGCTCTAGCCTCGAATATTGTGCCACCACTTCATCAACCCCGACACGAGCATAGCCAGCTGGAATCGGATTGCAATGGAAGGTTGCTTCAGGGGGATTTGTATAAGCAACGCCGTCCGCCACCTTCATGGATTTGTTCTTCATTTTAAAGTGTAGCTCACAAGTTGTCGTATCTATGATATCATCCACAGGGTATCTATCCAGTAGTGCATCATCGCCCGGGGCGGAACCCACACTGCTTCTCGGCATGGATGGGATGGTGCTATCCAATGCTGGATCCGCTAGCTGCTGCCGCTGCTGAGACCCTCTTTCCTAGCTAAGTGAGTCGATTTGCTGCTGCCGCCGCTGGAAAGCGAGTGCCAACTCCGCGTGCTTTGATTCTACGATGCGAAGGCGGTCTGCTTCTTGCTTCCTCTCCTCCTCCTCCAGCTTCCTCTTCTACTCCTCCTGCTGCTTCTTTCTCGCACGGCTTCTGTAGTCGACGTTCCAGTCCGCAAACCCCTCAAACCATGGAACAATGCCTTTGCCTTGTGTTCTTCCCGGGTGTTCAGGATTCTTCAGGGCGCGTGTAAGCTTGTCGTTCACTCTGTTGGGCTTGAACACCCCCGTTCGAGCCTCTTCTATTGCAACAAGTAAACTGAGGTCGGCTCCTTTAAGACTTGCCCGCTCCAAAACCTCGCCTGTCTTTGGGTCCAACACCCCCCCATGTGCATAGAACCAAGTCCTAGACCTGGGGGGCCAGTTCAATGTAACTGGAGTGACCCCTGCATCCATCATGTCTTGCTCAGCAAGATCCCACTTAGGCCGGGCCACCTCGTAGCCACCTGGCCCCAGCTTATGGTGCCACTGATTTTTCGCGGCATTAATCTTGTTTTTTCTCGACCGTTCCTGAGCTACTTCCGATTCCTTGAAGTTCATGAAAGCGCCCCAGTGATCTCTTGCCTTCTCCAGTGTTCCCTTGAATTCTGGAGTCTTCTTTCCTGCATTGACGTACGCGGCCCATATACTTTTCTTGTGGTTGTTGAATGCTATCGCCATCTTCCTAAGAGCAGCGTTCTTGACTTTCTCCACATCTGCATCTGTGAAATGATCTGGTATGGTGAAATGTGACATGAGAGATTCCCAAAGCCGATATTTTGCTCTTTGGTCGACAAAAGTAACATCTGGATGTTCCTTTGCTGGCTTTTTCCATTCTTGAATGGAGATCGGGATTTGGTCCCTGATAATAACTCCGCATTGACGAATGAACTTGTTTGCATTCTTCTTAGGTTCGTGCGGTTCGCCATTAGGTTTGATGGCATCGATGTTGTACTTTACGCCATCCTTCAACTTTTTGGTTGGGCCTCGAACTGTCCTGCTGCTTGTAGAAGATTTGCTCGATCCAGAGGGCTAAAATAAGAAAGATCGATTCGTTAATATATATACAAATCAATTAAAACATGTGATGATCACCAGATGCCTGCTTATATAAATATACCTCGCCGGTCTTTGTCATTTCAAGAACAACATTTCCTTCGTCATCATTGTTCTGGACTTCATCTATTCGTTCGTCTTCATCAAATATCATACCCTCACCGGTAGGGTTCAGATATTGCGAGCCGTCATCTTCTTCATTCCCATCTGGGCTCGGGGAGCGTATGATGTCGAACAGAGTCTCTTCTCCTTCTCTGCCGGTATTGTCCATAGCTTTTATTTAACTAATCCAGAAGAAAGACAAAACAATTTAGTATTCAAATTAGAATGCATGCATGCAATCAATAAGGAAAAACTTAATCATAGTAGATAATATGCATCTCGAATAATCCAGATAATTAATATGCATCATCGAATATAATCTCGAATATTATCGAATAATATAATCTCGAATACATCATCTTGAATATTATCTCGAATACATCACTAGCTAATACAGATCGAATATTATCGAATAATCTAGTTCACTCGCAGTGGAGACCCAAAGAGAAGGAACCATCACAGGATCATAGCTCGGGTGAGATCCCTGAAGAACCTGCCAGGTATTGGAGAACCTGACGTCCAACGCAATCATGTAGCGACGGACATGCTCGTCCTCCTCCCTAACACGGTGACGTACCACCTCCGCGGGGGACGCCAGCCTCCGCACCGAATGTGGCCCACGCGCCCGCCACCAAAGAAGCTCCGGGTCGACGACGGGACCCGGGTTCCTCACCATGATGCGTGCCCCTGAAGGTAGCACCTCCCAGTGCTAGCCCGGCAGAGCACAGTCCCGGACATGGCACCTCTGAAGCAGGACATCGTCGCGAACGGGTCGACGACGAGGATGCGGGCCGGGCATCGTTGACGTAGAGAACAAATTCTATGCAAATGTAACATTTTTTAAATGCTTGGATTGTGATTTCTTATATACGAGGAACCTTTAGTCCCTGGCTAGGAACAGGATTCAGAATCATAATTGATTCTCTTAACCTTTAAGGGATTTAACAAAATGGCGCCATTCTGGATGTGCAGAAAATGGTCCATATTTTTCCTGATCTCATCTACCCTTCTATATGTCACGTTGTCTAGTGTCAAAGGATTCAAGAAAACCATGGCTTCATCATTAGCCGGAAGTAACAGGCGCATGATGGTACAAAGCTCTCCAAAGTTTTTTTGGAACGGAGTCCCGGATAGGATAATTAGCTTTTTGGTACGAAGTTCAGCAAGAGCCTTCCGAATATCGCTATTTGGAAGGCCTTTGCTGAACTTCGTACCAAAAAGCGAATTATCCTATCAGGAACTCCGTTCCAAAACAACTTTCGAGAGCTTCGTACCATCATGCGCCTGTTACTTCCGGCTAATGATGAAGCCATGGATTTCTTCAATACTTTGACATACAAGACAACGTGACATATAGAAGGGTATGTAGATGAGATCAGAAAAAAATTGGATCAACTTGTGCACATCCATAATGGGGGCATTCTTGATAAATCCCTTATTAAGACTATAAGAGAATCTATTGTGTACTATACATACATATACTAATTAATTGCAAATACATAACAAACTTTTGCAAATACAACATTAAAATATGCAACTTTTGCAAATACTAATTGCTATACATTTTTTAAATGGTTGATTGTGATTTTTTTCTATACATCTAATCATCTAGTGAAAATTGGATCAAAATGTATATCACAAACATCTAGTGAAAATTTAACTTTTGCAAATTCGATCTATGCAAATTTAATTTTTTGTAAATGGTTGATTATGATTTTTGTAATTCTTTTTCACTTGATTTTGCAAATACATAACTAATAGTATAAAAAACTAAAAAACATTCATCTAACATTTATATATCTAGCATTCTATATAACTAAAAATATAAAAAAACTAAAAACATTCATTAACATTTCTATATAACTAAAAGTATAAAAAACTAAAAAACATTCATCTAACATTTATATATCTAACATTCATCTAACATTTATATATCTAACATTCATCTAACATTTCTATAACTAAAAGTATAAAAAATTAAAAATTAGAAAAATAGAAAATAAGAATATGTGTGTGTGTGTGTGTGTTCATGCATGTGTGTGTGTGTGTGTGTGTGTGTGCGGGCTCGATGGGAGGGGCGGCCATGGCGGCAGGGGCTCACAGCGGCGCGACGGCCGGCGAGGCGAGGCGAGTCGTCAGTGACGGCGACTGCGACGGCGATGGCGCGCGAGGTCGAGAGGAGGGGGGCGGCGCGACGGGGGCGGCGACGGCGTGGGCGGCCCGTCGGGGGCGGCGACGGCGTCGGGGGCGGCGATCTCTTCTGCGTCGGGGTCGAAGAGACGAAGAAAGCAGAGGGAAAATGAAAAAATTTCAAGTGCTCTATATATATGCGGGGACCTTTAGTCCCAGTTGTAGCCACCAACCGAGACTAAAGGTCATTTTGGCAAGCCGAAGCGGTGGGAAGCGCAGGCCTTTAGTCGCGGTTGGTGGGTCCATCCGGGACTAAAGACCCCCCCTTTAGTCGCGGTTGGAGCGACCAACCGTGACTAAAGGCCTGTACTTCCCATGTCCAATGTTTAGTCCCACCTCGCTAGTTGAGAGGAGCTCGCACCGGTTTATAAGCCCCGCCGCGGCTACCGTGTCGAGCTCCTCTCTAAGCTGTCCTTTGTGGGCCTATTAAAACTGTGCTGCCCTATGGGGCCTACTCGGCCGTACGGGCCTGCATCCTGGCCCAACTAGAGGTTGGCTTTCTAGTCGTATGCAGGCCGTGGCGGCCCAGTAGGCGACCTTTATTTTATTTTATTTTGTTTTCTGCTTTATTTATTTTCTTTTGTTTCTGAGTTGTTTTTTGCTTTATTTAGAGTTTCTTTGTGAATCTTTTTGCTTTAGGTAAAAAAAATTATAAAATTTGTTTTAGTGCTTGTAGTTTTCAAATTTGGATAGTTTAAATTTGAATTATTTGAATTTTGTGTGAATCACTAGTTTGTGAATAACTTTACTTTAAAAATAGATTTTTTAGTGATTCTTTTTTCTGCTATTTAATATTAGTGTGTTTTATCATTATATTCAATTTGGTAATTCTTAGGTTATTTTGAAAAAAAGAAATACCGTTGTAACAGATGAGTTTTCGTCCGAAACCCTGATATATACTTTGAAAGAGATTGTCCATTTTGTACACGAAGTGCATCCAGTTTTTACCGTAACCCTCTCAACTTTTTAGCACATGCTATGTGGGTGAAATGATGATACCATGCCAACTTTCAACCTTTTCAGAGTTCATTTTGTAGTGCTTTTCAATTTCAGGGTCGTTTAGCTAAAAAAATCAGTAAATGCATGAAAAATAGCAAATGAAGTCAGAAAGGGTTGAAAATTAATGACGTGGCTTTGAATGGTGCATACTGAATGCACAAAAAGTCTGGAGTTGAAATAAGTTTAAAAAAAATGAAATGCCTTTGTAACAAATGAGTTTTCGTCTGAAACCCTGATACTTCGAAATAGATTGTCCATTTTGTACCTGAAGTGCATCCAGTTTCTGCCGTAACCCTCTCAACTTGTTAGCACATGCTATGTGGGTGAAATGATGATACCATACCAACTTTCAACCTTTTCAGAGTTCATTTTTGTAGTGCTTTTCAATTTCAGGGTCGTTTAGCTCAAAAAAATCAGTAAATGCAAGAAAAATAGCAAATGAATTCAGAAAGGGTTGAAAATTGATGATGTGGCTTTGAATGGTGCATACTGAATGCACAAAAAGTTTGGAGTTGAAATAAGCTTTAAAAAATGAAATGCGTTTGTAACAGATGAGTTTTCGTCCAAAACCCTGATACTTCGAAAGAGATTGTCCATTTTGTACACGAAGTGCATCCAGTTTCTGCCGTAACCCTCTCAAATTTTTAGCACATGCTATGTTGGTGAAATGATGATACCATGCCAACTTTCAACCTTTTCAAAGTTCATTTTGTAGTGCTTTTCAATTTCAGGGTCGTTTAGCTCAAAAAAATCAGTAAATACATGAAAAATAGCAAATGAAGTCAGAAAGGGTTGAAAATTGATGACATGGCTTTGAATGGTGCATACTGAATGCACAAAAAGTTTGGAGTTGAAATAAGTTTTAAAAAATGAAATGCCTTTGTAACAGATGAGTTTTCGTCCGAAACCCTGATACTTCGAAAGAGATTGTCCATTTTGTACACGAAGTGCATTCCAGTTTCCGCCGTAACCCTCTCAACTTTTTAGCACATGCTATGTGGGTGAAATGATGATACCATGCCAACTTTCAAACTTTTCAGAGTTCATTTTGTAGTGCTTTTCAATTTCAAGGTCGTTTAGCTCAAAAAAATTAGTAAATGCATGAAAAATAGCAAATGAATTCAGAAAGGGCTAAAAATTGATGACGTTTGTATGAAGCACATAAGTACATGTTTTAAATGCCAAAACACATAAGCACTCTAACTATTACAAAGATTCCCTCCGGTTTGTCCAAAGTGGGACTTTCCAGATATATAAGTCTAGAAACTCACTAGAGAAGAAAGTGATGACTGTGAAGCCGATCACATCCCAGAGTGGGATCTTTGGGTGTAAAACTTTTTCTTCATGTGTGTCCCTTTGCGCCGTAACCATGGACAATCTTCATCATTTAACTGGATGCTCGGGTCAATATTCACTGTGAAGGAACAATTTCATGAAACTTTTCATAATCTTCTGACATGTCTGTCTTGTCATCCACTCCCACGATGTTTCTTTTCCCTGAAAGAACTATGTGGCACTTTGGCTCATCGTATGATGTATTCGCTTCCTTATCTTTTCTTTTTCTCGGCTTGGTAGACATGTCCTTCACATAGAAAACCTGCGCCACATCATTGGCTAGGACGAATGGTTCGTCTGCGTACGCAAGATTATTGAGATCCATTGTTGTCATTCCGTACTGCGGGTCTTCCGTTACCCTACCTCGTGTCAGATTGACCCATTTGCACAGAAAAAAAGGGACCTTCAAACCACGTCCATAGTCAAGTTCCCATATCTCCTCTATGTAACCATAATATGTGTCCTTTCCCCTCTTGGTTGCTGCATCAAAGCGGACACCACTGTTTTGGTTGGTGCTCTTTTTATCTTGGGCGATCATGTAAAATGTATTCCCATTTATCTCGTACCCTTTGAAAGTCATTATATTCGAAGATGGTAACTGGGATAGCAAGTACAGGTCATCTTCAACAGCGTCGTCATGCATGGCACGTGTCTGCAACCAACCGGCGAAAGTCCCCGTTTGTTCATGTGTAATCTAGTCGTCAGACTGCTCCGGGTGTTTGGAGTGTAGAATATTCTTGTGTTCCTCGATATACGGAGCCACCAAGGCGGAATTTTGTAGACCTGTGTAGTGTGCTTGAGTGAGAGAATGCTCGTCCATACATATTATTGCTTTCGGTCCTAGCGTGCCATTTCCACCCAGTCTGCCCTTATGCCGCGATTCAAGAACACCAATCGGCTTAAGGTCAGGAATAAAGTCAACACAAAACTCAAGGACCTCCTCATTTTTTCATGGCCCTTGGAGATGCTTCCTTCTAGCCTAGCACGGTTATGAACATATTTCTTTAAGACTCCCATGAACCTCTCAAAGGGGAACATATTGTGTAGAAATACAGGACCCAGAACGGCAATCTCTTCGCATAGGTGAACTAGGACGTGCGTCATGATATTGAAGAAGGATGGTGGGAACACCGACTCAAAACTAACAAGACATTGCACCAAATCATTCTCTAACCTTGATATGATTTCTGGATCGATTACCTTATGAGAGATTGCATTGAGGAATGCACATAGCTTCACAATGGCTAATCGAACTTTTTCCGGTAGAAGACCCCTCAATGCAACCGGAAGCAATTGCATCATAATCACGTTGCAGTCATGAGACTTTAGGTTCTGGAACTTTTTCTCTGCCATATTTATTATTCCCTTTATATTCGACGAGAAGCCAGACGGGACCTTCATACTGAGCATGCATTCAAAGAAGATTTCCTTCTCTTCTTTGGTAAGAGCGTAGTTGGCATGACCCTGATGTATGCCGTCTTTTCCGTGCATACGTTGCTGGTCCTCCCGTGCCTTCGGTGTATCTTTTGTCTTCCCATAGATGCCCAAGAAGCCAAGCAGGGTCACGCAAAGATTCTTTGTCACGTGCATCACGTCGATTGCAGAGTGGACCTCTAGGTCTTTCCAATAGGGTAGGTTCCAAAATATAGATTTCTTCTTCCACATGAGTGCGCGTCCGTCAGCGTCATTCGGAACAGATTGTCTGCCAGGACCCTTTCCAAAGGTTACCTTTAAATCCTTGACCATATCATGTACATCATCACCAGTACGGTGGTGAGACTTCATCCGGTGATCTGCCTCACCTTTGAATTGCTTGCCTTTCTTTCTTACGGGATGCCTGCTCAGAAGAAATCGACGATGTCCCAGGTACACATTCTTCTTGCTAATCTAGCAATGAGAGATGAAAGGACAAAGTTGCTAACCTTTGTGAAGACTTGGATGGATGGGGGGCCTTCAAATCTTGACATATTTTGGCAAAAATGAAGGATGAGCTCGAGCAATGGGGAAGAACAGAGGAGAGGAACGAATGAAAGGGGAAAACAGAGAGAAATGGGTTCGGGCTCGACGAAGGGTTTATATAGAGGCACATTTAGTCCCGGTTAGTTATACAAACCGGGACTGAAGGTACACCTCTAGTACTGGTTCATGACACGAACCAAGACTAAATGAGCTTGTGGGGCCCCAGCTTGACACCAGCCTGCCACCACCTTTAGTCCCGGTTTGTGTCATGAACCGGTACTAGAGGTTCAACACGAACCGGGACTAATGAGTGCCGCCCCCCTAGCCGTTGGAACCGGCACTAATGGTCACATTAGTGCCGGTCCATAATTGAACCGGGACTAATGAGGTGAACATTAAGTCGTTTTTCTACTAGTGTGTGGTGGTTGTGGAGAGCCAGGTAATGACAAAGAGTAGTGCTCCAAGACCACAACGTGTTTCATCTGCAAGATGGCTACCCATTGATACGTCTCCAACGTATCTATAATTTATGAAGTATTCATGCCATATTTACAAAAAAATTATATGGTTTTGGTATGATTTGCATAGAACTAACCCGGACTGACGCTGTTTTCAGCAGAACTACCGTGGTGTTGTTTTTTGTGCAGAAATGAAAGTTCTCCAAATGAGCTGAAACTTTTCGATGATTTTTTTTGGAACAAAAGAGACCCCCGAAGCTTCGTGGATGGACCAAAAGGTGAAGGAGTAGGGCACAAGACACTGGGGTGCGCCAGGAGGCCAAGGCGCGCCCTGGTGGGTTGCCCTCCTCGTGGCCCACCTTCGTGTGATTCCAACTCTAAAAAATCCTATAAATAGAGAAACCATCAGGGATAACCCTAGATCAAAAGTTCCGCCGCCGCAAGCCTCTGTAGCCACGAAAAACCAATCTAGACCCTGTTCCGGCACCCTGCCGGAGGAAGAAATCATCACCGGTGGCCATCTTCATCATCCCGGCGGCCACCATGATGAGGAGGGAGTAGTCCACCCTCAGGGCTGAGGGTTTGTACCAGTAGCTATGTGTTTAATCTCTCTCTCTCTCCCTCTCTTGTGTTCTTGAGATGGCACAATCTTGATGTATCGCGGGCTTTGTTAATATAGTTGGATCATATGGTGTTTCTCCCTCTCTATCTTGTTGTGATGAATTGATTTTTCCCTTTGAGATTTTGTTTTATCGGATTGAACACTTTTATGGATTTGAGAGCACTTGATATATGTCTTGCATATGAATACCCGTGGAGACAATGGGGTATTATATTGATTCACTTGAGATATGTTTTGGCACTCAACTCGCGGATTCCCGAGGTGACATTGGGGTAATCTATGCATAGGGGTTGATGCACGTTCTCGTCTTTTGTTTCTCCGGTATAAACCTTGGGGCACTCTTTGAGGTTCTTTGTGTTGGATTGAGTATTATAAATCTGAATTTGCTTTGGTGTTATTTTAGTACGAACTCTTGATAGATCGATCGGAAAGAATAACTTGGTGTTATTTTATTACGAACTCTTGGATAGATCGATCGGAAAGAATAGCTACAAACAATTTCTTCTTATGTTCTCCGCGAGATAAGAACTTTGGAGTGATTCTTCATCACACGTTGAGGGATGCTTATATGATCCAATTAGATTAGCATGGTTGAGAGATTGCACTAGCGAAAGTACGGACCCTAGGCCTTGTTTTCAAGCATTGCAATACCGTTTGTGCTCACTTTTGTTACTTGCTACCTTGCTGTTTTTTATTGTTACTATTACAAAAATCAATATCTACTATCATTACTACACTTGCATCACCAGCTCTTCGCCGAACTAGTGCACCTATACAAATTACCATTGTATCTGGTGTGTTGGGGACACAAGAGACTCTTTGTTATTTGGTTGTAGGGTTGTTTGAGAGAGACCATCTTCATCCTACACCTCCCACGGGTTGATAAACCTTAGGTCATCCACTTGAGGTAAAATTGCTACTGTCCTACAAAACTCTGCGCTTGGAGGCCCAACACGAGTCTACAAGAATAAAGTTGCGTAGTAGACATCAAGCTCTTTTCTGGCGCCGTTGCCGGGGAGGTGAGTGCTTGAAGGTATATCTTTAGATCTTGCAATTAAATCTGTTAGTTTCTTGTTTTATCACTAGTTTGGTTCATAAAAGAAAACTACCAAAAAAATGGAATTGAGGTGGTCTCATGTTGTTCATCTTTATAATGTCTTTTTGAAAATGATGGAAAGGAAAATTGTGCTCAATTGATAGAAGAAGAATTCAATAAAATGTTTGGCATGAATGATGAGCATGATTGCAATGTTGTTAGTATGAATTCTATAAATATCCAAAATGCTAATGATGATTGCACTAGTCATGAAAAAAATGTTTCTTATAAGCATGTCAATTTTTGTGGACTGGAAAGGCTTTATGAAGACATGCCTTATAGGGATGATAGATTTTGCAAGAAGCATAAACATGATAGAACCAATTTTTTGCTCAAGGTGATAGATAAATTTGCTACAAAATTATGCTCTCTTTATCCTGTTACTTGTGAACTTTGCAATAAAGTTGGTCACCTTAATTTCCAATGCATGCTTTTTCATGATCGAATCATGTCCAAATATTGCAATAACTTGTTTACCCTTGAACTTTATAATGAACTTTGTTTATTTTTGGGGTGTGAAGAATTGTCACATAAAAATGGTTGGTTTGAAGCATTCATATTCACAGACCACGCTGAAACTAATTTGAAATAAATCCATATGTTTTGCATGGTAAATTGCAATGAAAATGCTTATATTGCCAACTATAGAAAGACAGGAAAACCAATAGAACATAAAAGGAGTACTAATGAAAGGGTAAAGATCTCTACTTTCCCTCCTATTGTCTCTCATGATGAAATAGGTGACGGGAAGGAGCTCCCTATTCAACCAATCTCATCAATAAGAAGCTCGGAAAAATTAATTAAATCCACACATGATGTGGTGAAGAAGAAGAAAAGAAGAAAGAGTAGAGGTAAAAAGGTATCTCTCCCAAATAATGTTGCTCCTATTATAGTTGTGCCTCATGAAAATGAATCAAAAATAATTGTGAAAGATGATGCACTTGATGATGATATTGCTTCTTTGTCTTATGGCACAATATTCGAAAGAACTATTGATGATGATTTTGTTATGCCTATTGCTTGTTGTGATGATTATGATTGGGAAGATAATGATACTTCTTATAATCTTGAAAATCTTTTTGGCACCAACTTGGGAAATTATGATGATAATAATTGTTATTCTATTGGTGCTATTCATACTATTAATGATGAGAGTGATTATGCTTATGATATGCCAAGCCACAAGCTTGGGGATGCTATGTTTGATGAGAATGATATGTTTGATAATTTATTTGCTGCAATTAATGTTTGTCCCAAGCTTGGGGATGATATGCTCAATGAAGATGATCTTTTTAGTCCCACTACTTTGAATGATCAAATTTGCTCTGATGACTGCGTGCCTCCTATCTATGATGAGAACAAAGTTGCTACTTATGATGATTATTGTGATGATACTTATGTTATAAAAAGTAGTGATAATTATTGTCATAATTTTTAATATCCTTTTACTGAAAATTACTCTTTTAATGTGGAAGCAATTTTTAGTATTCGAGTTTCATAAGATACTCACACTATTGTGAATGAGAATAAAATTGCTTATATGGAGAGTAATAAATTTTCTATGCTTTTGGATGAAAAGAATGCCTTATGTGATGGTTATATTGATGAATATATTCATGATGCTATTGAAAATTATTATGAGAGAGGAACTTATGCTTCATGATGCTTTCTTTGTGTTTCAATTCTTATCTTTCATGTGAGCATCATTGAAATCATCATGCCTAGCTAAAAGACATTAAAGAAAAGCGCTTGTTGGGAGACAACCCAACACTTTTACCTACTGTTTTTGTGTGTTCACATGGTTAGACTACTTTAGTGATCTTGTTTTATAGCTTTTGCTTCAATAAAGTGCCAAGTAAAGCCTTTGGGATAGTGTGGATGATATTTGACTTGATTCTGTGCAAAAACAGAAACTTTTGTGTCCAGTGCAGTAATTCCTGTATTTTACTGGAATGTGGAAAAATTCCTAATTTTTTACAGTTGATGTATATACAAATTTTCTACGTTGTCCAAATTTTTCAGAATTTCTGGAGGTAGATAACTAAGAACTTAATTCAGATCTTTACGTACTATTCTGTTTTTGACAGATTCTGTTTGCAATGCATAGTTTGCTTGTTTTATGGTTTCCATGGCTTATATTGCTTATTATAAATTATGGAAATTGTAGAGTACAGTAGGAATTATGTGTAAATAATTATGAATCTTATCTTGACAGTACCAAAGTGAATGATTTGTCTTTATTATACTAATGCATCTCACGAAGTTCCGTTAAGTTTTGTGTGATTGAAGTTTTCAAGTTTTGGGTGAGATAATGATATGAGGAGAATAAGGAGTGACAAGAATCTAAGCTTGGGGATGCTCAAGGCACCCCCAAGGAAATATTCAAGGAAGATCCAAGCAACTAAGCTTGGGGATGCCCCGGAAGGCATCCCCTCTTTCGTCTTCAACATTATCGGTAACCTCACTTGGAGCTATATTTTCATTCGTCACATGATATGAGTTTTGCTTGGAGAGTCATTTTATTTTATTAGTATTTGCTTTCTGTTATTTATAGTAATGTTTTGCATCTTTTATTTCAATAAAAATGTCAAGTATAACCTTTGCCATGCTTATTTTGCAAGTATATGAGTTGCTGTTTCAAAACAGAAAGTTTATCGCTGTTGCAAAAATTCTCTAGAAAAGTCAGAATGTGATAAAATGTTGAAAGTTTTTGCACAGTAATAAATAGTGAATTTTCTACAGTGTGGTAATTGTTCAGAAGTTTTGGAGTTAGGGAAGTAGGATGAATATTGCACTCTTTACAGACTGTTCTGTTTAGACAGATTGCTGTTATGTTTGCATTGTTTGCATATGCTTGCTTGTTTAATGATTCTATTTGAGGATAGGAGTATTAAATATGCAGAGGCATTTAGTATGTAATGTTAAATAATAATTTTAGTGATTTGCTACAGTAGAGAATGATAAGGCTTTGCATTGATTTATACTAACTTATCTCACGAGTTCTTGTTGAGTTTTGTGTGGATGAAGTTTTTAAGATTTAGGGAAACCGTGATATAAAAGGAATTAAGGAGACACAAAAGCTCAAGCTTGGGGATGCCCAAGGAATCCCAAGATAATATTCCAAGAAGTCTCAAGCATCTAAGCTTGGGGATGCCCCGGTAGGCATCCCACCTTTCTTCATCAACAATTATCGGTTAGCCTCGGTTGAGCCTAAGTTTTTGCTTCTTCACATGAGTTGTGCTATTCTTGGAATGCCATTTTATTTTGCTTTGATTGCTGTTTTAATAAAATACTTAGATCTGAAACTTTTTAATAAGAGAGAGTCCTCACATAGCTACCTATTTACTTAACTATTCATTTGATCTTCACTTATATCTTTTTGGAGTAGTATTTCATTTACTCTCATGCTTCACTTAGATTATTTTGAGAGTTCAAAATTTTGAAGAAATACTTATGCTCTCGTGCTTCACTTAAATTTATTTGAGAGCTTGTTAGTAGTAATGGTAATATATAAATTTAGTCCCAAAGTGATGGATATTCAAGAGGGATATAATAAAAACTTTCATGTAGATCATTGGATATGATAAGTTTGATTCCTTGCAATAGTTTTGAGATATGGAGATAATAATATGTGAGTCACGTTGGTGAGTAATTATGCTTTAGTCAGAATATTGGTGTTAAGGTTTGTGATTCCCTATGCAAGCACGAAAGTCAATAGTTATGCAATGAAGTTACATCCTACTTGTGGTGCATTATTCGGTGTTAGTTATGTTTAATGCTCGTTTATGATCATTTTTGTTTCTTGGTTGGTCGCTTCTCAATCTATTTGCTAGCCTCCATTTGTACTAAGTGGGAATACTACTTGTGCATCCAAAATCCTTAAACCCAGTTTTGCCACATGAGTCCACCATACCTACCTATATGCGGTATTTCCATGCCGTTCTAAGTAAATTTGTATGTGCCATCTCTAATTTTCAAAATGAATTTCCTTTTTGTGTGCTCGTACCGCTCATGAAGCGGTAGGGGGTGGCCAATATTTTCCATGCTAGATGTGTTATTCTCAAGATGAGTGTTTATTCACTTGTCATTGCACGATAGTACGGCGGTAATAGGGATGCCCAGTCCCGAAATGTTTTTTTTACTTTATGTTGTCAAATAATAAATTCCTTGGAAAGTGTTGGTATGGACGGCACCCGTGGATACGGCTAGTCGTGGGGTGTGAAAGTATGGTGGAAAAAGGAATAAACTTTATTTTAGGTTTGGGAACCGCCTATGATATATCTAGCATGGAAAGTGTTGGGAACTACTCGGTCGTTTTCATTGACGGGAAAAGTATGCTTCCCAAAATATTTTTATCTCTCAATTTAAGCTTTGAGCTCTGGCACCTCTACAAATCTCTACTTCCCTCTGCGAAGGGCCTATCTATTTACTTTATGCAATTTTTTTATTTGAGTCTCCATCTTCTCTTATAAAGCACCAACTAGGGAGCACTATGATCATACTTGGGCATTGGATGTAGCTAATATTCGAGTGTGTTTCATGAATGGATCAATGATTGAGCATGATGGGCTAGGGATAACTTTCTTTAGTGTTGATATTTTGAAAGACATGGTTGCTTGTTGATATGCTTGAGTATTGATGTCCTCATGTCAAGTTATAGACTATTGCTTTGAATCATTCCAGTCCAAATGTCCATGCTACAAAAGAAAGATTATATGATGAATATGATAGGTAGCTTTCCACAACTAAAATTCCGTTTTCAATTGCTACTTTATCATAATAAGTTTTATGAGAAAGATTTGTTGTTATGCTACTAGGAAAAGTGATTGAAATTATCATTGATCAAACTTATGCACTTTGCTAGCATTCACACTTCATAAATTATTTCTTTTATCATTTACCAACTCGAGGACGAGTAGGAATTAAGCTTGGGGATGCTGATACGTCTCCAACGTATCTATAATTTATGAAGTATTCATGCCATATTTACAACAATCTTATATGGTTTTGGTATGATTTGCATAGAACTAACCCGGACTGACGCTGTTTTCAGCAGAACTACCGTGGTGTTGTTTTTGTGCAGAAATGAAAGTTCTCCAAATGAGCTGAAACTTTTTGATGATTTTTTTGGAACAAAAGAGACCCCCGAAGCTTCGTGGAAGGACCGGAAGGTGAGGGAGTAGGGCACAAGACACCGGGGCGCGCCAGGAGGCCCAGGCACGCCCTGGTGGGTTGTGCCCTCCTCGTGGCCCACCTCCACGTGATTCCAACGCTAAAAAATCCTATAAATAGAGAAATCATTAGGGGTAACCCTAGATCAGAAGTTCCGCCGCCGCAAGCCTCTGTAGCCACGATAAACCAATCTAGACCTATTCCGGCACCCTGCCGGAGGGGGAAATCATCACCGGTGGCCATCTTCATCATCCCGGCGGCCACCATGATGAGGATGGAGTAGTCCACCCTCGGGGCTGAGGGTTTGTACCAGTAGCTATGTGTTTAATCTCTCTCTCTCTCTCGTGTTCTTGAGATGGCACGATCTTGATGTATCGCGGACTTTGTTAATATAGTTGGATCATATGGTGTTTCTCCCTCTCTATCTTGTTGTGATGAATTGAGTGTTTCCTTTGAGATTTCATTTTATCGGATTGAACACTTTTATGGATTTGAGAGCACTTGATATATGTCTTGCATATGAATACCCGAGGTGACAATGGGGTATTATATTGATTCACTTGAGATATGTTTTGGCACTCAACTCGCGGATTCCCGAGGTGACATTGGGGTAATCTATGCATAGGGGTTGATGCATGTTCTCATCTTTTGTTTCTCCGGTAGAAATCTTGGGGCACTCTTTGAGCTTCTTTGTGTTGGATTGAGTATTATAAATCTGAATTTGCTTTGGTGTTATTTTAGTACGAACTCTTGATAGATCGATCGGAAAGAATAACTTGGTGTTATTTTAGTACGAACTCTTGATAGATCGATAGGAAAGAATAACTTGGCGTTATTTTAGTACAAACTCTTGGATAGATCGATCGGAATGAATAGCTACAAACAATTTTTTCTTATGTTCTCCACTAGATAAGAACTTTGGAGTGATTCTTCATCACACGTTGAGGGATGGTTATATGATCCAATTAGATTAGCATTGTTGAGAGATTGCACTAGCGAAAGTACGGACCCTAGGCCTTGTTTTCAAGCATTGAAATACCGTTTGTGCTCACTTTTGTTACTTGCTACCTTTCTGTTTTTTATTGTTACTATTACAAAAATCAATATCTACTATCATTACTACACTTGTATCGCCATCTCTTCGCCGAACTACTGCACCTATACAAATTACCATTGTATTTGGTGTGTTTGGGACACAAGAGACTCTTTTTTATTTGGTTGCAGGGTTGTTTGAGAGAGACCATCTTCATCCTACACCTCCCACGGATTGATAAACCTTAGGTCATCCACTTGAGGGAAAATTGCTACTGTCCTACAAAACTCTGCGCTTGGAGGCCCAACACGAGTCTACAAGAATAAAGTTGCGTAGTAGACATCACCCATCAGGAACACAACTATCCAGTCAGGAAGAAACCTCATCTAGCTACCAGGTACTTTGGAAGTGCAAATCCCGGATTAGGCTTCTACCATGTGGATATGTCAAATGTTAACCTACAACACTCTGGGAGACTTAAGAATGGAGGGATTGTTTTCATAGAAGATGGGGAGATTAGCAAAAAGGACCTAGCAACTAAATTCTCAGAGATATACAAAACTAACTGGCCATGGCAGATTAATGCTCTGGATGACTGGACAATATTATTGAAGTTCCACCCCAAAATTCGTGTAGAATCAGTTGCTAGTTACCCTTGCTTTGACCTCCCCAAGAGCAATGTTACTGCGTAGGTTGAGGCTTGGAAAGGGAAGATTGAAGACTCTGCATCAAAACAGTTGGTCTGGATAAAAATTAGGAAGATAAACCCAAGATGGTGTGAATGGTCTATTCTTGACCAAATTACTTCTGTCTTTGGCACCCTAGTGGATGTGGATTGGCAATTCAACTTCAAAAGCTTCTATGAGGTTGTGAGAGTTAAGTTGTCCTATAAAGATGGTACCAAGATCCCCAAGGAAAGAATCTATGGATTAAATGGAAAGTTCTACAAAATGCTTATTGCGGTGGAACAAATCACAAAGGAAAGGGCTGAAACTAGGACTGATAACAACGATACAGTTAGCCAAGGAGGGCAGGAAACACAATCTAAGACTGAGACCTCATCGAGGACTAACGACAATAGATCAAACAAAAGCACTAGGTCTGATCTGGGGAGAGGGGGTGGTTTTGACCCTACTTTGGAAAAAATAGGCAGTGCTTGACTTTTTGTAGCAAATGCCATATGTCTGCCCATCTAAAGGGGTGATACATCCATCACTACTCAAAATTCAGATCCCTCCATCCCTCCAAGCCTCAAGGAGATCCAAGATTGACAAGATAGTAGTAGAATATATGTCTGATGACCAATGTGATGGAAATATGCCCTAGAGGCAATAATAAAATGTTTATTATTGCATTTCCTAAATCATGATAAAGGTTTATTATTCATGCTAGAATTGTATTGATCGAAAACTTAAATACATGTGTGAATAGATAAACAAATACCGTGTCCCTAGTAAGCCTCTACTAGACTAGCTCGTTGATCAAAGATGGTTATGGTTTCCTAACCATAGACATGTGTTGTCATTTGATAACGGGATCACATCATTAGGAGAATGATGTGATGGACAAGACCCATCCGTTAGCTTAGCATATTGATCGTTCAGTTTATTGCTATTGCTTTCTTCATGTCAAATACATATTCCTTCGACTATGAGATTATGCAACTCCCGGATACCGGAGGAATACCTTGTGTGCTATCAAACGTCACAACGTAACTGGGTGATCATAAAGATGCTCTATAGGTATCTCCGAAGGTGTTTGTTGAGTTGGCATAAATCGAGATTAGGATTTGTCACTCCGAGTATTGGAGAGGTATCTCTGGGCCCTCTCGGTAATACACATCATAAGCTTGCAAGCAAATGACTAAGGAGTTTTAATATATAGTACGCACACTCGTGCGTATTCGAGAAACAAAAGTCTCAGTTGATGCTATATTCGTGAGATCTTACGTGGTAGTCCTTGCAAAATATCCTTTTATTTTTCTTTCTTTCTTCTTTTTATATGTTGTTTCACTTGACTGAGACAAAACATAATAATATAAACATGTCACCATATAGCAACATAATAAAGAGTTTAACAGACAAATGACATGTAGTACTCTAGAATGGAAGCAGTTTTGACTAAGAAACCGTCTATGATACTTGAGTCAGGTTCCTAAAAGGCATAGCTATAACAAAGCATGTTTCATCATATGTTCTAACTTTTGCCCACTTCTCCCCGCCATCTCTTGCCCGTGCTGCTATAACCTAGCGCCCACACCTAGCATTGTTGTGCCATTGCTGTCAGCACATGCCATCATCGTGTGTCTCCATTGTGGCCAGTACTATTGCCGCCTAGCGCTTGCTGTCTCCATCATGCCCACAAGTTCAGGCATTGTGGCTGACTCCCATGCATTGAGGACGAGCGGGCTTGATGTGGTGGCAGATATGACCCGGCGTGTGCGCCATGCTCTCCACGCCTTGCGTCTCGGGTTCCTTGGAGGAGAAATGTTCGTGACCTACATGATGAGGTATGATCCCTCGTGGTACTGGCCTTTGTGTTGATAGCAGTTCTTTAACTAATGGCCTTAGGTACACATCAATGTCGTTGCCGGGTTGCTTAGGGCCTTGGATGAGCACTGGCATCATAATGTACTTCCGCTTCATGCACAACCAAGGAGGAAGGTTATACATATATAGAGTCACAGGCCAGGTGCTATGATTGCTGCTCTGCTCCCCAAAAGGATTAATGCCATATGTGCTTAGACCAAACCATACGTTCCTTGCATCATCTACAAAGTCCCTCCACTTCCTCTCGATTTTTCTCCACTGCGACCCGTTAGCGGGTACTCTCAACTTCCCGTCTTTCTTACGATCTTCTTTGTGCCATCGCATCAACTTGGCATGCTCTTTGTTTTGGAACAAACATTTCAACTGTGGTATTATAGGAGCATACCACATCACCTTGGCAGGAATCTTCTTCCTGGGGCGCTCGCCCTCGACTTCACCAGGGTCATCGCGGCTGATCATATAGTGCAATGCACCGCATACCGGGCATGCATTCAAATCCTTGTACTCACCGCGGTAGAGGATGCAGTCATTAGGGCATGCATGTATCTTCTGCACCTCTAAAATCCATTCTATGTTTATTTCTCAGAGTCTGAAAGAATTCATACAAAATGAGACGGTGCCCTGCCCCATTGACATAGCTAATAATGCTATTGATGATCACCTAGCCAAGAGGCTCACCGACTTGTGTGGTTATGGGAAGAAATTAGTTTGAAAATTGTTTGTTGTGTATGGAAAGAGCGAAAATATTTGATTAAACTATTGTTTATGGAAGCTTTTTGTGATGAAATATTCGATAGGATTTGATTGGTGTCGTATATGGAAGGGAAGGATGGAAGGATTGGTGTGATATATGGAAGGGTGGGATCGATGGAAGGATGCAAGGGTTGGTTTGGTTTTTCTGGGCATGGGACGTGTGGTTCTGGTGATGCATGAATTAAAACCGGTCTTGGTTTTCAGAGGGAGGAGAAAAGTCGGTGGGAGGGAGATCGCCTGGTGGGATCGATGGAAGGGTGGAAACGAACGAATGACCTACGTACTGAGACATTAGGAGTAGAGATAGTACAATCGTACGCATCAGGGCGCACATCTCGTGAATTGACTTTCGCTTCCCCAAGACCACGATCGTCTTTCGTCTAGCCGCCTCTCCCGTAACTCGCTCGCCCGTCACGGTGTCGGCGCATCGCCTGATCGTTAGCGGCGATCGGAAGTCGGCAACAGCAGGTCGGCATGCAATCCCAATCCCATCGTCACAGTTTCTTTCTCTTATGGATGTTCTATTTTGCCTAGTGCGGTTAGGCCCTTTGCCCTAGTTTTTAATTTATTTATTTTCCTGAACTTCAAGGCCACATATTGGATACAGGCATAGTGCATCAAGTGTTGTTATTGCAATTACTCTCCCAAAGCCGTCTATGTACGGAGAGAAAAATATTAGATATGCCTTAATATTCGGCTGACTGAAAGAGATTTTTGGATTACACAAGTTCAGAGTGACGAATTGGTAATTACTGTCTTGAATGGTTGAAAGGAGACGCTCTGAAATGTGAGTGCTTTTACATGCTTCTTTCAATTGATGATTACATAAGCTTGTCAAACTAATATGTACTTTTTTCCTGTATTTTTTGAAGAAAGAAGCTAAACCTAAAGTTATTTGCAGTATGTAAACCAGTAATTTTATAATTTCGTCCAACCGGTATGTGCACTATTTTTGTTTTCAAATAAAGTAAAAGTGTATATAATAGTGTTGTACTCTCATTATATGATAGTGTGAAATTGGACATTACACCTACTTAATTCATCCTAAATTCTTGAATGAACTCATCGACTAAATTTTCTGGCTCCGCCCCTGGGCTGGGTGCGTCACGCCGACGTCGTTGCCATGCCACGGGCTGGACTCATGGCTAGCGTGGCAGCGTCGTCACGTTCGTGGCATCCGGCAGGAGCAGATGGCCACGATGACGAAGCAGGTGCAGAATGTGTTCATGGTGCTGGAACCTTTTCTGCGGAGAGTGGTGATCCAGAGCATCATCCATCTGCTGGAAACTCTGTCCTTGGAACCAAGCTTACTAATTGATTGCTCTGTTTCTTGATGGCGTGCAGGTGTGCAGGAGGCGGATGAGGGGCTCCAGGCAGTACATCGAGGACGAAATCACTGTTCTGACCTCTACAACAATCTTTGTCATAAACTGAACTCGACATGAAAGTATTTCACGATCTGACCCTTTTAACAACGCTACAGCCCGTGGTGTTTCTGCTCCAAAAAAAACGCCGAGCCATACCGCGTTGCTGCCCTGGCACCACACGTTGAAGTTGCAGGCTGGAAACGCCGAACCAGCCTGCGTTTCTGGAAATTTGGCGTTTCTGCCCTGGCCAGTAACGCCATGAGCATTGGCGTTTCCATGCCCTGCCTAGCTACAGTCGCTGCCAGTACCGTACGTAGAGTGTAGCTCTGCGCTAGACTATAGGCATCCTTTTTTTTACTCGGCGATTTATTTGCTTGCCCTCCTATGTCGCCTAGTAGCTGTAGCTACACCGATAGGGTCCTGGCGTGCACGTTTCTGTCCTGGGCCTGGCTCTGCCATGAGTAGACGATGACGATGCTCATCATCATCACATCTATTCTAGCAGGACGCACGTCGCTGTAGATATATGGAGTAGATACAGATATACAGATATGCATGCATGCATGCATGCGTTGGGTGGATGGATGTATGTCTCCTGCTGCCTGTGTGTGAATCAGACGGGTGTGTGTATCTGGCCGGCCGGCGTGGTGACTGCGAGCCGCTTTTGGTCGTTTTCCGCCTTCCTTTTCAACGGAGCGGTGGCACGGCATGGCATGGAAACGCCAACGCTCATGGCGTTGTTGGCCAGGGCAGAAACGCCAAAGCCTACAGTGTTTTCAGAAACGCAGGCTGGTTCGGCGTTTCCAGCCTGCAACGTCAGCGTGTGAGACCAGGGCAGCAACGCGGTGTGGCTCGGTGTTTCTGCGTGGAGAAGAAACGCCACGGGCTATGGCGTTGCTAAAAGAGTCAGATCGTGAAATACTTTCATGTCGAGTTCAGTTTGTGATAAAGATTGTTGTAAAGGTCAGAACAGTGATTTCGGCCGTACATCGAGAGGTCGTCGCCGAAGACGCCGCCACCAGCAGAGCCGGCAGTGTGGAAGTTGGCGTTCTGGGACCCGCCGATGCTGCCGATATTAACCGGCAACAAGTGGACAACCCCAGCGGTGGTGGCGGGACGCGGTCCAGGAGCGTGCTCGTGGACTCAGTCCATGTCTAGGATAAGGCATCGTCAGCCTTGGGCATGATCTGTGTTGGATAATAAGCAATTAGTATTCACTGAGGGCCAAAGACCAATACATATACATGTGTGATAAAGTGCAGGAAACCCCTTATACAATGGGGATATACAGAAAGGGAACTATACACATCTAACACCCCCCTCAAACTCATGGTGGGTCAACAACACTGAGTTTGAAGAGAAAAAAGCCATGCTGCGCTCGAGTTTGTGCCTTCGTGAAGAAATCCGCCAACTGAAACTCAGAAGGCACATAGGAAGAGCGAGAGTCTGATCCTGCACAGCAGCACGCACAAAGTGGGCATCCACACCGATGTGCTTGGTGAGTTCATGCTTCACCGGGTCACGCGCAATACTGATAGCACCGGTACTGTCTGACAGTAAGGGAGTGGAGGTAGTAGCAGACACACCGAAATCCTCAAGTAACCACCGTAACCAGATCATCTCAGCCGTCAACATAGCCATTGCTCGCAACTCAGCCTCTGTACTCGAGTGAGAAACTGCAGTCTGTTTCTTTGTCTTCCAGCCAATAAGAGAGCCACCAAGAAAGACACAGTAAGCAGACAGTGAGCGTCGATCAGAGGGATCACTAGGCCAGGTAGCATCAGAGTAGGCCTGGAGCTCGAGAGAGCTGGAGTGGGGAAAGAAAAGACGATGAGAGATCGTGGCACAAAGATATCGTAGAACACGGAGGAGATGACTATAGTGGACAGAGGTGGGGGCTGAAACAAACTGACTCAGGATGTGGAGAGGGTAGGAGATGTCGGGACACGTAACAGCAAGATAGACAAGGCTGCCAACGAGGTGACGATAGCGAGTGGGATTAGGAAGAGGATCACCATCAGAGGCACGAAGCTGAACGTTGAGCTCCATAGAAGTCACAACGGTGCGCTCATCACCAAGAGTGGCGCGAGCAAGAAGATCCTGAATATATTTTTCCTGGGAGATGTAGAAGCCATCAGAGGTCGGGGATATCTCAATCCCAAGAAAATATCAAAGTGGACCAAGATCAGACATGAGGAACTGGTCGCGAAGGCGAGCCTTAACAAAGGCAATGTAGTCAGAGTCGTCACCAGTGATGATCATGTCATCAACATACAGAAGGAGAAGAGTCCGACCACGAGGAGACGTGTGAACAAACAACGCGGGATCATGATCACTGGGCAAGAAGCCAGCGGCAGTCACCATAGAGGCGAAACGCTCGAACCAGGCGCGAGGGGCCTGTTTAAGACCATAGAGGGAGCGGCGAAGTCTACAGACCATACCATCAGGAGCATAGTACCCCGGTGGTGGTTGCATATAAACCTCCTCACGCAGCTCACCATTGAGAAAAGTGTTCTGGACATCAAGTTGAGATATAGACCAATGACGAACAGAAACCACAGCAAGGAGAGTGCGGACAGTGGTCATGTGGGCCACAGGAGCGAATGTCTCATCATAATCGCGTCCCTGCTCCTGCTGAAAACGACGGGCCACAAGCCCAGCTTTGTAGCGCTCAAGAGAACCATCGGAGCGAGTCTTAATCTTGTAGACCCACTTGCAGGTGATGGGACGAACACCGGAAGAAAGGGAAACCAGATCCCATGTGCCAGAGCACTCAAGGGCAGCAAGCTCTTCGGCCATCGCAAGCTGCCATTCAGGCTGAGTCATGGCAGTCCGATAGGAAGTGGGCTCAGCAATAACAGAGAGTCTTTACCGATCAGGAGAATAGCGATCAGGCAGGGGGCAAGGCCGAGCACGGAGATTATGAAGCGGGGGAGGCGTGAAGGGAGGCACGCCGGAGGTGGAAGGCACGTCAGGGGAAGCATCCTCAATACGAGGGCGGCGAGTGTAGTGGAGAGGTGTGGCGCCCCCGGCTCGATCGTACACTAATCATGCACGCAAACGTGTACGATCAAGATCAGGGACTCACGGGAAGATATCACAACACAACTCTAAAACATAAATAAGTCATACAAGCATCATAATACAAGCCAGGGGCCACGAGGGCTCGAATACAAATGCTCGATCATAGACGAGTCAGCGGAAGCAACAATATCTGAGTACAGACATAGGTTAAACAAGGTGCCATAAGATGGCTAGCACAAACAGGGATACAACAGATCGAACAGGCGCAGGGCCTCCTGCCTGGGATCCTCCTAACTACTCCTGGTCGTCGGCGTCCTGGACGTAGTAGTAGGCTCCGTCCTGGTGGTAGAAGTCGTCGAAGGTGGCGTCTGGCTCCTGGGCTCCAGCATCTGGTTGCGACAACCAGCAAGAAGGGAAAGGGGGAAAGGAGGGGGAAAGCAACCGTGAGTACTCATCCAAAGTACTCGCAAGCAAGGATCTATACTACATATGCATGGTATATGTGTAAAGAGGCAATATCGGTGGACTGAACTGCAGAATGCCAGAATAAGAGGGGGATAGCTAGTCCTGTCGAAGACTACGCTTCTGGCAGCCTTCGTCTTGAAGCAATAGAAGAGATTAGTTGGAAGTTAACCAAACAACAACGTAAAGCATAATCCTACCCGTCGATCCTCTCGTCGCCACCATGCGAGAGAGCGACCACCGGGTTATATCTGTCACTTGTAAGGGTGTGTTTTATTAAGTATCCATTTCTAGTTGTCATGAGGTCGGAATACAACTCCGGGTCGTCCTTTTACCGAGGGACACGGCTATTCGAATAGATAAACTTCCCTGCAGGGGTGCACCACATATTCCCCAACACGCTCGATCCCCTTTGGCCGGACACACTTTTCTGGGTCATGCCCGGCCTCGGAAGATCCACACGTCGCAGCCCCACCTAGGCTCAACAGAGAGGTCAGCACGCCGGACTAATCCTAGGCACCCTGGGGTCTGGGCCCATCGCCCAGTGCGCTCCTGCACGTTGCGTACGCGGCCGCGAGCAGACCTAGCAACCCACACGATCACGGCGGTTACGTTAGCGCGGTCCAACACGGCGCGCGCCGCTCGGTCGCTGACGTCAAGAAGGCTTCAGCTGATACCACGACGCCGGGATACCCATAACTACTCCCGCGTAGTTGTATAGTGCGTATAGGCCAGTGGCCAGACTCAGATCAAATATCCAATCTCGTTAAGCGGGTTATTATGAAGTAAACGCGAACGCCGACCAGGGCCTGGCCCACCTGTCTCCTAGGTGGTCACAACCTGCCCTGTCGCTCCGCCACAAAGATCCACACAAAGGGCCGTTGGGACAAAGGTCCTTTCAGCCCCCAATCCGTGAATCACTCGCGGGTACTCTTCGAGCCGACCCGACTTTAGTCACCATCTGTATAGTATGCATATATGTATAGTATACACCCGTGATCACCTCCCGAGTGATCACGGCCCGATAGTATAGCAAGGCAGACTGACAAGAATGCAGGGCCAATGATGATAAACTAGCATCCTACACTAGGCATTTAGGATTGCAGGTAAGGTATCAACAACAGTAGCAACAATGACAGGCTATGCAGCAGAATAGGATTAACCGAAAGCAGTATCATGCTACACTACTCCAATGCAAGCAGTATAGAGGAGAATAGGCGATATCTGGTGATCAAGGGGGGGGCTTGCCTGGTTGCTCTGGCAAGTAGGGGTCGTCAACAACGTAGTCGGTCGGGGCACCAGCAGCTGCGTCGGTCTCGTAGTCTACCGAAGAGAAGAGGGGGAAGAAACAGTAAACACACGGCAATAATGCAACAGGGATGCATGACATGTCTAAACGCAGGGCCGGGGTGATATACAGCCTAACTAAGCGATTTAGTTAATTTAGGAATTTATTCGGATTTATTTAATTAGGGTTGGACACTATTCATTTATCGAAATCGGTCTAATTGTTCAACGTTCTCATAGCTGCGGGCGTCTGACGGAGATACCGAGGGCGTATCCGGGTTCGTATCGTCGTTCTGAGCAAGTTTCATGTATAAAATATTTTCATCGGAGTTACGGTTTAAAAGATATGATTTTCTAAAGTTTTTATTAATTTCTGAAATTTTAATTAATTATTTAATTCAACATTATCCGAAACAGTGCTGCGATGATGTCAGCATGACATCATGCTGATGTCAGCAGGCGCCCTGACAGGGTGGGTCCCACCTGTCATAGACTGTTAAATTAATTAGGGTTAACTAATTATATTACTGTTTAATTAACACTAATTAGTTAATTAAATTAACCTAATCAGGATTAATTAACTAATTAATTAATTATTTTTATTATTTTTATTTTTATTTCCTTTTTATTAAAACGTTCTGGGGCTGGGCCCCACATGTCAATGGGCCAGGGGGACTTAACGGGCGCTGGGTACGGGTAACGGGCGGGCGAACCCGCTCGAACGGGCACGGGCGATGGGGCGCGCCAGGGCGCCATCGCCGGTCGCGGGAGATGGCCGCGAGGGTGCGCGGCCGGCGGCCACGGCGCGGCTGGAGCCGCGGGGGGGGGAGGACCGGTGGCCGGAGGCGGCGTAGAGGGGCGAGGTGGGACTGGCGGCAGAGGTAGGCGAGGGTGAGGCGCAGGCAGCGCGCGGGGTAGTGAGTAGGGGCCGGCGAGGCAGAGAGGCCTCAGCGGGGCGAGGCGCTGGGCGCGGTGACCGCTGGGCGACGGGCACGGCCGGACGGCGCGGCGCATGGCCAGGGCACGGCCCGACCGCGGTGAGCGCGGGGCCGGAGCGCGCGAGGCGTGGTCACGGCCGGAGCGGAGCAACGGTGGGCGCGGCGGGAGCGCGGCAGGCGAGCGAGAGAGGAGGACCGGGGGCCTCACCGAGGGAGCGTAGGGACGGGGCAGTGGAGCGCGAGGAGGAAGACGGGGACGACGGCGGAGAGGAGAAGCAGGCCGGCGGGGGAGCGCTCCGGCGACGGCGTCCAACGGCAATGGCAACGGGGCGGCGTCGGGCGGCAGGGTCGGGGCGTCGCGGCGACCTCCACCTCTCGATCCCGATCCAATCGGGGGAGAGGGGGGAAGTGGGGGGGGTGGCTGGTTAGGGTTTCCCCCCCCATGGGGATAAGGCAGGGGATGGGGCTGGGCCGGCCAGTTGGGCCAGGTGGGTCGGCCAGCTGGGCCGCCTGGCCCAGTTGGCCAGGGGGGCCTTTTCTTTTCTTTTGTTTTTCTGTTTCTTTTCCCTTTTCTTTACTGTTAAATGTTTAGGCCCCAAATGGTTTTTGTAAAAAGTGTGACCTATTTCATAAATACCATTGCATTATTCCTCAACACCTAAAATTAGTTTGGACAAAACATAATTCCATATTTATTTCAGATTTAATAAATGGTTATTAAATACCATCTTTATCCACTGTTTGAGGTTGTTCGAGTCACTTATCCAATTCCAATGATGTTGGTTTCAATTTTAGAATAGCCTCTGGAATATTTGTTACTTATCTGACATTTTAGTTTCTATGTTGGACAACTTTTATACTCCATTTTCATTTAAATTTGAATTTGACTTAGGAGTTGAAATGCAATATGATGCTAATGATGATTATGCACTATTAATCATGATGACATGGCCTCATCAAAAGGGTGATCTCTGTAGCTTAATACAGGGGGTGTTACAAATCTCCTCCACTACAAGAAATCTCGTCCCGAGATTTAGGAGGTAGAAAGAAACAAAGCGGGGTATTCATCGCGAAGACGATCCTCGCGTTCCCAAGTGGCTTCATCCTCAGAATGGTTTGACCACTGAACCTTGAGGAACTTGATAACCTTCTGGCGTGTGCGACGCTCGGCTTGATCGAGAATGCGGACCGGATGCTCTTTATAAGAGAGGTCTTGTCGCAGTTCAAGCAATTCGTGATCTACTCCGCGGATAGGGTCTTTGAAGCAGCGGCGGAGTTGTGATACGTGGAACACATCGTGAACCTGAGAAAGGTTCGGTGGAAGTTCCAACTGATATGCCACTCTACCACGCCTTTCAAGAACAGTGAAAGGACCAATATAGCGAGGAGCTAGCTTGCCCTTGATCCCGAATCGGTGTGTACCTTTCATCGGTGTGACTCGAAGATAAGCCTTTTCGCCAGGTTGATAGACCATATCTTTGTGTTTGCGGTCATACTGACTCTTTTGACGTGACTGAGCAGTCTTCAAATGCTCGCGGACAACGCGAACTTGATCTTCGGCAAGTTGGATAATATCCGGACCGAAGAGTGGACGTTCCCCAGTTTCTGACCAATTTAGAGGGGTTCGGCACTTTCGTCCGTACAATACTTCAAAGGGGGCCATCTTCAGACTGGCCTGATAGCTGTTATTGTAAGAGAATTCGGCATATGGGAGAGATTCTTCCCATTTCCTTCCGAAGGATATGACGCAAGCTCGAAGCATGTCTTCGAGAACTTGGTTGACTCGTTCAACTTGTCCTTGAGACTGAGGGTGAAAAGCGGTGCTGAAGGACAGATGAGTCCCCATAGCTTCTTGGAAACTTGCCCAGAATCTTGAAGTGAATAAGCTGCCACGGTCTGAACTGATAACCAGTGGAATACCGTGAAGTGAAACAATTCTGGACATGTAGAGAGTTGCGAGCTGACTAGCAGTGATCGTCTCTTTGACGGCTAGAAAATGTGCAACTTTGGAAAGTCGGTCAATGACGACAAGAATAGCATCATTACCTTTCTGTGATTTGGGAAATCCAGTGATAAAGTCCAGTTCAACATGGTCCCATTTCCATTCAGGAACAGCAATTGGTTGCAGAGTTCCGGCGGGCCTTTGATGTTCTGCTTTGACGCGACGGCAAACATCACATTCAGCAACATAGCGAGCAATGTCTTGCTTCATGTTTGACCACCAGAATCTTTGACGGATGTCTTGGTACATCTTGGTACTGCCGGGATGAATAGACAATGGAGTGTCGTGAGCTTCTTGCATGACCTCCTGAGTCATACCCAGGTTACCTTTAGAGGGGACCACTAGACGACTTTTAAAGAACAAGGTGCCAGTATCATCAATAGTGAAGAACGAAGGCCTTCCTTCAGCGAGATAGCGCTTAATCTTGTGGGCTTGAGAGTCATAACCCTGCAGCGTCTTGATTCTGTCCACGAGATCTGGTTTAGCAACCAGGGTATTAAGAGAACCCTGGGAAACAACGTGGAGGTTCATTTTGTAGGAACCTTTAGGAGGGGAAGCGAGTGCTCCAGGAGGAACAATGTGGAGATTCAGCTTTCTGAATTCTTCAATAAGCGAAGGTTGAACTTCGTGAAACTGGAGGTGACTGCAATAAGACTTGCGGCTCAAGGCATCGGCCATTACATTAGCCTTGCCAGGGGTATAAGAAATACCCAAGTTAAAATCCGCTACGGTCTCCATCCATCTCTGTTGACGGAGGTTCAGGTCTGGCTGAGTGAACAGATACTTCAGACTTTGATGATCGGTGTAGATCTCGCAACGATTACCGAGAAGGTAATGTCGCCACTGTTTTAGTGCATGGATGATGGCAGCAAGCTCGAGGTCATGTACTGGGTAATTCTCTTCGTGCAGACGCAATTGACGCGAAGCATAAGCAATTACTCTGCGGTCTTGCATTAGGACACCGCCTAATCCTTGACGGGATGCATCACAATAGATGACAAAATCCCTCTGGGAATCAGGAGGGGCAAGCACTAGGGCAGAAGTCAGCTTGTCTTTGAGCGTCTGGAAACTTTCCTGACACTTTTCCGTCCAATCGAACTTGACGCCTTTATGAAGCAGGTTAGTCAGGGGCTTGGCGATCTTGGAGAAGTTCTCGACAAATCGACGGCAATAGCTGGCGAGTCCGAGAAAACTTCGAACTTGCTTGACGTTCTTTGGAGGAGCCCAATCAAGAATAGCCTGAACTTGCTCGGGGTTGACGGCAATACCATCCTTGGAGATGACATGCCCAAGGTATGTTACTTCGGGAAGCCAGAATTCACACTTGGAAAACTTAGCATATAGTTGATGCTCTCGAAGTTTTTCCAGAACAAGTCGAAGATGTTCAGCATGTTCCTCGTTGTTCTTGGAGTATACTAGGATATCATCCAGGTAAACCACGACGAACTTGTCAAGGTATTCCATGAATATATAATTCATCAGGCGGGAGAATGTGGCGGGAGCATTGGTTAAGCCGAATGACATGACAGTGTACTCGTATGAGCCATATCGAGTAACGAAGGCGGTCTTTGGGATATCCTCTTCACGAACACGGATCTGGTGGTAACCCAACCTTAAGTCGAGTTTGGAGAACACTGATGAACCCGCCAGTTGATCATACAGATCGTTTATCCGAGGAAGGGGATATTTGTTCTGGATAGTTGCTTGGTTAATAGGACGGTAATCTTGGACCAATCGGTTTGATCCATCCTTCTTCCTGACAAAGAGAGAAGGTGCTCCCCAAGCAGAGGAACTTGGGCGAATGAAACCCTTACGAAGTGAAGCGTCGATTTCCTCCTTAAGTTCAAGGAGTTCATGCGGCGGCATCTTGTAGGGTCACTTGGCGATAGGAGTGGTGCCTGGTCTCAAGTCGATGACAAATTCGACAGCTCGAGCAGGGGGTATCCCTGGGAGTTCTTTTGGGAAAACACCTTGGAATTCGCGAACAACTGGAATGTTCTCGATGCCTTCAAGTGGTGATGCGTTTAACGCATTCAAGGCATAAAGCCTCGCCTCGGCATTTTGGATGATTTGAGCCTGGTAGCTTATTATTTCATCAGAAGGGTGTAGAAGATGGACGATCTTCGTGGCGCAAACTATAGAAGCAGTATGCGCCTTCAACCAATCCATTCCGAGAATGAGGTCGATACTACAAGACTTTAGTATGAAAGGGGAGGCGTGAAACTCCAGCCCTTCAATTTCAACGGTGACGTCGTTGCTACCCATGGAGGTTTGACATTGACCCGCGGGGGTGTGTATTACTATTGCAGTGTTCATGACCTCACATTTAATGTCGTGTTTGTATGCAAATTCTTCGGACATGAATGAATGCGATGCTCCCGAATCAAATAAAACAGAAGCTGGTACTGAATTAACAAGGAGAGTACCCATCACGGTGGCAGGTTGGTCCTGAGCTTCATTGAAATCGGTGTGGTTGGCCTGAATACGCCCATAAGACTTGGCATTGTTGTTGCGAGGCTGATTGTTCCTACGGCCAGTTGCAGGAAGTGCCAGTTGGTTCTGGTTCTGAATGCAGTTCCTGGAAAAATGACCTGGCTGCCCACACTTGTAGCACAGACTATCATTGGGATTGGGAGCAGGAGCTCGGGGTGGTGGAGCTGGAAGTCCTGGCTGCCTAGGTGGTGGAGGCAGACGTGGTGCAGTATAGGACCGTCTTGGAGCAGGTGCAGCTGGACGGTACACGCTGTTTGGAATCCAGATCCGACGCTTCTGTGCAGGCTGGCTCGAAGATGAACCAGTGTCACGGTTGCGCCTAAGAGATCCCTGGTGTGCCTGCAGACCAGTCTCGACCTGGATAGCCTTGTTCACCAAGATGGAGAAATTATCAAATTCATGCACAAGGAGCGCTAGTTTGATGTCAGCTTGAAGTCCTTCGCGAAACCTTTCCTGACGGCGAGCATCAGTGGGAATGTCTTCTTCAGCATAGCGGGATAATTCCAGAAACTCCCGCTGATAAGCTTCCACTGTCTTGTTGCCCTGGGTGAGGTTGCGGAACTCTTGCTTCTTCCGGTCCATGATTCCCTGGGGAATGAAACGGGCACGGAAGGCAGCTTGGAAATCCGGCCAAGTGATGACTGTGCCAGCTGGTTGAGTGCGCCTGTGGCTGTCCCACCATTGAGCAGCGGGGCCCTTGAGAAAGAAGGAGGCGAAGGTGACATAGTTTGCAGGGGCAACGCCACCAGATTCCAACTCATAGGTGATGTCGCGAAGCCAGTCATCCGCATCCAGGGGCTGAGTTGAGCCGCGGTAGACGGTTGGGTTGAGGCGCATAAAGTCCTACAGGGTCCCTGGGCCCGGATACTGGTTCATATTGGGACGAGGAAACTGATCCATGATCCCTTGCATGAACTGACGTTGCAGTTCAAATTGCTGCATCATTCCAGCCATATAGTTCGGCGGTGGTGGATCGTTGGCACCACGGCCACGACCACGACCAGCGGGTCTAACCATCCTGCTAATTTACAACAGGGGGTAGTTTAGTAAAAGCAAGCGCGAGTGCTTAGTGACAAGCATGATGTAACACGACAATACTCCAAGCAGTGTTATAGATACATAACAGTAGTCGATTAAGACATACAGATCCATACACAACGTCGGGTACAAGCGGACAGCATAACGGCGCAAATCAAAAGCTAGACATACTAGGCGGCGCGCAGGCACGCGGTAAGGAAGTACACAACGAGAGATAGCAAAGGCTACATCAACGTCGGAGAGAACCACTGTATCGGGGTAGCTGCGAGTGTGGACGACGAATGTTCGTCGCGGAAAGATCCTGTGCTCCATGTGCACTCTGATGCAGAACCCGGTCTCGAGCTGTAAGAAGAGGTCCACGTGTCGGTGTGTGACCTCCAACAGTAGGCCAGTCAATACCAGCATACATCTGAGTCCTGCGCGGATAAAGGATGTGCTCCGGATGTATCCCTGCACGGACAGCGGGCAGCAACTGCGTCATAGCATCGTAGAGACGTGCTCGAGTGGCAACCAACTCGACGGCAAGAGCCCGAACAGTGCGATCCAGAGCCTGAGTGCACTGAATCAGAACGCGCGGGTCGTAGCGACGAGGCTCGTACGGGGCACAGATAGCCGTGTAGTATCCGGTAGCATCTCCAGCAGGGGCATACGGAATGTAGCGGAACTCGGAGTCATCCAAGATAGCATTGTGCTCCCCTCGTAGACGTGCGACAGCGGAGTAGGCGGCATCATGGACTGCCATCTCAATCGTCACGCCTAATCCGTGAACAAGGTGTAGCTCGGTGTCTGAGTTGTTCTGCTGATCATAAATCCGAACTTCAGCATAGTACTGTTCCTGGTTGAACTCGCGGTAAACCTCATAAACCAAGTACTCAGGGTACCAACGGTAGCCAAGTCTGGTCATGAGAGCGATCAGAACAGCTGGAAACCCAGGGGTAATACGAGCCCAAGTGCGAAGCACAAGCTGTGTCGTAGGACGCGGTGGAAACAAACGGTCCATCTGAAACAGAGGAAATTCAGGTTTGTCAAACGACAATAAGAGGTTTAACACAACTCGGAGAGAAAGGTTAAACAAAACAATGGAAAGGAAAATGATTATCAGACTAATCAGATCATCGACAGGGAAATCGCACAGATATCCAGCTCTCCGGGTAGACAGAATTTACGAGATCCTAAGTGTCGGCATTAGTAAACTTCATTTAACCCGAGTAGAAGAGAGATCAGAGTCCCAGAGTATAGACGAGGAATAAAAGATCCTAATACCACCCAGTTGGCAATGTGGGCCCGTAAGCCACACAGCCAAGTTAGTAAAACGGTTTCCTTTGTCTAGACTCAACTTCGGCCAAGGAATTGGAAAGGGGGATTCCTACAGGCAGTCGGCTCTGATACCAACTTGTGGCGCCCCCGGCTCAATCGTACACTAATCATGCACGCAAACGTGTACGATCAAGATCAGGGACTCACGGGAAGATATCACAACACAACTCTAAAACATAAATAAGTCATACAAGCATCATAATACAAGCCAGGGGCCACGAGGGCTCGAATACAAATGCTCGATCATAGACGAGTCAGCGGAAGCAACAATATCTGAGTACAGACATAAGTTAAACAAGGTGCCATAAGATGGCTAGCACAAACAAGGATACAACAGATCGAACAGGCGCAGGGCCTCCTGCCTGGGATCCTCCTAACTACTCCTGGTCGTCGGCGTCCTGGACGTAGTAGTAGGCTCCGCCCTGGTGGTAGTAGTCGTCGTAGGTGGCGTCTGGCTCCTGGGCTCCAACATCTGGTTGCGACAACCAGCAAGTTCCTCTGGATAGTTGCTTGGTTAATGGGACGGTAATCTTGGACCAATCGGTTTGATCCATCCTTCTTCCTGACAAAGAGAGAAGGTGCTCCCCAAGCAGAGGAACTTGGGCGAATGAAACCCTTACGAAGTGAAGCGTCGATTTCCTCCTTAAGTTCAAGGAGTTCATGCGGCGGCATCTTGTAGGGTCGCTTGGCGATAGGAGTGGTGCCTGGTTTCAAGTCGATGACAAATTCGACAGCTCGAGCAGGGGGTATCCCTGGGAGTTCTTCTGGGAAAACACCTTGGAATTCGCGAACAACTGGAATGTTCTCGATGCCTTCAAGTGGTGATGCGTTTAACGCATTCAAGGCATAAAGCCTCGCCTCGGCATTTTGGATGATTTGAGCCTGGTAGCTTATTATTTCATCAGAAGGGTGTAGAAGATGGACGATCTTCGTGGCGCAAACTATAGAAGTAGTATGCGCTTTCAACCAATCCATTCCGAGAATGAGGTCGATACTACAAGACTTTAGTATGAAAGGGGAGGCGTGAAACTCCAGCCCTTCAATTTCAACGGTGACGTCGTTGCTACCCATGGAGGTTTGACATTGACCCGCGGGGGTGTGTATTACTATTGCAGTGTTCATGACCTCACATTTAATGTCGTGTTTGTATGCAAATTCTTCGGACATGAATGAATGCGATGCTCCCGAATCAAATAAAACAGAAGCTGGTACTGAATTAACAAGGAGAGTACCCATCACGGTGGCAGGCTGGTCCTGAGCTTCATTGAAATCGGTGTGGTTGGCCTGAATACGCCCATAAGTCTTGGCATTGTTGTTGCGAGGCTGATTGTTCCTACGGCCAGTTGCAGGAAGTGCCAGTTGGTTCTGGTTCTGAATGCAGTTCCTGGAAAAATGACCTGGCTGCCCACACTTGTAGCACAGACTATCATTGGGGTTAGGAGCAGGAGCTCGGGGTGGTGGAGCTGGAAGTCCTGGCTGCCTAGGTGGTGGAGGCAGGCGTGGTGCAGTATAGGACCGTCTTGGAGCAGGTGCAGCTGGACGGTACACGCTGTTTGGAATCCAGATCCGACGCTTCCGTGCAGGCTGGCTCGAAGATGAACCAGTGTCACGGTTGCGCCTAAGAGATCCCTGGTGTGTCTGCAGACCAGTCTCGACCTGGATAGCCTTGTTCACCAAGATGGAGAAATTATCAAATTCATGCACAAGGAGCGCTAGCTTGATGTCAGCTTGAAGTCCTTCGCGAAACCTTTCCTGACGGCGAGCATCAGTGGGAATGTCTTCTTCAGCATAGCGGGATAATTCCAGAAACTCCCGCTGATAAGCTTCCACTGTCTTGTTGCCTTGGGTGAGGTTGCGGAACTCTTGCTTCTTCCGGTCCATGATTCCCTGGGGAATGAAACGGGCACGGAAGGCAGCTTGGAAATCCGGCCAAGTGATGACTGTGCCAGCTGGTTGAGTGCGCCTGTGGCTGTCCCACCATTGAGCAGCGGGGCCCTTGAGAAAGAAGGAGGCGAAGGTGACATAGTTTGCAGGGGCAACGCCACCAGATTCCAACTCATAGGTGATGTCGCGAAGCCAGTCATCCGCATCCAGGGGCTGAGTTGAGCCGCGGTAGACGGTTGGGTTGAGGCGCATAAAGTCCTGCAGGGTCCCTGGGCCCGGATACTGGTTCATATTGGGACGAGGAAACTGATCCATGATCCCTTGCATGAACTGACGTTGCAGTTCAAATTGCTGCATCATTCCAGCCATATAGTTCGGCGGTGGTGGATCGTTGGCACCACGGCCACGACCACGACCAGCGGGTCTAACCATCCTGCTAATTTACAACAGGGGGTAGTTTAGTAAAAGCAAGCACGAGTGCTTAGCGACAAGCATGATGTAACTCGACAATAGTTTAAGCAGTGCATCAAACACATAAAAGTAGTCGATTAAGACATACAGATCCATACACAACGTCGGGTACAAGCGGACAGCATAACGGCGCAAATCAAAAGCTAGACATACTAGGCGGCGCGCAGGCACGCGGTAAGGAAGTACACAACGAGAGATAGCAAAGGCTACATCAACGTCGGAGAGAACCACTGTATCGGGGTAGCTGCGAGTGCGGACGACGAATGTTCGTCGCGGAAAGATCCTGTGCTCCATGTGCACTCTGATGCAGAACCCGGTCTCGAGCTGTAAGAAGAGGTCCACGTGTCGGTGTGTGACCTCCAACAGTAGGCCAGTCAATACCAGCATACATCTGAGTCCTGCGCGGATAAAGGATGTGCTCCGGATGTATCCCTGCACGGACAGCGGGCAGCAACTGCGTCATAGCATCGTAGAGACGTGCTCGAGTGGCAACCAACTCGACGGCAAGAGCCCGGACAGTGCGATCCAGAGCCTGAGTGCACTGAATCAGAACGCGCGGGTCGTAGCGACGAGGCTCGTACGGGGCACAGATAGCTGTGTAGTATCCGGTAGCATCTCCAGCAGGGGCATACGGAATGTATCGGAACTCGGAGTCATCCAAGATAGCATTGTGCTCCCCTCGTAGACGTACGACAGCGGAGTAGGCGGCATCATGGACTGCCATCTCAATCGTCACGCCTAATCCGTGAAAAAGGTGTAGCTCGGTGTCTGAGTTGTTCTGCTGATCATAAATCCGAACTTCAGCATAGTACTGTTCCTGGTTGAACTCGCGGTAAACCTCATAAACCAAGTACTCAGGGTACCAACGGTAGCCAAGTCTGGTCATGAGAGCGATCAGGACAGCTGGAAACCCAGGGGTATTACGAGCCCAAGTGCGAAGCACAAGCTATGTCGTAGGACGCGGTGGAAACAAACGGTCCATCTGAAACAGAGGAAATTCAGGTTTGTCAAACGACAATAAGAGGTTTAACACAACTCGGAGAGAAAGGTTAAACAAAACAATGGAAAGGAAAATGATTATCAGACTAATCAGATCAACGACAGGGAAATCGCACAGATATCCAGCTCTCCGGGTAGACAGAATTTACGAGATCCTAAGTGTCGGCGTTAGTAAACTTCATTTAACCCGAGTAGAAGAGAGATCAGAGTCCCAGAGTATAGACGAGGAATAAAAGATCCTAATACCACCCAGTTGGCAATGTGGGCCCGTAAGCCACACAGCCAAGTTAGTAAAACGGTTTTCTTTGTCTAGACTCAACTTCGGCCAAGGAATTGGAAAGGGGGACTCCTACAGGCAGTCGGCTCTGATACCAACTTGTGGCGCCCCCGGCTCGATCGTACACTAATCATGCACGCAAACGTGTACGATCAAGATCAGGGACTCACGGGAAGATATCACAACACAACTCTAAAACATAAATAAGTCATACAAGCATCATAATACAAGCCAGGGGCCACGAGGGCTCGAATACAAATGCTCGATCATAGACGAGTCAGCGGAAGCAACAATATCTGAGTACAGACATAGGTTAAACAAGGTGCCATAAGATGGCTAGCACAAACAGGGATACAACAGATCGAACAGGCGCAGGGCCTCCTGCCTGGGATCCTCCTAACTACTCCTGGTCGTCGGCGTCCTGGACGTAGTAGTAGGCTCCGTCCTGGTGGTAGAAGTCGTCGAAGGTGGCGTCTGGCTCCTGGGCTCCAGCATCTGGTTGCGACAACCAGCAAGAAGGGAAAGGGGGAAAGGAGGGGGAAAGCAACCGTGAGTACTCATCCAAAGTACTCGCAAGCAAGGATCTATACTACATATGCATGGTATATGTGTAAAGAGGCAATATCGGTGGACTGAACTGCAGAATGCCAGAATAAGAGGGGGATAGCTAGTCCTGTCGAAGACTACGCTTCTGGCAGCCTTCGTCTTGAAGCAATAGAAGAGATTAGTTGGAAGTTAACCAAACAACAACGTAAAGCATAATCCTACCCGTCGATCCTCTCGTCGCTACCATGCGAGAGAGCGACCACCGGGTTATATCTGTCACTTGTAAGGGTGTGTTTTATTAAGTATCCATTTCTAGTTGTCATGAGGTCGGAATACAACTCCGGGTCGTCCTTTTACCGAGGGACACGGCTATTCGAATAGATAAACTTCCCTGCAGGGGTGCACCACATATTCCCCAACACGCTCGATCCCCTTTGGCCGGACACACTTTCCTGGGTCATGCCCGGCCTCGGAAGATCCACACGTCGCAGCCCCACCTAGGCTCAACAGAGAGGTCAGCACGCCGGACTAATCCTAGGCACCCTGGGGTCTGGGCCCATCGCCCAGTGCGCTCCTGCACGTTGCGTACGCGGCCGCGAGCAGACCTAGCAACCCACACGATCACGGCGGTTACGTTAGCGCGGTCCAACACGGCGCGCGCCGCTCAGTCGCTGACGTCAAGAAGGCTTCAGCTGATACCACGACGCCGGGATACCCATAACTACTCCCGCGTAGTTGGTTAGTGCGTATAGGCCAGTGGCCAGACTCAGATCAAATATCCAATCTCGTTAAGCGTGTTATTATGAAGTAAACGCGAACGCCGACCAGGGCTTAGCCCACCTGTCTCATAGGTGGTCACAACCTGCCCTGTCGCTCCGCCACAAAGATCCACTCAAAGGGCCGTTGGGACAAAGGTCCTTTCAGCCCCCAATCCGTGAATCACTCGCGGGTACTCTTCGAGCCGACCCGACTTTAGTCACCATCTGTATAGTATGCATATATGTATAGTATACACCCGTGATCACCTCCCGAGTGATCACGGCCCGATAGTATAGCAAGGCAGACTGACAAGAATGCAGGGCCAATGATGATAAACTAGCATCCTACACTAGGCATTTAGGATTGCAGGTAAGGTATCAACAACAGTAGCAACAATGACAGGCTATGCAGCAGAATAGGATTAACCGAAAGCAGTATCATGCTACACTACTCTAATGCAAGCAGTATAGAGGAGAATAGGCGATATCTGGTGATCAAGGGGGGGGCTTGCCTGGTTGCTCTGGCAAGTAGGGGTCGTCAACAACGTAGTCGGTCGGGGCACCAGCAGCTGCGTCGGTCTCGTAGTCTACCGAAGAGAAGAGGGGGAAGAAACAGTAAACACACGGCAATAATGCAACAGGGATGCATGACATGTCTAAACGATATGCCGGGGTGATATACAGCCTAACTAAGCGATTTAGTTAATTTAGGAATTTATTCGGATTTATTTAATTAAAGTTGGACACTATTCATTTATCGAAATCGGTCTAATTGTTCAACGTTCTCATAGCTGCGGGCGTCTGACGGAGATACCGAGGGCGTATCCGGGTTCGTATCGTCGTTCTGAGCAAGTTTCATGTATAAAATATTTTCATCGGAGTTACGGTTTAAAAGATATGATTTTCTAAAGTTTTTATTAATTTCTGAAATTTTAATTAATTATTTAATTCAACATTATCCGAAACAGTGCTGCGATGATGTCAGCATGACATCATGCTGATGTCAGCAGGCGCCCTGACAGGGTGGGTCCCACCTGTCATAGACTGTTAAATTAATTAGGGTTAACTAATTATATTACTGTTTAATTAACACTAATTAGTTAATTAAATTAACCTAATCAGGATTAATTAACTAATTAATTAATTATTTTTATTATTTTTATTTTTATTTCCTTTTTATTAAAACGTTCTGGGGCTGGGCCCCACATGTCAATGGGCCAGGGGGACTTAACGGGCGCTGGGTACGGGTAACGGGCGGGCGAACCCGCTCGAACGGGCACGGGCGATGGGGCGCGCCAGGGCGCCATCGCCGGTCGCGGGAGATGGCCGCGAGGGTGCGCGGCCGGCGGCCACGGCGCGGCTGGAGCCGCGGGGGGGGGAGGACCGGTGGCCGGAGGCGGCGTAGAGGGGCGAGGTGGGACTGGCGGCAGAGGTAGGCGAGGGTGAGGCGCAGGCAGCGCGCGGGGTAGTGAGTAGGGGCCGGCGAGGCAGAGAGGCCTCAGCGGGGCGAGGCGCTGGGCGCGGTGACCGCTGGGCGACGGGCACGGCCGGACGGCGCGGCGCATGGCCAGGGCACGGCCCGACCGCGGTGAGCGCGGGGCCGGAGCGCGCGAGGCGTGGTCACGGCCGGAGCGGAGCAACGGTGGGCGCGGCGGGAGCGCGGCAGGCGAGCGAGAGAGGAGGACCGGGGGCCTCACCGAGGGAGCGTAGGGACGGGGCAGTGGAGCGCGAGGAGGAAGACGGGGACGACGGCGGAGAGGAGAAGCAGGCCGGCGGGGGAGCGCTCCGGCGACGGCGTCCAACGGCAATGGCAACGGGGCGGCGTCGGGCGGCAGGGTCGGGGCGTCGCGGCGACCTCCACCTCTCGATCCCGATCCAATCGGGGGAGAGGGGGGAAGTGGGGGGGGTGGCTGGTTAGGGTTTCCCCCCCCATGGGGATAAGGCAGGGGATGGGGCTGGGCCGGCCAGTTGGGCCAGGTGGGTCGGCCAGCTGGGCCGCCTGGCCCAGTTGGCCAGGGGGGCCTTTTCTTTTCTTTTGTTTTTCTGTTTCTTTTCCCTTTTCTTTACTGTTAAATGTTTAGGCCCCAAATGGTTTTTGTAAAAAGTGTGACCTATTTCATAAATACCATTGCATTATTCCTCAACACCTAAAATTAGTTTGGACAAAACATAATTCCATATTTATTTCAGATTTAATAAATGGTTATTAAATACCATCTTTATCCACTGTTTGAGGTTGTTCGAGTCACTTATCCAATTCCAATGATGTTGGTTTCAATTTTAGAATAGCCTCTGGAATATTTGTTACTTATCTGACATTTTAGTTTCTATGTTGGACAACTTTTATACTCCATTTTCATTTAAATTTGAATTTGACTTAGGAGTTGAAATGCAATATGATGCTAATGATGATTATGCACTATTAATCATGATGACATGGCCTCATCAAAAGGGTGATCTCTGTAGCTTAATACAGGGGGTGTTACAAGAGGAAACGGTGAGAGAGGGCGACGGACTGGAGATGATGGTGGAGAGGTGGAGGAGGAGGATGGGGAAGATGGTGTTGGTGGTGACTGAGAATGAATGAGAGGCGCCGGAGGAAGAGGTGGGACATGAGGCACATAGCAGGGTGTATCGAGAAGGAGAAGAAAAGAAATATCGTCCGCAGAGAAGCTCGAGGAAGAAGGACGTGGGTAGTAAGAACGAGACTCGTCAAAATTCACATCACGCAAAATGCGCAGGCGACGACCAACAGGATCCCAACAGCGATAGCCCTTGTACTCATCGCTGTAGCCAAGGAAAACACACTCAACCGACTGAGCAGTCAGTTTGGTGCGTTCTCACGGGGCAAGCAGGACATAGCACACACATCCAAACATACGAAGAGCTGAGTAGTCAGGAGAACAACCAATGAGACACTCCATAGGAATACCACCCTGCAGGGCAGTCGATGGCTGAATGTTGATGAGATAGGTGGATGCAGAAACGGCCTCAGCCCAAAAGTGGGGTGGAAGAGAAGCTGCAATCATCAGTGCACGAGCCGTCTCAAGCAGATGACGATGCTTACGTTCTGCAACGCCATTCTGAGCATGGGCACCAGGACATGAGAACTGGGCAAGAGTACCCTGTTCCGCGAGAAAACCACACAACATCTGAGAGATATACTCTCCAGCGGAGTCAGCACGAAAAGTACGAATAGGCGTGGAAAACTGGGTGTGAACCATGGCAGCAAATTGTTTGTATATAGAGAGAACCTCACTACGAGATTTCATGAAGTAGAGCCAAGTGTAGCGAGAGAAATCATCAATAAACAAAACATAATAGCGATGACCACCTTTCGAATCAAAGGGAGCAGGACCCCAGACATCAGAATTAACTAAGTCAAAAGGACGCTGAGATACCGACTCACTGGTAGGATAAGGTAACTGGGTCTGTTTGCCAAGTCTACAACCATTACAATGTAAAGAAACATCTCCAGAGACAGTCCCTAAGAGGCCCTGACGCACTAATGATGACAAGCGAGAGCCACATATGTGACCAAGGCGATGATGACACTGCTGGAAGGTCGCAGACGAGGAGGCAGCAAGAGCATGAGAACTGACAGAAGTGGTGGTAGCGGAAGGAACACAAAGCCTGTCAACCTCCCAAAGGCCCTTTGACTCACGGTGCCGGGGGACAGCACCAACCAAAGCCTTGGTGCGACGATCCTGAATGGAGCAAGAGTCGGTATCAAGAAAGACACGACAACCAGAATCAGTAAGTTGGGCAGGGGAAAAAAGATTCATGGTAAGGCGGGGAACATGTGAAACACTAGGAACAGAAAATGACGGAGTAGAAAGAATACCACGACTAGCAACAGGAAGAGATGTGCCATTGGTAGTAAGAACATTAATAGGAGAATCAAGAGGTCGAAGAGAAGACAACGCTGAAGAATCAGAAGACATATGAAAGGAACCTCCAAAGTCCAGAACCCACGAAGATGTACCTGACGGTGTAGATGTCGGCGATGATGAAGAGGTGGAAGCAGTCACGGCAGTAGCAGAACCCGTCGATGAAGAACCGGAGGGAGCTAGAAGGCGCTTTAGCCGTACAATGTCTTGGTCAGTGAGTGACGGAGTCGATGACGACACAGGAGTGCCACTGGAAGAGGAGGTCTTGGTGCTTCTGGTGACAATCAGACTCTGGGTGACCTGGCCGGGAGCAGTAACCACAGAAGGTGTCACGGCGCGACCTGCCCTTCTCAGCATAAGGAGGGTGACCCACCCCCCTAAAGGTGTAGGCAGGAGCGGTGAGACGAGCAGACGACACAGGAGCTCGGGCAGCCAACACCGACGGAACCGCAAGCAACCCAGCAGAGCGAAGGCGGGTCTCCTCAGCACGAAGCTCGGCAAGCACCTCCGAGATAGGAACACGACCACGAGCAAGTAAGTGAGCACGTCGAGGCTCAAACTCAGAATGGAGGCGAGATAAGAACTCATGGACCCACTGAAACTCCAAATCGGACCGCGTAGTCTGACAGCAACGGCAAGCTCCACAAACAACTGTCCGAAGAGAGTCAAGCTAGCGCCAGATGGCAGAGCACTGTGAATAGAACTCATCAACAGAAGAATCACCCTGCTGAAGTGCATGCTCCTGACGCACCACATATAGGTAGAGAGCATCACAAGAGGGCTGATAGCGCTGACAGAGATAAGACCACATCACTGCAACTGTGCCGAGTCCCATGAACTCCGAAGCAAACTGAGGGAGGACACTCGCAGTGAGAACAGCAACAGCTCGAGCATCATCATTGCACCACTGATTGTAAGTAGACAGATCATCGCGGTAGACAGACAGAGCATCTGAATAAGCGGATACCTGCTGATCATAGGCATCAACCGCAGCATCATTGAGAGCCTTGACTGCATCCCGATCAGCCTGGGAAGCATCAGCAGCAAGAACCGGCGGCACTGGCGGGGTAGGAGCCACGGGAGCAACAGGGCATGGCGGATAGGGGACCTCGCTAGAGAGAACGCCCCACAGAAGAAGACCACGCATATGGATGCGCATGAAACCCACAAACTCAGCATAGTTGGTGCATCGAAGATCACTGAGCACCGAGGAACAACAACATAGCCCGAAGAAGACATGAGGAGTTTTTTTTTTGAAGTCAACGAACTCAGGCTGCTCGATCTGGATCGAGCAAAGGCTCGGGCGAGGCAGGGGACCGAGCGGGGGCCAGCCTAGTCGACCGCTGCTGGAACCAGCCGGCCGGACAGGCAGTAGGTGGCGGCGGCCGGACAGACTAGGGCGACGGCGGCCGGACAGGAAAGGAGCGGCAGCGGCCGGGTGGGGACGGAGCGGCGACGGCCGGACGGTAAGGGAGCGGGAGTGGGCGTCCCGAGAGGAGAACGGCAGCGGGAGCAGCAGATCCGGTCGGGGATGGAGCGGGAGCTGCCAGGGCGAGAGGAGGCCGGGGGCGGAGACCTCGGGGGAGGCGAATTCGAGCCGCGACGGCCTGGAAGAGCGCGGACATGGGGCGAAGACCGCGGTGGAGGCGAATCTGGTCGAGGCCTAGCACGGCCAGCGACGGGCAGAAACAGGCAGGGGCAACCGGAACGGAGCCAGGAACGGCCGGAGACGAGGAAAACTAGGACCGGAGCACGCACAGAGTTACATCGTGCGGGGGAGAGGCTAACCTAGTATCTGATACCATGTTGGATAATGAGCAACTAGTATTCACTGAGGGCCAAAGACCAATACATATACATATGTGGTAAAGTGCAGGAAACCCCTTATACAATGGGGATATACAGAAAGGGGACTATATACATCTAACAATCTGCACCTGCAATGTTGAGGATCTCCCAGAGATGAAGCTACTCAACAATATACGCACCCTCAACAATGTTCCATCTTCATTGGGATAGAGCCCAGAGCTTCGCTTACCGACCTCTGACCTTCAGTCACCTGATTTTAGATGAAAAACGGGAATTAGTATTCTGACGGAGCGACCATAAAAACTAGAAATGTAACTCGTATGAGCAACGGTCCATGAACATATGTGCTTTGGGAATCTCCCAGTATAAAAAACGCTATGAACTACTCCTCTGTACCAAAATGCTTACATTTATAGAGGGAGTATGAATGTGTGTGCATGGATGCACACTTGTGCTGAACAAATTTCAAAACTGTACACTGAACCGTCTATATGATCCATCAACACGGCCGTAAGCTTCATCAGAAAAATAAATCCGCACTGGAAGGATTGGCCTTCAACTCTTCATGATTGAGCCCAATCCTGCCATGGACCACCGATTTTTTTTGAAAATAAAATAAACCAGCAAACAAGCAAAAATGTGATAAATAAAAATATCAAATAAGGAAAGATGATGATCTGTACCAGCCATGGAACAACCATCTCAAATTGCTGCCTGATCTCTGCGTGCGGCCCATACCAGATCCAGTGGCACCATCGGTTGGTTGAGTTGGGCAATGCCGTGAACAGAACGAAAATATATTTTAGAGCACCAGCACCCAGGCCCCTCTTATGGAGCAGAACAGAAGGGCCAGCTAGTAATACAAGGACGAAATGCAGAGCGGAAGGCGTGCCAGCCTGCCGAGAAAGAACTTCTCTGCTCCATCTCCTGCTGGTGAGCGGCCTTCCATTCCCTACATGAAATTATGCAGAGCTCTCCACCAGAAATTGCGAAGTTTCTGTGCACTTTTAGGTTCCGCACCTTCTTCCATTCAGGTAATTTACCACTTTAGTGCCAGTTGAGCAAGCTGCACAAGCCACTCTCAGGTTTCTTTCCTGGCCAGCGTCATCAGTGAGCACATGATAAGCCGATCTGACAGAGTAGATGTTTCTCAAAACCCAAGCAATCCCATCTTCATCCAGCAAACAACCAAGAATCACCACAGGATATGAAACAACATGAAATTTTCCAACAACACTAGTAATCTGTAAAATTGGGATGTTTCTCTGATTTCGATTTTCAACTATAATGGTGATAGAGTTTGTCCGTCTAACTGTCATAGGTATAAACAGTTGAATATAATGGTTGGAGGTAGAAACTGTTGGATCGAAGGCCGGGCTACACACGGGCACACGGTGGATACGAGCAGGTGAGAGAGGAACACGAGGACGCCGGGATTTTGCGAGGCGCAGCTGCCAGCCTCTTTTCTTGTTATCTCTTATTTATACGGTCAAATAAATTGCCGTTTTGTTACAACAGAAAATAACGTAAACACAGCTGAGAACGGGTATAACGGACGTGCCATCCCACGGCCACCCGAACTGCGCTGCGACGCCGCTGCATGCGCTGGATCCGTGCCATCCCACGAAGCACAAACGGCGGCCACATCTAACTAACTAAATACTAAGCCAAGACGTGTACATGCACACGTTGCATGGCACGATTATTTGCAAAAACAAAACTAGCAAATGAGTAGCCGAGCTACACGCCTAACAAAACCATGCAACCTAGAACCTGCACTACACATACATGCTAATGCAACAAGATTATCCAACAATCACTCCCTAATCTTGTTGCTGCTTGATGTTCACCTGATTTTGGGTAGCCTACTTGATCTGGCCTTTGCTGCCCGCGTCCGCGCTTGATGCTCGTGAGCTGACGCCACGGTGGGCGACACCCCCTTTCTTGATGGCATCTCCATGCATGTCAGGCTGCTGCTGCTGGTGTCTGAAAGATTCTGGGCTCAACTTTGTTGATGACACATGAGAAGCGCCAATGGCTGTCTTGAGTAGCACCTTGTACAGCCGGTTGGGTGATCTCTTAACCTTCAGCTGCATCTTCCCAGACCTGCCTCTAACCCACAAGAATGTACCATCTAGCACTACACGATTGCCATCCTCTGCCAGCTTACCAAGACTAATTATGTTACTAGGTAAACTTGGTACAAAATATACCTCCGTCAGATGCAGCTGCTCACCGCTCTTGCATTCAACAATGACTGAACCTTTCCCTTTAATCAGAGCAGTAGATCCATCTCCAAGCTTCACATGGCCACGAACGCTTTCATCTATCTCCTTGAATTTGCACTGTGAGCCAGTCATGTGGTTACTAGCACCACTATCAAGCCACCATGCATCAGCTGATCCATCCATACTCAACAAAGGCTTGACGTTCTCCTCATTCAGCAAGAGGAAGTCATTGCCTTCCTTCAGAAGTTCACTTGCTTCATCCGTGATCTGCATTTCAGTATGAGACCTCTTACCATTGAGCTCCACTCCCGGCTTCTTCATGCCGAGTGTAGTCCTGGCCGACGTCGTGCTCGCCGGTGCCAGTACCGGTAACGTCACCTCAGCTGTCATGGGTACCGTGTCCGCTTGCGGCGTTGCTGCCACAGTTCCTGCACTCCTTATGGCCGGCTCCGCCTTGACTTGAACGGGCGCTGCAGCAGTATGCATCACCAGACCCCGGAGCCGCGTTCTCATCACAGATCACACGCTGCACCTCCAGGAACTTGGCCTTCTCCACACTAGAATGCACCAACGCCTCAGCCTGTGTCCAGTACACGTCGGACATGGCATGCAGTTTCGCATTGGCCGCGGCCAGCTCCCCGTGTAGCCGCTCAGCCTCGGCCGTGGCAGCCTCCAACTCGGCCTCCACAGCTAAGGGGCGAAGCACCTCCTTCACCTTGATACCTTCGGGCTCGACGGCGTCCATGATGTGCTCCTCCGTCACCGGTGCAAGCTCACATGCCACAACCATCAGCAGCGCCGGCTCGTCGTCGACGTCGGCGGCAGCGAGGAGCGCCTTCTCTTTCTTCCACGCCTCACACTTGGACTTGAAGTGTCCTTTTCCCCGCACTCGAAGCATGTAATCTTGGACTTGTCGAACTTCCCACGAACATTTTTCTTGTCGTCGTCCCGGCCGCGGCCACCACCGCGCCAATCACTGTCCTTGCCGCCGCTGCTGGACCCTTCTCCCTTCTTCTTTTCTTTTTGGATTAGAGCCTCCAGCTCTGCGCGTGAGACCAACATCAGCTTCTCGCCGTCATCGCTGCGGTCTTGGCACCGCCCGGACTCGTTCTCCTCGAATGCCCGCAGACGCCCGATCGCCTCGGCAACGGACATCTTCTTGACGTCGCCCCATTGCTCGATTGTCCCGATTATCGGCAGGAAGCGATCCGGGACCGCCGCGAATAGCCGCTTGACAACGGCGTGCTCCTGCAAGTTCTCGCCAAGCGCTCGAATTTCTCCGACGAGCACGGTGAGTCGGCGCCCGAACGCGCCAACTTCTTCGCCATCTTCCATGGTCAGCCTCTCAAAGCGCCTTGTCAAGTGGCTGATGCGCGCCTGCACGACACGCTCGTCGCCAATGCGCATGGTGCGGATAGCCTCCCACGCCTCCTTTGCCGACTCGTACTCCACGATCGACATCATCACATCGTCGGGAACCGACTACGAGATAGCAGCCATGGCTCCCTGATCTTTGGCCTCATCGACATCTTCTCCGGTGATCGCCGACCACACACCCATTAGCTTGAGGATGATCTTCATCTTCGCCGCCCACAACTGATAATTACCTTCTGCCAGCTGCGGGCATTGGATCGGCACTCCGACGCTCCTCGCCGGCGCGGCCACGACGATCGTCCCATCGCTGGAGCCACTGGCTCCGAGCCTCTTGCTCGGCGGCATGTACTTTCCGCCGCCACCAGCGTCGCCCTTCGTCGGTGACTGATCTCCCATCGCTACACACCACCGCCGATTCGCCTCCGGCTACAACCAGGCTCTGTATACCAAATGTTGGATCGAAGGCCGGGCTACACACGGGCACACGGTGGATACGAGCAGGTGAGAGAGGAACACGAGGACGCCGGGATTTTGCGAGGCGCAACTGCCAGCCTCTTTTCTTGTTATCTCTTATTTATACGGTCAAATAAATTGCCGTTTTGTTACAACAGAAAATAACGTAAACACAGCTGAGAACGGGTATAACGGACGTGCCATCCCACGGCCACCCGAACTGCGCTGCGACGCCACTGCATGCGCTGGATCCGTTCCATCCCACGAAGCACAAACGGCGGCCACATCTAACTAACTAAATACTAAGCCAAGACGTGTACATGCACACGTTGCATGGCACGATTATTTGCAAAAACAAAACTAGCAAACGAGTAGCCGAGCTACACGCCTAACAAAACCATGCAACCTAGAACCTGCACTACACATACATGCTAATGCAACAGATCCAACAGAAACTACAGTTTGCTAATGAAGTAATCATGTTCTGCAGACATTCCAAAGACTAACAGTCTGCAGAATTTTCCATCATACTGGGTGGAAGAAAGAGGAAGGATTTCCTCATAGCAAAAATACAAAAATATACTTACTATTTTATATATTTGAAATACTTGTGTACCTCAAGGAATATGGATCTTACCACCAGTGTTCTCCTAATTCGTAGCCCGAAATATTTGATCGCATGTACCCAAAAATTTAAATATATTTGATCTCAATGTGGCTACAATATCAAAAGCAATGATAGTTGCATATCATTTACCCTGCAAAAAAAAAGATGGTTGCATACCATTTAATCTTGACTCCACCATTCTTTGGATTGTACAACTCGAACAATTTCAGATGAAACTATAACCATCAATCTCCTAGTTGGGGCATGAATCTTCCCAGAGGGTGAACAACAAACACTAAAAGGGTTGCAACTTGCAAGAAAGGATGCTTCCTGGTGAACTGTTCCTCGGAAATAACTTATGTCCAAGGCCATTGTTAAGTTGCTACTGCATTTAAATCAATCTGCTATGTCATGCAAACAACTTGACAGCCGACACTATGCTGTTTCAAACTGCTTTTTGTTCTTTGTTCGTCCTATCTATAAGAGGAGTGTGTATGACCCATTCTTTCGTTTTTTAGCTCACTGGCCATCTGCTGGCAATTTCGGGCTTTATACCGAAAAGAGATCTGCAACAACATTGGAAAGCTTGGGTTCCATCCAATCCTAACTCCTTATGCATGAACATATAAGGTAGTAGTACATAAGGATCTTGAGAAAACATGTTAGTCACGTATACACAGGTACTGCGTTCAAGGTTTTATTCTACCAATCTATCCATGCCATTAATCCTGCTTCCCTGCCATTGTTTTTCTGATGGCTATACCTCAGGAGAGATGACTAGACACTTCCCTGCCACTAATCCTGAAACAAGATGTAGTGACTAGACATGGGGATCTTAGACTCTTAGTTGCGAAAGAATGATCATGGCAGTTAGATACAGGATTATCTAATCTTTGGAGGAAAAAAATGAATAAACACTACTTTAATTGCACCACCTTTTCTAATTCCTGTCAATCGTGATATCACAAGCAGCAAAAGTACAACGCTTCTAGTTCTTGAAACATGTGACCATCTCTGGGCTCAGGTTCAAGAAAATTGCAGAAGGGAACCAACTTGTTTTTATTTCTCTTTGTAGTGCCACATATCATAGCAGCTTACATCAAGATTACACAGCAGGGCTTGCATAATAAAACAAGCAAAACACCTCTTACATCCAGAACACTACAGGAGAAAAGGACAGGATATGCTTAGACACTACACAAGAGTTAGAGCAGTGGCGCGTGGTTTGCAGCTCTCCCCTGTGATCATACTTAAGTTAAGCCCAAACGTGCTCATATGGAGCACGCAACAATCGAAGATGCATGTAGGCTCCACTCCCTCGCGCTGCACACAATCGACAAGGCAAAAGTTGCTGTTGCCCATGTACGCGAGAGTGGCCCTTGTTGCTGCCAGTCGCCGCTCCGGGACTTTGAGGAACAACTTCTCCTTCACCATCTTCCAATCTGGCTGCACAACCCTTTCGTGGCTGCGGGAGGAGACTTCACAGGCACAAATGTACCCGTCTTTAGAGAGCCCAATCCATGCGTCTAGCTCGCTGTTGTAGTAGCCTTGCCCTTGGAAAGGCAGAGCCCATTCCCCATGCCACCTCCACTCAGAACGCTTGGTGTCGAATGAGAAGGTACCCTTTGGAACATGTTGATAAAGTATGTCGTGTGCAGACATGAATATGGTGTGCCCGTCCGGGTGCAGCGCGTAATAGGAAATTATATCATCCCTGGCAAATGGCGGTGGCGATGGCACACTTTTCCAGGACCAATCCATGGCTGGCCGTGGATCCCACAGCTCATCGCTTCCCGTGGCTGCCCATGACATGGCCTCAAAAGAGTGCTGCTCGCCGACATGGTGAGATGTCAATGCATTACAATGCATCACCGGTGGCCACAGAGATGTCAATGCCACCAAGCAGTGAACGTGGTAGGCTTGGCCCGATGGTGATTCCCGCTATCTCGGTGTCATATACGAGGATGGGAGTCTGTGGACAGTGTGGGTTGGTGGTGATGAAGATGCTGTTACCAAAGGCTGTGAAGCTCATGTCAAGATGGCGTATTGGTACAGGAAACCTGAGGTCGGGAGGGTCAGGGAACCCAAACTGCACGTCCGTGCAGGTATCTTGCAAAGTGTCGGCATCAACCTTGTAAATGCTGAAGCCCGTGTCCCAATCATCCAGCACCAGGTAGAGGTGCTTCTTCGGCGCATGCCATAGCCTTTTTCCGGTGCGGTCGTCGTCGAGGTGCGAGTGCTGACGCTTAGACATGTTCTTCCCGCACTAACTGGATCTGAAGATTGAATCTCCCCCTCTGTTTATGAAGTGGGAGCCTCGGGATGACTAATCGAACTCCCAGCCGGGCTCGGATTGCAGATAGGCAATGGCAGGGTACCTAGAGCCCAAGTCAGAGCAGAACCACCATGACGAGCGCACTACTCCAGAAGAGAGCCACAATGGAACTAGGGTTGGGGGAGGGGAGCCGAATCAAGAGTGAAATCTGGATTGAAAGGAAAAAAAGGGTTCACCTGGTCGGAGTTACCGCGCCATGGTCGCCGGAGTCGTCGCCGCCGCTCTCGTGCTCCACGTGCCCGTGGACTGCTTGAGTTGCCGGGCCGCCCGTGTGGCTAGAAGGCAGTGGAGACGCGTTGCATAATATAAGATAAATTCTCTCGAAAACAATTTCTCTAAAACAAATAGCACATACTCCCTCCGTTCCATAATATAAGAGCGTTTTTGACAAGCTCCTTTACGGTGATTGGGGCAGTACTGGGAGTACTTTCGAGTACTTACCCCTCCGATTTTTTTTAGCCGTCCGATCTGGTGGGGGATTAAAAATGAATAAACCTAATTAGTATAATCATAGAAGGGCATAATGGTCTAGGGTAAAATATTCTGTTTTCAACTGATCACATCCACGACGTCTAGATCCAGTCCTCGTTCTCGTCAAGTCCTCGTTTTCGTCCGCTTCCTTCTGTCCGACGAGCCCGGCGAGAGGAACCAATTCACCGTCGTCGTCCTCCTCCTCGTCTTCCTCCTGGTCCCCTTCACTATAAACGACGTGCCCGACGGCAGGAAGAAGATTGAGGCGTGACATCTGTGGCGGCAGTGTCGGCGGCGACGGCGGCGGCGCTATAGGAACTCGCCCCCCCCGCCGATCCCATCGCTTCCGGGCTTCCATCCTAAGGTATGAATCGCCCGAATCTCAACTCCTCCCTGTTTGATTGGCCCGTTGGAAGTGACTCTTGGTAGGAACTCCAACTTCCTCATTGATGGATATATCAGATCGTGCAGTTCAACGGTCAGTTCATCGCCATGGACCATGACATGAGGATCTATAGTCTGCGGTTGGCCATGAGAGTTAGGCCGCCGGGAGATATTAATGCTTGCTCTGAAAGTAGGCTTGTTTTTCTTGATGCTGCAGGAGATATCAATGCCTGCGGGAGATATCGCCATAAACTTACTTTGATTCGTAGCCTGCACTTCCTACTTAGATTTGTTTAGTCATCATCGATTTAGGTTTCCCTAGTGCATGCAATTCAATTTAGAATTTTTCATCATCCATGGTCACTTCACTAGTTTATGGGGGACCCAGTTTATGGACGTTTATGATCGCTTGCCATAACATGTACAAGGAGCAAAGTTTAAAATTCCATGCAAGATTTCGTACTGTGTTTTGCATGCATTTTTGTTTGTCCTTTCAGATTTTTATTCATCTGAATTGTGATGCAGGAAGACATGGCGGATGTAAGTCATGAGTCAATGATGGAGTACTATCATATTGCCAACAAGATGTTTAATAGTGAGGATGAAGGTTATACATTCTATAACAAATATGGTCTTGAGAAAGGTTTTAGTGTCCGGAGAAGCTATGTCGAGTGGGATGGATCCAACTGCCATATAATTTTAAGGAAATTTGTGTGTAGTTGTGAAGGGGTTCGTGAAGAGAAGCACATGAAGAGGAAGATGGAAGATAGAAAGAGGAGGCCACGGAGTATAACTCGTGTAGGGTGTAAAGCTAAATTGGTGATTACAAGACAAGAGGAAACAGGTAAGTGGTTTGTGAAGGATTTCATCGATGAACACAACCATCCTCTAGCCCCACGGGATCTGTCGTGACTTTTGCGTTCACACAGAAGAATTAGCGATGAGCAGAAAGCGGACATTGCAGACATGGAAAAATCTGGGATCAGAAAACACCATATTATGGATATTATGTGCATGCAATACGGTGGATATGATGAGGTTGGATGCATTATGCGGGACATTTACAATTTCTGCCATGCTAACAAGCAGGAATCAATTGCTTCCGGGGATGCTCGAACAGTAATCAATCACATGGTGGCGAGGCAAGAGCGAGATTCAGATTTTTTCTTCAGGTACTTGGTTGATGAAGCTGGCCATCTGAAGGGACTGTTCTGGTGTGATAGTCAATCCCAACTTGACTACGAGGCTTTCGGAGACGTTATTGTTTTTGATAGCACATACAGAACCAATAAGTACAATCTGCCATTTGTGCCGTTTGTCGGGTTGAATCACCATCGCAGCACTGTTATTTTTGCATGTGGTATCATTTCACATGAAACAAGCCAGACATACGAGTGGATGTTACGGACCTTTTCTGATGCTATGGGACAAAAGCATCCTATATCTGTGATCACGGATGGGGACCTTGCAATGCAGAGAGCAATCAGGGTGGTGTGGCCTGACTCAAACCATAGGCTCTGTATATGGCACATTCAGCAGAACATTGTACGTCATCTGCATGATGACGCGGTAAAGGAGGAATTCAGATCTTTCATATATGATACATCTTCCATTGAAGAGCATGAGAGAAAATGGTTACAGTTCTTACAACGAAATAAAGTAACAAGTGAGGACTCCTGGCTGCATCAGATGTATAAGATGAGAAAACTGTGGTGTGCTCCATATCTTGAGGGGCGTTGTTTCCTAGGATTGAGCACCAATCAGTGGAGTGAGAGTTTAAACTCAGTGCTACATACGCATCTTGAGGCTAAGATGACATTGTTTTAAATGCTAGAGCACTATGAGCGTTGCCTTGCGTCGCGACGCTTGAACGAGGCTCTCCAAGACATCGAGGCCTTGCAGTCCGTTCCGTTCACAGAGGAAAATGCTTCAATTCTTGAGAAACACGCCACAAAAGTTTTCACTCCTGCTGTATTTTAGTTAGTCTTATGGAGCATAAATGCAGTCAGAAAATGTGAGATCAGAGAGGTACTTGATGCAGCAGAAGTTACCACATACGTTGTGTCTAAGAAGGAAAGAATGGATAAAAAGATCGAAGTGCGCACGGAGTCGAAGGAAGGTCTGCTTCGCAGTATCAGTTGTTCTTGCCGCAAATTGGAATGCGCAGGCACACCATGTTCCCACATATTTTACATATTGGGAATTTTACAAGAAGAAACACTGCCCAGGTGTTGTGTTCCCACTAGGTGGACAATGAGTGCAAAATGTGCATTCGCACCGACCAGAAAGAGCGAGATGTATGAATACTCTGCAGCCCTACAAAGGTACCGTAAGCTAAGGAATTTTAGTCACGCAGCATGTTTCAAGGCATGCCACTCTGATGAGGCGTTTCAGCATCTAAAAAGGGTTTTGGAAGGACAAGATGTTTGCAAGGGATCAACAAGTGAACAAGCTGATAGCAAGGGATCAACTAATGGTCAGGGTAACAGCATTAGGTTTGGCCCGTTGATGCCACAATCGGCTAACCTTGATGGTGAAGGTTTCGAAATGGTTCTAGATGCCGTGCATGTGCCAGGCCGAGGTGCTCCGAAGAAAAGGCTACAGGCAAAGATGAAGAAAACAAGAACAAAGTGTAGATGTAGCTATTGTCATGAGGCAGATGGTCACAATCGACGTACGTGCGCCAAATTGATAGAGGTACCTAATATGTCATAATTTAATGTTTGCATGTGTCCAAATATATTCCATGGCATTAATTATATCCTTATGTGTAGGATCTCAAAGCAGAACTATGATAGCTACAACATTGTGCGCACGGTCGGACAGCAAGTACGTCGACGATCAACCTGATGTTGGCGTGTGCATTGTTGTCTATGTCTAGTATCATGTGACCTTTTCTCTAAAATACTTCATTCTGTCAGTTAGTGACTTCCTCATAATATATGACTCAGCTATTTGGTGGTCCACTCCCTTGTAACCGTATGAGTTCGGGATATTTTTTTGCATTTTATATGTGAGGTTTTGAAGTGCAACCTCAAGAATCATGGTTTCTTCGTGGCCAGCGTGTAGCTTGTTTATGTTGCACGATAAAATTTGGAAATAGATGTACTGGAGGAATTATATTTCGCTCCCGAAAACAAAATAAAAGCCGATAAATCCGAAAAATACATTAGTCATCCATGCTCTCCAATTGAAGAATATACAGGAGGAATACAGATGATGAATCATACTCATCCTACATATCCTCCACGTAGAGTGCAAGGAAGACCAACGCTTGTAATAATCAAATAGATGAAGGTATTTAAGCAGGTGCAGGACTTGCTCGGGGGGCGAGGTGGGACTAAAAATGTTAAGACGTGATCCTGGCACGAGATCGTCACGACGTGGGCCGGCCCGCGCTGAATTGCTTGGATGGGTCGGGCTTTGGGGGAGGAGGCAGGGCGGACGTGGAAAACCTACGTGCATGCATGGCGTTGGTAATCACGCCTGCACGAACGAACTCCACACCCCACAGGCGGATCGCCCGGGATTATTGAACTGGGGCCCGACAGGCGTACATGTGCGGGCCCGCACAGATTAATTCGGTCGGCCTGTCTCCGGGTGACGACGCGCGCGCGTGCAATGGCCCTTTCTCGTGTGCTTTGGCGGGGATCCACCTGCGCTTCGATGCGCCCTGACACCGCACCGATCCCGGAGCAGATCTCGTCAGGTCTGACTCCGCGGATCCCGAGGATGATTCGCCAGCACTTTTGTCACGTTGTGTCACATAAAATGTCCGTTTGGTTTATTTCCTGCACCGTTTTGCAGCAATTTTTTTTCAGTCGCAGTTGTACACGATCCTGCAGCACCTGTCTCAGGGTCTTCTGCGGTGTACACAAACGTTGCTAGCACATGTGATTTTTTTCACCACCTCCAAATCACCCCAAATTTGTTCTACATGGTCAAATAGATGTGCCAAATATGTCTATGAAAGAAATTTGGAAAAAATGTATCCTACAATGCCCCCTTAAGGTGTAGACCGATGTTTTGATCAGTTAGTCTACAGGGCAGAATAAATTCAAAAAAATTTAAAAAATTGTAAAACCTTGAAAACCTAGCTATGTTTGTGCAACATATCGAGTGTGCAAAATTAGAGGTGATTTATAGAAATTCGAAAAAATCACGCTTAAATACGAGAGACCAGTCGGGCTTTAGGGGAGGAGGCAGGGCGGACGTGGGAAACCTACGTGCATGCATGGTGTCGGTAATCACGCCTGCACGAACGAACTCTACACCCGCAGGCGGATCGCGCGGGATTATCGAACTGGGGCCCGACAGGCATACATGTGCGGGGCCCGCACCAATTAATTCGGTCGGCCTGTCTCCGGGTGACGACGCGCGCGGGTGCGACTGCCCTTTCTCGTGCGCTTTGGCGGGGATCCGCCTGCGTTTCAATGCGCCCTGACACCGCACTGATGCGCTTTGGCGGTTATCACTATGATTTATTATATGTATGATCTTTGTATTGTACTATGGTAGCATACAATTCAACTTGGAGTTCAGCATGTTCTGTGTAGAATGGAGGAAGCACCATGTGGACGGTGCAAGTCATGGTGCCGGATCAGCCTTTCTACTGCCACGCTGTTCGGCATCTACTTCCAGCCTACTAATGTTTTTGCAGTGGTAACAATTTATATGAACCTTCTGACAGTTCATTCTTTTTGTTTTTTTTTGCTATTTCCACTAATGTATTGTGTCTGTTATTTGTTTTTATCTTACACAGATCGTCCCATGCAATGTGAGATTGGCATTCAATGAGCTCGTCGGAGACACCGTGACTTTCGACGCTCTTGGGGGCCCCTACACTATGCAGGTCGATAAGGGGCGAACGATAACCCAGATTGGAGGAGATGAATGGGATCGTTTCATCGCCCGCATGCGTCTTAGTGGGGGTGAATTGATCAGCTTCTCCTTCAGAGGAGAAAGGCCCAGGATTTCTATTATCTATCTGAATTTGATTGCCGATAGTGAGGATGAAGTTCATGAGGAGGACGATGGTGAGTATTCAGATGATGATGAGAACCCACTTGATGAATCCCTCTATGCCCAAGGACCGAGGCTGAGCGGCGAGGAAACGGGCAACCTCTGGGACATGCTTCCGCTACGTGAAGACTATGTTGGGATGCCATTCGTGACCCGCCTCACAAGGACGAATGTTAAACAGCATGTCATGGTATGTTACTTTGTGTGGTAATTAAATGATATGCATGCTTAATTAGTGTAGTAGTTGATATGATATGCATGTTGTAGTACTGTGATGATATGCCTAGTGTAGAATTCATTTAGTGCAGAATTTTATGGTATGCATGTGTTGTAGTAATGTGATATATGCTTATGTAGTGTAGTAATATGCGATGATATGTTTAGTGTACGTAGTAATCTAATGATATGCTTAATTACTGTAGTGATTTAATGATTAACGTGTAGTGTAGTGATGTGATGATATATATGCTCAATGCTGAATCCAATGATATATGTGTCTTGAAGTGTATGCTTTGTTGCTAATTGCATGTGACATGCTCATATATCATATCAACTATTTTCAGAAATTACCGAAGAGGTTATCTGTTAGCTGTGGCATCGAGCCGGACGAAGAAGGCATGGCTGCTGGACTATGCCTTACCAGAATGGGCTCCATCACCACCTGTGCCTATGCAGTGGACACGGACGGTCGCACTATCTTCAACCGGGCGGGGTGGAAGAAGTTCCTTCGTGGCAAGAATCTTCGGGTAGGTCAGGCCATCCTACTCACTGTTTCGAACACCCGTCGCCATGACTTGAGGATGATGATCACCATCAACCTCATTTAGAACTGGCTGGGCCATGTATCGATGTGAAATGAACTTGTTATGTTAGCTCTTGTTTGCGAGTACTTGCCGTGTATTACCGTACCTATCTATATATATCTAGGTTCAGTAAATGGGCCATGTATCGATGTGAAATGAACTTGTTATGTTTGGGGCTTGTTTTGCTATTGTCCCAGTGGTTATTTGAGACTTCCTTGAACTTGAATCTGTCTTGACTTGTTGTTGGATGCTTGGTGCTGTTGCTTTATAATATAAAGCGGGGGGGGGGGGGGGACCCTTTTTCGTAGGTTCAGTAAATGGAGTTTAGCTCTAATTGTACTCATTGTTTTCAACGTTTTCTTTTCCATACAATTCTGAACCAAAACTACACATGGCACAACCTTGTGTGATTAGTTCCTTTGAGAACTAGTATTGAAGAGCAGCCACAGAGTTCCATTCACAAGTTACTTGAATTTTTGTTTTGATGGATAAACAAAATAGGAAGCTAGCAACAAACTTATTTAACGAGATAAGCAAACGATGTACTTGATGACATAAGCAAACTTGTTCAACCCTGACAAACACGACATAAACAAACTGGTTCAACTCTGACACACATGACATAAGCAAGCTGGTTTAACCTAAGAAAAGCAAACTACAAATTTCAAACAACAAGATAAAGGACAAGCACAAGCGCAAGCAACACGAAGGCAGACTTTGATGTCTCCTCATCCCGCAAAGTGGCAGTGGTAGAAGGGGTCCGCTTCCTGCTCTTTTGAAATTTCCAGACCTATTTTGATGTTGTCGATTTTCTTCCACGACTTGTAGGTGGCGTACGCATCTATTGCTGCGTACTCGATGAGGTAATCTGGCAGTGGGCTGACCCCCCACAGTTGATGGTCTTCCTTCTTGTCGATCTTCTTCTTCATGTTTACTGGTCATTTTCGTTCCGTATATGGGAAAACATTCCAAATTTTGCCCAACATGAAAAGCATTATGCATGCATGCTCTATGTGGTCATGGGATGCGATGCAGCAAAATTGGGATCATTAGTGCATGTATACGCAAGTAGGGTCTCTGAAACACGCATTTCAGGGATAGCCTGTCACCACCCCGAGAGCACTAGCTCGGTTTCTCACCTGTATGAAACCAACCCAACATTTCAGGATGACAAGTCATGGCCATGTTAGGGCTACTTGCCATGTTTCAACCATCTTCAACAATTTTTGAAAGTTTCGTCACATGCGGGATTTTTTCGGTCATTAGTACAATGTGGACCATTTTCAACATTTATTGCAAGTTTTGTCACGTATGGCATTTTTCGGGCATATGCGACACGAAAAAACCATTTTTAATACTTAAAAAACAAGGACAATATTTTCTAGATTTTTTGGGATATTATTGAAATCTCACATAACTCACGCGGCCCACCCCTCCGTAAATCCCGCGATTACAGCGCCTCATTCTAACCACCCAGCCGTGCCATCCGCAGCTCCCACGACCGCTGCAAGATCAGATCGGGGACGCCGGGCTCACACGGATTATAGGAGTCGCCGGCCACCGCCCATCGCCACCGCCAACGTGATATGAGGGGTCGGACTTCAGTGTTCTTCTCGCCGCCTCCTCCTCGCGTGAATGCGCCGTTTATCCTTGCCGCCGTCTACCGCTCTATAGTGGCACTTATAGTTTGCGATGCACTATCCGCCGCCATCAACTCGGCGCCGCCGTCTCCGAGAGAACGTATTTCCTGATCGTAGCTTTTTTTAATCGTTGTCGGCCGCTCCTTTAGTAGTTGAACCCTCATAGGTTTTGCACAACTTCACGTGGTTAAGCAATTGGATACCCTTGTTAAACTGCGCTTATTTTATGCACGACCAAATAGGTTGTGTGCTTAAACTCATAAGTGGATCATATGTTAAATGACCCACTTAATTTTTTTAATATTAGTAGACTGCTAATTTTGTTATACATCTTTTAATTATTGTCTTCAGATTAATTGACCCGGTTTGCATCATTGCATACGAGCCAGCAATGTCAGTTTCAGATAAAAGTCTTCGTAACGGAGAAAAGCCTCGAAGAACTCAAACTTAAATTTGACAGCAAGACCATAGCCAAGCAAATGTTTTTGTTATCATCACGGTCACGCAGAGCCATGAGCAGCTATGTTTAGCCCATTCAAACACAAATAGGTAGCATCAATTGATACATGATCTTGCTCATGCTCTACTTTTAGCATCATTTGATACATGTTCAGTTCTTATCATAAAGTGGACATATGTACTTTTGGCAATCATGAGCATCCTCTACTAATTCTAATAACTAATGCATCCTCAGTACAAAGCTTGAATTGGCAATAGGAAGTATTGGCAATCATTTGCATGCTTTACTTTTGGCAAGAACTAATGCATAGTTGAGTTATAACTGGTCATAGATATGGCTAGAACATCTTGAGTTATCATCACGGTAACGCAGAGACCCTAAACCATCACCAGATACGTTGAGTCCATTCAAACACAAATATGAAGAAGCAATTGATAGATGTTCATGCTCATGCTCTACTTTTAGCATGATTTGATACATGTTCAGTTCTTACCAGAAAGTGGAACACATGCACTTTTGGGAAACATGAGCATCCTCTACTTATTGCAATAACTAATGCATCCTCAGTACAAAGCTTCAATTGGCAATAGGTAGAATTGGCAATCATTTGCATGCTTTACTTTTGGCAAAAACTAATGCATAGTTCAGTTGTAACTGGTCATAGATATGGCTGGAACATCCTGAGTTATAAACTGAACATAATCATGCCAAGCTATAACTACCATAGTCATAGTAGTAGAGTTCCTAGCATGCATCACCGTACGACTCTACAACGGCAGAATAACACAGCAAACATAACATAGACCACCGTACGATACTTGAGTTGCTATGGCCTTGTACAATGCAAGGTCCTTAGGCGAGGTGCTTACAGAAATAAACCAGGCTTTTCTTAAGCACCGGTGCTTATTTGTACAGGGTAGACGCTTAACTAGGCGTCTGTCCTGTAGAAATAGGCAATGGTGCTTCAGAAAAACCCGGTTTATTTTTCTAAGCACCACCCTTAGCATCTAGCATTGTACAAGGCCTAACATGCATCAGCAAAATAGTACTAATAACAACTTAGACCACTTAAGCATAGTAGCAGCAAACACTTAGATAAACGGCAGATTAACCACCGCACACCATAAGTTCACACCCACCATAGACCATAGGACATTAGTTCAGACACACCATAGACCATAAATTTTAGAGTCGACCAGCGAATATAGATAACATAAAAGGACACGGCGGTCCTGGGGCAGCAGCAGCAGTCTAGCAGCACATCACTTGTCTCCCTTGTTCAGCGGCGGCGTGGCGGGATGTAGTAGGGCTCATTGACTTTGCCAATCTTGAGGAAGCGCCCGTAGGCCGCATGTTTAGCCAGAGTACTGGCCTTATGCTTCCTACTGTAGGAGTTGCCAGTGGCGACGGCATGCTGCATCAAGCCATCTATGCCGCCATCGATCGCCTTGCCACAGAACGGGCAGCCAAGCTTGCCATTGAAACAGTACTTGAATTTGCCAGCAATCAGATGCCTCAGGGTGTAGCGGCTCTTGTTGTGCCTGCTGTCCATGTCATACCCCACATCCTCGTCATCCTCCTGTGAATTAGTACACAAATAAGAACTCAGTTAATCTATTCTGCTACATTGCTCTTAATTAGAATGTTTGAAAAGTACAGATGTGTAACATGACAACTATCTATTTGCTGGAAATATGGCGTATATGCACATACATAATTGAGCCAAATAAATTGACATGCATAAATATGGACGGTGGAATAGTTGCATTGATAGATTAGTGCACAAGAAGTACATAATTAACACATGAAAGAATTCATGATGTGGCTTGGTTTAATGATACTTGATACTTGTTACAGGTGTAATTCTAATTGGAATCAGAAAAATGGCTTCATTATACTCCTCCATGTTACACACAAGGGGGGTTTGTTCTATCTACTGGAATCAAGAAACCATTATTCTTTCTGAGAGCAGCAATACTACTTCTCCAACATTGTTAGCCCCTGATAAGTTTCAGAAGGAAATTGATAAAGGAGCTATGGGCTACTATCTTTATCCCTTATCTTGTGACTCTGATGGTACCGGTGAGGAAAATACTTTGGAGGAACTTAACTTGGAAAAGGAAATGTTGTCATGCAAAACAAGGGTTTTTTTGTTCTATTTATTGGAACCAGAAATTGAATTTTAGTTATACAAATATATGCTAAGATTAGCAAATGCAGTTTTCTTGTCCCTCAACTGGAGTATTTAGGACATGGTGTCTAAAAAAAGATTCATTCCAGTGGTCAGATGCTCAAATTGAGGTCTTCACAACATTGAAGAATTGTCTGGTCACTGCTCCTGTTATGGCTTTGCCTAATTTGACCCTACCATTTACTTTTTAAACAGATGCATCAGGTCAAGGTATTGGTTCTGTCCTCATGCAACAAGGCAGACCAATTGCCAGAAAAGGAAATGTTGTCATGCAAAACAGGGGTTGTCAAAGAAATAATCAAGTGGTCAAAACAGGATTCTTAGCAATTTAAACTGAATATAGATGCATCATATCATAGTTAAGAAGGATATGAGTCGATGGGTGCTGTTTTAAGAGATCAGTATGGCAACTCTTTGTCAATTCAGTACATTGCCATTATATTCCAAATGCATCATCTGCCTGCTTGATGGAGGCGGTGGCAATGAAAGAAGGCCTATCTTTGGTAGCATCTGTAGGCTATCATCAAATTATTGCAGAATGGGACTGCTTACAAGTTGTTCAAGCTTTTACTTGAGGTAACACCTGGTGGCATGAAGGATCATGTATTATTGCTGATTGTTTTGATCTAGTTGTGGAGATAGGAACTGCCGCATTTTCTCACTGTCCTCGGGAAGCCAATGGTGTCGCACATGAGATCGCTAGAAATAGCTATGAGAATCATCTATCTTGTATTTGGGTTGATTACCCCACTTCTTTCATTCATGTATCTCTTGTGAACGATGTAAGTTTGCTTACTCAATCAATAAAGCATGCCGTGATGGAATCAGATAATGAATCTTGTTTTAGCTATACTAGTGGTTTTTTCTTCTGTCTATTTGAATCAGAAAATGAATCAGATTCAAAAACCAGCATCCAACAAGAAAATCTATGCTACATCCCTACAATCCTACATACGTACAACTAGCACGCCCATATGAAACTGATGCTCATCTACTTAGCGATATATTTTATTCTCAAATAAAAATCAGAGGCCAAAATGCAAGATAGAAGTTAATGGCACAAGTACATTATGTTGAATGAAATGTGTGTTATTTTACAAGGACCTCATATTTGCTCAGATTACATGTACGCAAACATTCTGGCTGGGCCAGTACATGAGTAGAAATACCTCATCAATACGTGAAGAAAAAACCACCATCCAAGATGCAAGAAAATCTATGCTAGATCCCTACAACTAGCACTCCCATATAAAATTGATGCTCATCTACTTAACAAGAAAAACCCCGATGCGATGAAAAAACAGAGTACTTAAAGGAAAAATACATCTGATAAAAACAAAGTAGTACCTCAGAGAGCTCGTCGATGACATCCTCCTCGAAGTCGCTGCCCTTCCTGGGATCCACAGCCTCGTCGAAGTCTATCTCGTTCGCCTCGTAGAACTCCTCCTCGATTTTGTCATAGAGCTCGTGCTTCATCCTTGCCTTCTCCTCGTCCAGATCTTCCCCGACCTTCTCGTGCATAGGCTCGCCGACAGGTACCTCGACAGCTGCGATGGCAGCGGGAGGAGGCACAGCAGTTGCTACACCGCCAGCCGTCGACGCTACGGCAGACTCAGCCGCTCCAACCGCGGCGGCAGCCATGGCAGCAGACTGCTCTGCTCCGATGGTTGCCTCCGGCTCGTCCGCAGCATCTTCACACCCGCGCTTCATCATCGGTCGATGAGAGGAGGAGGGAGGTGTAGGAAGGGAGGAGTGGAGTGGTGAGGAAGGGAGGAGGGTTTGGGAGAGGACGAGGTGGTATGGCTGGAGTGGGAGAGGACGAGGGTTTTCTACCCGATTTGGGGAAGAAATGCACTGTTGCTGCCTCTTGGAGTTACCGAGGGGCCGAGGGGGACGAATTTGTCTCACCTACCCGGCTGTTCCACATTCCAGAGTGAGAACGCGTGGGGTCGTGGCGTCATGCACCTCCTGCGGTTTGCCTCGCGCCGCCGTTCAAACTGCTGACACGTGGACACAGCAGTGGTTAGTAATGATAGATGGGTCCCACTTCTCAGAGGCACAGAGAGCGGAGAGATAAATGAATTTCTTAAATCAGGGGGCACGTAATTTATGCAAAATGCATCATCAGCCCAGCGGTTACACCCTCTCGATCACATGCTAATGCCCCTGGTTCGAAACTCCTTCGGGCAGTTTATTAATCACACTTTTTTGCCTATGTGGTTTTAACATGTGGATCCCACATGTCATTCACACACACGCCGAGCACGTACAAACAAACTTGCCGGACATGATGTAAATGGACCCAAAAAATTTCTACACCTTTGTTTCAACATGAGAAGGAAGCATGACTAGTTTGGTAAGGTTGTCGGCATTTGTATGGATTTTCTAAGCTTTTCACAATTATAAAATGCTTAAAATACTTCTCGGAGGTGACGCAACAAGCGCACGTTGTGGATCCACTGGGGTGGCCATGCCCACTCGCTGGAAACATTTGGTGTCATTCTTAAGATGGCCAAAAATTCACCTCCTTCACCGGCTACCATTTGGGTAGGAGGTAAGGGTCCGTTTGGAAGGACTAGTTTTTCTCGACATGCTTCAAATGGACCTAAATTCTTTCTACACCCTTGTACCAACATGAGAAGCATCCATGACTAGCTCAATTGATTTTCGACGTTTTATTGATTTCCCACCAGCGCCACCCTTCCCTCTGATCACTGTGACCTGCATGTACTTAACTTAGCATCAAGGCCATGAAAAACAGGAATCAGAACCGTATTAGATTTTGATCCCACACACACATGCAAACACAACAGAATACAAAACAGATAACACAAATCATAGACTGCAGGTACTACGATTGTCTGAGTGAACTTCTAATGCATAACAACTTCTGGTATTCAAATACATCACATGAAATACTGAGACAACTAGAAATGGAAAACAACTTCTGATGTTGAGGTTGAGCAAGGGACGTTTATTGTGAGGCCCAGCATCTTCAACAACCTATCCATGCTTCCACCCATAGCATATAAGTAACTGGAAATTTCAGATTGAATACAGTTGGTATCGTAAAAATGACAGTACGGTAATTTGAAGATGCCAAGGAAATCTGTCACAACAACTGTAGGAGGATACCAATTTAAATACAAAGTTCATAGAAGTCAATGTTGAATTAATAAGACCTTTGCAAGATGCAAAATCACTGCTGTGATGAGAGTAAACAGCATGTAGTCCATAGCACATGCAAGAAGCACTTACAGGAAGTGAAGCAAAAGGTTGTACAGCACGGCAACATGAGTAAGCCAACATCCCTACTAAAATTATTTCAGTGCTTATGTCTAGTTTTTTGTTGAATCATTAGGAAGCCCTAAATATTTTAATGCAAGATCACCGACAGGGCACTACTGAAATATTTCAGTGTCTACATCTCTCTACTGAAAGTGCATTACTGAAATATTTCAGTGGCTACGTGTGTGTGTACTGAAACAGCACCACTGAAATATTTCAGTGGCTACATGCGTGTATTGAAACAGCAGCACTGAAATATTTCAGTTGGTACGTGCGTGTACTAAAAGTGAACCACTGAAATATTTCAGTGGGTACGTGCGTGTACTGAAAGTGCACCACTGAAATATTTCAGTGGCTACGTGCTTGTACTAAAACAGCATCACTGAAATATTTCAGTGGCTACGTGCGTGTACTGAAACTGTGACACTGAAATATTTCAGGGGTTGCGTGCGTGTACTAAAACTGCAGTGTGTACTGAAATTGCATTACTCAAATATTTCAGTGTGTACCCGTGTGTATTGCAATTGCACTACTCAAATATTTCAGTGTGAACCGGTCAGTACTGAAATTTCAGTACTGAAATATTTCAATGCCTACAACTGTCTACTGAACTTGCAGTACTGAAATATTTCAGTGTCTACCCAGAGTCTATCACTCTAAAACTGTGTACTGAACTTGTCTGGAGGCACTTCTCGCAGCCAAAATGTTGCAAGTTCAATTTACACAGATTGCATCACGTAATTTGAACACAACTCTTGAGGTGACAGACAAAATTTCCTATCATGGATACCACTCCAGCACATCAAAACATAGCAAGTAAACATAGCAATGCTATATGTGTAGACTCATTCCAGCCTCGTCGATCAAACTAAGCTGCCATCCAGAGGCTACGGATTCAAGTACATAGGTAGCAAGAACATATTGTAGAGAATCATATTAAGCAAGTGGCAAGTAATGATTTATAAATCAGCAATCTTTCCCTAAGCATCGCTACTGCCGCCGTTCAGACGAGGAGAGCGGTGAGGGAAGCGTGGAGAACGGTGGGGAAGCGAGGTCGCGACCACTGTCCTCCTCCTCTTGCGCTTCGGAGTCTCCGACTCGGTTGGAGGCTCCACAATCTGCAACGGCACCTCGTGCACCGTGGGTTCCTGATCCAGTGGATGCTCTACCCTGAATCTGAACGCCCACCACCTCCGCCTGGTCCACGGGCTGGACGAATCGGCCTGCTCCATCGCCCAGAGGAGGATTTCGATCTTGTTCTTCGGTTGTGCGTGCGGGGGGTAAAGATTTGCCTTCTCCCTCTTCGTCATTTCTCTGAGAGTGGCCATTGCCGTCCAGTTCAGCTGCCTTGTGTTGTCAAACCAAGAACGGATCTCCGTCAACCTAGCCATCTTGACCTGGTCGCCGCCGGCGATCTCCACGAACTCGGCGTTGTCGCCGCCGGCGATCTGCTTGATCTGCTACTCCATCGAGGTTCTTGCTTGGATGGAAGAGGGGGGTGGATGTGGAAGAGGAGAAGGCTGCGGTGGACTTGGAATGCAGGAGAGGGAGGAGATGGCCGCGGTTGTAATGGTGATGGAAGAGGCGAAGGACTATGGCGGCGGCTTTGCAATTGGACGAGAGGGGCGGCAGTTTTGCATTGGACGAGAGGGGGCAGCGGTTTTGCATTGGACGAGAGGGGCGTGCAAATTTTTCCTAGGACTAAAATGCCCCTAGATTAAAAGGTGTCCCAACATTGTAATTAGTACCAGCCCCGCAAGTTTTAGTACTTTCGAGTACTTTCATCCTAGTACTTTCGAGTACTACGTATGTGTGCGCCGTTAGATTGAGACAAACGAACGGCTCCAAAAAATGCCAACTACTGTAAAACTTGTAGTTTTTGACACGTGGAGGGAGTATTAAACAATGTTCCCAAGATTTTAGAAAATGTTCATGAATTTTAAAAAGTTCACGGATTAAAACATTGTTCATGCATTTTAAATAGCTTTCATGATTTTCCTAAAGTTCATTTTTTAATGCTTTGAACTTTAAATATATTCCAAAAATATATAAAAAATTAATGAAAACAATAACATAGATAGGAGAAAGCAAGAACACAAACTAGAACAGCAGAGGAATACAAAAGGACAACAAAGCGCACAAACAGCTAAACAGTCGAGGAAAAACTTTTAACTGAAAACAAAATCACGCAATCAGCTAAGCACCCCAGGAAAGCTAAGACAATGAAGCCTGCAATGATCATAGCTGAACTTCCGCCTTAAGTCGAGCCAAACGACCAGAGCAACTTTCCTACAGCGGCAGGCCAAACAAGAGCAGCTCTTCTTCAGTCAGGCGATTGATGCACCGTACTGCAAACTAACTTGCCAAAAGCTTCACCAATCCGACTCCACCCCTTCCTGAGAGCAATCGAACTCGTGTGCGTTACTGCCTCAGCAGGACAAATAAGGCAAGCAAACAGGCAGCATTCTTCCAAACTAGCATGACTCTACTGATCCTTGCTTTCCTGGGAGTTTTGTTATTACCAATTGTAGTTATATATGGTTGCTTCTGTCGACATAAAAAAAGGCTCATGCCTAATTGTCATACAACATAACACACATCACTCGGCACCACAGCGCACACACAAATATTATTTATTTTTGCATGCAGAAGCTTAAAGGTAACAATATTATTTCTGGAAGAAAAAAAATTGCAAGACATAAGAGATTGTGTCCCCTTTTTCGTTTGGCCATAGTAGTATACAATTTTCTTTTGCATGCTATAGATGGATTGAAAGCGACAATTTAAGGCTTGGAATGCCTTGTGTCAAGTATAGCCAGCGAACATTCGCTTCCTATAATTTCGTTTGATTTCTACTTTGTGTTCAACAGCCGGTATTGCCTTTCCTTTTTCTAGATTGTTCCGTCGAGTCGGCTGACTCCCATCATATTTGTTTCCTGTGATCCAAAGGGTCAGATCTCCCTCTCTGCACCATCCAGTTGATATATGGCTTAAAAAGTTATTCTTTCCATCATCGATTTGCAAGGCCTCAAGCCCAATACAATTCTTCGCAAAGAATTTGCCGAGGCAAACCTCAAAACTATCCAATTCCTTCAACTCAAACCGTAGCGTCACTTTTTTCAAACGATTCTCCAAGCAATTAAACCGGCAACCGGTCAAACCAGGGAGCTCCGCAATTCACGAGGAACCATCATCGTCCCGGCCGAGCATGAGAGGGACCATCTCCTTGGAAAAGCGCCTCTGGAACAAGTCCATGGACACATCAAAGTCCGATGATGAGGATACCACGTTACTCTCGCCGGCATATGAAGTATGGTATGAGTCTCTAAGAATCCGAATCCGCAAGTCACGGATCACCGGGCAGCAATGCAGCAAGTTCGCAATGGCAAATAGAAAACAATTAAATACTTCTTCATATGTTTTCATCACATCTCTTTCGTTTCATGTAGTGGACCCCTTTCTATTAGACAGTACTGCTCCTTACTTTATTTTATTTTTAGGAGAAAACTTCCGATCTATTCATCAACTAACAAAATAGTAAAACAACATAAGTAAAAATTGCATACAGGTCCGTAGACCACCTAGTGACGACTACAAGCACTGGAGCAAACCAAAATAGCGTCGCCGTCATCGCTCCTCCCTAATCGGAGATGGGCAAACCTTATTGTAGTAGTCAGTCGTGAAGTCATTGTGCTAAGGCCCCGCAGGAGCAACGCACCAGAACAGCAACCGCCGTCGATAAAGAGAAGAATAGATCAGAAGGATCCAACCTGTAGACATACTTATAGACGAATGAAGACCGGATACAAAAGGAATCCACCGAAGACAAACACCAACCGAATCCCGCAAGATCCCCCAAAGACAAACCTCCACACGTCCTTCGATGATGCTAGAAACACCAACGGGGCGGGGGGCTAGGCGGGGAGAACCTTATTCAATTTCAGGGAGCTGCCGCCGTCTCGACTTCCTGAGCAGGACATACACCCTAGCAAAACACATAAAAACATCTAAAAAGAAAACCCTCCCACCGGCAAGGGCTGGGATCCACCACGCCTTCATGGCCCTTAGGCCAGAAATGATGAGGCAGATCAACGACTTCGCCGCTAGGAGGCAGAGGAAACACTATCGCCTGGCCCTCATCAAAGAGCGAAAGGGGTACACGTAATGCTGCTCTTTTTTTTGACAAAACACGTAATTTTCTCTTTATTGATCATGAAACATCATCACAAAGAGCCATAGCAATCCGGAGTTACATTGCGCTGAGAATCACCGAAATAATAGTTGTTTATAATAATCATCACTATATAAGAATTATTTATTATCTTGAAGAAATTATGGAATACATAGAAAAAAATAAATACATGGAAAACAATAGATCCAGTTTATCGTAGCAAATCGATGATATAAAAATATATTGTGCAGCACACGGAAACAAATAAATTTTACCGATGATGGCTGGTATAGTTAGACTGGTACTCTTCTCTGAAACCACTAGGTCACCTCTTTTTTCATCGAGCGGTAATTTACGTGCTTTTGCTGCTGATCCAGGCTGGTTCCTTCTCTCTCTTTTTGTGAGAAACTTCCGATCTATTCATCACCTGTCATAACAGTACAAAAAACATAAAAAATAACAAAGATTACATTCAAGTCCATCGATCACCTAACAACGACTACAAGCACTGTAGCAAGCCAAAGACATGCCACCGTTATCGCCCCTCCTTCACCTGAACCGAGCAAACTTGTTGTAGTAGACAATCAGAAAGTAGTCATGCTAAGAGCCACAGGATCAACGCACCAAAACAGTAACCGTCAGCTATGAAGAGAAGCATAGATTGAAACAATCTAACCTGTATACACATGAATGTAGACGAACAAAGATCGGATCAACGGAAAGACCAACACCGACCGAACCCCCACGAGATCCGTCGGAGACACACCTCCACACGCCCTCCAACGAAACTAGACGCACCGCCGGGACGAGGACTAGAAGAGGAGGACCTTATTCTATATTCAGGGAGCGGTCGCCACCTCGCCTTCCAGAGCAGGACACAAGCCCTAATCAACCCTAAAAATAAACCTAAAAACGGAGAAGGGGCGCCAAGGGCCAAGGTCCACCGCGCCTCCATGGCCCTAAGGTTACCAGAGACAAGGCGGAACAATGGTAGCGCCGACGGGAGGTGAAGAAACCCAAATCCTCTAGAAAGTCGTGAGAGGAGGGCGAAGGATTACGTGTTCAGGCTGATACCTTCTTGATATTGAAGCTTATCCCCATACGCATGAAGGTTAAGTAAGCTATCCATCCCTCTAGCTTTTACATCAACTTGTGCTAGAGCTTTTCGGATATAAGTAACCTTTGCCTTAGCTGTTCCGGAAAAGGTCGAGTTTGCTTCTCACATATCAAGATATTTGTTATGCCGCATACTTTATAGATCTCTGTTGAGATATATGATGATACACAAAGACATATACACTGTATCCGTAAGTGCTACAAATTATCTGAGAAGACATCGATTTGTTCTTTAATGTTTGCACACATGTAAGTAGATTGGGTTAAATATGTTTTTGTGGCAAGATCTATTGAAAGTATGTATATTTCATAAAAAAATACAGTTAAAATTACCATAATTTATTATTTATAATTGTGACAGACAAAAATTAGTTATACACAAGAATTGAAATTTTGTATAAATAAATATATTTATTTCAGGCCAATTTTTTTTAAAGATTGGCCTTAAAATAGCACAAAACTATTAAAAAAATCATTAATAGACACATCCAAGATTATCTTTTTACCATTATTTCATCGAGCACAACTAACTAATCACAAGAAAAACTCTTTTTTCATCCAGCCCTTACCCTCGATATTTCTCTATGACAACGCAATCTACATACATAGATTATCCTATTTCTGTAGTGATATATTTAGTTGTGTTTTTCTTACACGCGGTTCAGTCTATTAAGATCAGTCATTTTTGTTTTCAAATGCCTATGAAAAATTCAAGCAAACAACTAATCCGGACAAACTTAAACCTACAATTAGCAAAGAGTGCACATATTACGAATTCGTATGAGGGAAAAATAGACAACAAACCGAAACAAATAACCAAATAATATTCTATGCCGTAACATTCTGGATTGTGTAACATGCTATCCTATATCAAAGTGAAGAGCCAGTTAATATGTAGGTAGCTGACAAGTTAAATACTATTTTAATACAAAATCCCGAGAGTGATGATCGTTGTTCAAGGAATACTTGGTTATTTCGAACGCACGTACTCATGTTCTCTTTATATGAATGCTAACAAGAAAGAAATATGTGCCTTGAACCCTAGCAGGCCACCAATTTGTTAGTTCAATAGTTTATTATTCTCACAAAACACACATTAGCATTGATATTTTTTGTAATATGACAATATAAGTATCAGAAGATGGTTTATGATCCATTGAAACATACTTTAAACCCACTAAAGTGTGATTAATTGCAATCATCACCCAGTAAATAGATACGATATGTAAATGTGACTCTGATTACATCGGAAGAACGCATGTATAACCTCCCCGTTACTTTTGCATGCCCATCCAATCTTCTTGTGACCCTTCCAAGAACTAGATGCCGAGTACTCTAGCTAGCTTTAAGTTGAGGGTTTGACTTGTGGAACCCCAGTTTGGACATTGCTATTTTGTTTGTAGTATGTCATAGTTGTTATTTATATATGGATGCATGCATGCAACGCTTTCTATGCTTATATCTACTTTTGATGAAAAGATACGAGTAGACGTTGTGGGGCCCTTCAGAGAATCTAGTAATGAGTGCAAAAGATATAACATGACTGTCAAAACCCAGTAGTAACATATTGAATCACTTAACATTTAATGTTGCGAAATATAGGCACATGTCCACCATACACAGGTCAAACCAACTGATCACGTCCTCTTCGCAGCTTGATCTCATCGGCGATGCTTCGTAGCCTGCTTCAGTAAGGAGCCGCTTACGATGGAGGCAGGATTATTCGCAGCTCGCCTCCCAATTTTAAGGGCAGTGTTCTTTGCATCATGCTCTCCTTACATGTTGGAAAGGGTCATAGTTAAAATAATAAAACAACAAAACAAGAATTTTTGAGATCTAAATCGTCGGAGCTTGACAAAGACAAACTTTGATGAGCTCAACGCAATCAAGCTCGGCAAAACAATGTTTTTATGTATTTTATTTTCTTTGCTCTTTCTTTTTCCTTTGTTAATAATCTTTTTATTTTCTTTTAATATTATAGGAAATGTGTTTGCTACCTTTACGAGTTCGTCTACTCTCTTTCTCAAAACCTTTTTTTTAAGAAAGGGGTTGTTGTGGACGGCGAGGGTCTCCTTGTTGATGAGCTTCAGCGTGTTGCAGCAGTGTCTAGGCCTGCCGTTTGTTAGCTGTTGTATTGGAGCTTGTGTGCCAGATTAGTGTGAAATCCATCTAGATCTGGAGCCTGGTTGTCGGTGGATGGTGCAAGTTAGTCACTACAAGAAATATGTCAACTTGTGACCTTCTATTAGTGACTCTAGAGGAAATGGTCATAAATCTACAACAATTTGAGACCAATTGGTCATAAGCTGTTCGGGGGGCTCCAAACCCTAAACCATAACGACCATTTTGGTCAGAAAAGTCATAATTTCCTAACACGAAATGGTCGTAAAGCAAACAGCACTGGTCCATCGCCTTATTTCTAGCTGATCACGACCAATATAGATGGTCATAGCCTTGTAAATTGTGGTGCATTGCTATGACTAGGCGCCACCTCATAAGTTTTGCCTATGTGTCATGTCCATGTGTCAAATTTTGCCCTAGGTTGTGAAGCACCTTATATTTCTGTCATTCCCAAAATTCCCAAAAAATTTGGGCACTCTTTTCTATCCAAATGATTGCCTCATGACAAAAATCAGCTCCATTTGCCTAGTAAATCTTCCTCAGCAAATTTCCAAAGTTTCTGTTCAGCTAGAACCATTGTGAAGGAAGTACTAGCTAGGCATATCCTAATGAGTTGAATTTTTGCCACATCTTCTGTATGCCCAAATCATAGCTCTCCACAAAATTTGATCCCCATATAACAATCCATGTGATCTCACCATCCAATCTTTGTTTCTGGTAATATTTTCAGTTTGTGAAGCAACTATATTTTATATTAATTTATAATTGCTGAAAATTTACCAGCACATGACCTTGCCCATAGAACCTCCCTCCACCAAATTTTAGCTCATTGAATTTAGCCAATTTTTCTCAATATTTTTCCCAATTTTCTGTTCAGTGGAGAGCACTGTGCAGGAAGTATCATTTTTATTTATCCAAATAGTATGAAATTTTTACAGTGCCTTCATATGCCCCAATTATCATCCTCCTCCATATTTCAGCTCAATCCATTCATTCATTTGAGCCCAGCTTCAACATTCACATTTCTGTCCAATGTGGTACTTTGAAAACAAGTGACACCTAGGCTCGTCCATTTTAGCTAAAAATTTGCCAAGACAATCTCCTTAGTAGATGGTCATCCTCGGCCAAAACTCAGGCCCATTGGCCCTGTGCATTTTCCCCACCACTAATCAAACACTTGGCTGCTAATTCATATTTGAGCTTAGTTCAGTCTCCTCGTGAGATTCCTCTATTGCCTTCTTCTTTCTAACACCTACTGGGGTAGTTCCCAACCCACCAGACATGCCTAGGCCGCCCAGAATTCGTGGCAACGCCACGGTCACGCGGTGACCACACGACGGGCATGCCAGTTTACGCACTCTAGAGTTGGGGCCGTTGGACACCGTCCAAACCCCGATGTATCACCACCGCACCATGTATATCTGATTAAATAGATACTTATGTATCTAGAAATGATTTTTAGAAAAAATAAAGAGCAAACTATAGGGCAGCTGCAGTTCAAATTTGACCCGCTTCCTACTGAATCGGTGGAAATTTGTCTTTTTTACGAGAGGTGGATCAAAACTTTTGACACCCAACCATTTGGTCAATTGTGCATTAAATATGGTCTAATATTTTAGAAAATTGATTTATGTCCAATTTTAGAACAAATATATGGTAGGTCCTTCACAAAAAAACTCATTTTGGCCACTCGAAAAATGGAAAATAAATTTTTCGTCCAAAGAAAATGAAAACTCCCTTAGGCAATGTTGTTTGCCATTCCAAGATGCACCCTTGTGCACAATATGAGATCATTTGAACAAACTTTGCCCTGAATGTGACCATAAGATTAATCATTTGACTTGAAAGGCATGAATCTTCACACATGATAACTCATTTTTTAGAACACTTTTTTAAAATAATTGCCGTATTACAAGTTTATTATATTTCCTGGTAACTTGGTCACATATAATGATACAATGCGAAGGATTTCTATTTTTTTGATTTTTTTTTGAATTTTTCATGCCCGTTTCAAAATGCGGTCAAAACGACGGGCATGACCGTTCCTAGCTAGTGGTTGAATCTTCCAAAACTTTTGGTGTTTCTACGATTAAATAGATACTTATATAACTAGAAATGATTTTTTTGAAAAAATAAAGAGCAAACTATAAGGCAGCTGCAGTTCAAATTTGACCCGCTTCCAACTGAATCAGCGGAAATTTGTCTTTTTCACGAGAGGTGGATAAAAGCTTTTGACACCCAACCAGTTGGTCAATTGTACATTAAATATGGCATAATATTTTAGAAAAATAATTTCATCCAATTTTGTAACAAATATATGGTAGGTCCTTCACAAAACAAAAAAACTCATTTTGGGCACTCGAAAAATGGAAAATGAATTTTTCATCCAAAGAAAATGAAAACTTCCTTAGGCAACATTGTTTGCCATTCCAAGATGCACCCTCGTGCACATTATGATATCATTTGAACAAACTATGCCATGAATGTGGCCATAAGATTGATCATTTGGCTTGAAAGCCATGAATCTTCACACATGATATCTCATTTTTTAGAACACTTTTTTAAAATAATTGCTGTATTACAAGTTTATTATTTTTTCTGGTAACTTGGTCACATATAATGACACAATGTGAATGTTTTTTTGAATTTTTCATGCCCATTTCAAAATGCGGTCAAAACAACGGGCATGACCGTTCCTAGTTAGTGGTTGAATCTTCCAAAACTTTTGGTGTTTCTCTGATTAAATAGATATTTATGTACCTAAAAATGATTTTTGGAAAAAATAAAGAGCAAACTATAAGGCAGCTATAGTTCAAATTTGACCCGCTTCCAACTGAATCGGCGGAAATTTATCTTTTTCACGAGAGGTGGATAAAAGCTTTTGACGCCCAACCGTTTGGTCAATTGTACATAAAATATGGCCTAATATTTTAGAAAAATGAATTGGTCCAATTTTGCAACAAATATATGGTAAGTCCTTAAAAAAAACTCATTTTAGGCACTCGGAAAATGGAAAATGAATTTTTCATCCAAAGAAAATGAAAAACTTCCTTAGGCAACATTGTTTGCCATTCCAAGATGCACCCTTGTGCACAATTTGAGATCATTTTTTTTTTGAATTTTTCATGTGAAAAAGTAGAAGAAAAACAAAAGAAAAAACACAATTATATGTGCTCTATTCTCATTAGTGGAATTTGTTGTCACACGGATCGATGACATGGTGCCCATCCATCCATCCATACCTCCATCCCACATCCATCCATCCATCTATCTACAGAAAAGAAGAAGAAAAGAAAATGAAAAAGAAAACCCCACCCGTAGCCACCTACTTAAACCCTACTCAGATCCCATTGACCCCCTCCTCCCATCGCACCCCTCCTCCCCCCATCTCCTTGCTGCCGCCACCGACGGCGCCCGACCCTCCCCTTGATCCCAGATCCCCATCTCCCTCCCTCAGATCGAGCTCCTCCTCCCCTCTCTCTCTCACCTCTGGAAGCTCCCGCGTCCCACTGTCGAACTCGGGTAGCCGCGCGGTGGGTTAACGGCACCGCAAGCACACCCTCTTGTCCTCCCCCAGCCTTATCCGCTCCGACCCAACCAACCAATCCGACATTGGGATTTTCCCGCGCCGCGCCTCGTCTGGCCGGCCCGGCGACCACAGGCAGGCAGTCCATGGCCAGGATGGCGGCCTGCCTTGTGCTCACCCTCCGCACCATGGCGCCACCTCCTCCCGGCGGCTGGGATGTTCTACTCGCACCAGTTCCTCGCGCGGAAGGCGCCACTCGACCAGATATGGTGCGTCCCCTCCCCCGCCCCCACCCCTCCCCTCCCTCCTCGCCGGCCGCCACCTCCCGGTCGCCGGCAATCGATTTCGCCTGTCTCGCATGGTGATCTTTCGACGCTCATCTATTCCTCTGTCGCTGATACGTCTCCAATGTATCTATAATTTTTGATTGTTCCATGCTATTATATTATCTGTTTTGGATGTTTTATATGCATTAATATGCTATTTTATATTATTTTAGGGACTAACCTATTAACCCAGAGCCCAGTGCCAATTTCTGTTTTTTTCTTGTTTTTGAGTTTCGCAGAAAAGGAATATCAAACGGAGTCCAAATGGAATAAAACTTTAGGATGATTTTTCTTTGACCAGAAGACACACGTAGGACTTGGAAACCAAGGCAACGGAGTCCCGAGGCGACGGCAAGGGTGCAGGGCACACCCCCCTGCCTTGTGGGTCCCTCTGAGCTCCCCTAACCCTATTCTTTGGCCTATCAATTCCCAAATATTCCCAAACCATCAGAGGCATCCACGAAAATACTTTTCCGCCGCCACAAGCCTCTGTTCCCGTGATCTGCCGGAGGGGGATTCCATCTTGGGGCCTTTTTCGGCGATCTGCCGGAGGGGGATTCAATCACGGAGGGCATCTACATCAACCATATTGCCATTCTGATGAAGTGTGAGTAGTTTACTTCAGACCTACGGGTCCATAGCTAGTAGCTAGATGGCTTCTTCTCTCTCTTTGATCTTCAATACCATGTTCTCCTTGATGCTCTTGGAGTTCTATCCGATGTAATATTCTTTTGTGGTGTGTTTGTTGAGATCCGATGAATTGTGGATTTATGATCAGATTATCTATGAATATTATTTGAATCTTATCTGAATTCTTATATGCATGATTTGATATCTTTGTATTTCTCTTCGAATTATCAATTTGGTTTGGCCAACTAGATTGGTATTTCTTGCAATGGGAGAGGTGCTTAGTTTTGGGTTCAATCTTGCGGTATCCTCACCCAATGACAAAGTAGGGGTAGCGAGGCACATATTTGTATTGTTGCCATTAAGGATAAAAAGATGGGGTTTTCATCATATTGCTTGAGTTTATCCCTCTACATCATGTCATCTTACTTAAGGCGTTACTCCATTCTTAACTTAATACTCTCACTGTTCAAGAATTCGGCGAATAAATCAGTTAACGGGCTAGTTAATCGCTACTCGCTGGGTGCCCGACTCAAATAGTGCCTATTCATGGTGTTAACTGCCCAAGCCGATTAACGGGTCTGTCAGGCCGAGTAATCGGTTGTCAGACCGATTAGTCGCCTTGACCAGTTAATTGGTGGAAACGAAAGCCCAATATTTTGGCCCGCTCGGCCCCCTCCCGCTCGTACATTAGCTAGGTTTTGGATCCTGCTGCCCCTCCCACTCCTTTTTCCATCCAGCCCCGATCTGGCTGGCGGCTGGCAGGTCCTCGCTGGCGCCCGGTCGAGTAGCTCCGACGCTGCATGCTACAGTAGCCCTGTCGCTAGCCTACCTGCTCCTCCTTCCCATCCATCGGCTGGACTCCTTCACCCGTGGGCTCCTCCCAATCTCTCGTCCCGGCGGCTGGTCACCATCTGCTCCCGACGGCTGCCACAACCTTGCATCGCCGGCTCCAGGAGGTGAAGCCCAGCCACTCCGGTCGACTGCCTGCTGCCGTCCCTGCCGACCAGCTCCTCCATGGCTTCACCGGTGAGCAAGCTAACATCTTCTTCCCCTCTCAGTCTCTGTAGCCATTGTGGTCTGATACATCATTGATTCAATTTCCAATTGCATACAGCCATACAGTGAGATGTTTGAGTGTGATCACTGATCAATATGTATGAGTCGTGATGATCTATTTGGGGAGTAGATGTAATGTAAGTATGTAACTAATTAAGATTAGTAGATGGATGGGTTGTTCCAACTAAATTCTGTGGACACTCACTCCAATTACAGTAAATTAGTAGACGGATGGATGGATTGTTAAGCATCAAGCTATGTATGCATGTCTATTATAGTAATAATTGATGTGTTAAAATGTTAATGCAGAAACACTCCAATTATTGCAATGAACTAATAATCCATGGATATTCTGCTTAGGGTATATTAAATACTACAGATCGCTCATTGATACTTATTATGTTTGCTCATTCAATATATTTGTAGGGGTCTAAGGTTGCCTCTACCGTTGCAAGTTCTCATACTCTAAAAAGAAATTCAGATGACATGGGGTGGGAGTTTCCAACCTTGATCAATCCTTTAGATCTAAAGCGAGTGAAGTGCAAGTTGTGTGGAAAGGAGATGGGTGGAGGCGTTAATAGGATGAAGCAACATATTGGGTAGGTAAAGGGAAGCATGACAAGTTGCAATGTAGCCACACCAGATCAGCAGAAAAGGTGTAAGGATGCTTATGAGGCACCACAAAAGAAGAAGAAGCTGAAAGAAAAACATGATGAAGAAGTACGTGCTGAGGTTGTCATTCAAGTTGATGATGACAAGAACGAGGAAGAGCTTTATGCAATTGGAGAAGGTTACGCTCGCAAGTCAGGGCCTATTGATAAATATGTGATGCCAATTGATCCTTCCATCCCATTGAAGAAGTTCCAACAGAACATAAATGATGCAATTGACAAGGAGAAAGCTTATAGAGTAGGGCAATATTTGGCTAGATGGATGTACAAGAAATATGTTCCTTTCAATGCTGTCAATGATGATGACTTCAAGCAGTTTTGTGAAGCCCTTGGTCGGTTTGGTCCTAATTGGAAGCCACCTTCCCAATATATGCTCTGAGAGAAGATGTTGCTACAAGAGGTGGAAAGAACAAAGGATTTGATGAAGCCACATGAGCTTGAGAGGGTGGAAACCGGGTGCTCTATCATGACCGACGCTTGGACCGACAAGAAAAGAAGAAGTATAATGAATTTGTGCGTGCATTGCAAGTTAGGGACCGCCTTTCTTGAATCAAAGGAGGCATCGGCTGATGCACACACAAGTCTATACATCTTAAATTATGTAGTTGAGTGCATTGAGAAAATTGGTATGATTCTTGAAGTCTCAAGTTTACTTTCATTCATTGATTTTCATAATGTTGTAGGTGCTGATTTTGAGATTTTCCATCTTGTAGGTGCTGAAAATGTTGTGCAAGTGGTCACGGACAATGCTTCCAACAACATGGGAGCAAAGGAGATGCTCAAAAGAAAATGGCCAAAGATCTTTTGGAGCTCATGTGCAACTCACACCCTCAATTTGATGGTAGAAGCAGTTGGGAAGCTGAAGCAATTTGACCCTACAATCACCAAAGCTAAGCGAATGACAATTTTTCTTTATGCACATCATAAAACATTGTCCTTGATGAGGTCTTTCACGAAAAAAAGAGACATTGTTAGAACGGGGGTGACACGATTTGCTTCGGCATTTCTTATGTTGCAAAGTTTGGTTTCTAAAAAGAAAGAACTAAGGGCAATGGTTTGTAGTGATGAACGGGAAGCATGCAAGCACACAAAAACGGTGAAAGGAAAGGCGGCCAACGCCACAATAATGAGTAGGGGCTTTTGGAAAAATGTATCACTTTGCATCAAGGTATGCTTATGGGGCTGTTTGCATCTAGTCATATGTTGGGGTGTTTGCATCTATGTATTTCTATGTTGGGGCTGTTTGCATCTAGTCAAGTAGTCATAGTTGTAGTTGTAACTTGTGCATTTCTAATGTTGGGGCTGTTTGCACGTGCCTAAATGACTCATTTGATCATTTTTATGTTACATTGCAAGGTTTTTGAGCCATTGGTGAAGGTGCTTCGGTTGGCTGATGGGGATGGTCCATCTATGGCCTCTATGTATGGAGAACTAATAAGTGCAAAAAGGGAAATCAAGGTTGCTGTTGAAAATTCAGAAAAAGACTATTTGGTGATCACTAATGCCATGAATACCAAGATGAGTGGGAGGCTGGATTCTCCATTGCACATGGCAGCATACATCTTGAATCCCAAATATAGTTATGCTGACCCGAGCATCTTTACGAATGTGGAGGTAGTGGCTGCGCTTATGGAAGTCATGGAGACATTTTATTATGATGATGACATCAAGCAAAATAAGGTGGTTAACATTGACTTCACCAAGTTTAAAAAGAAAGAGGGTATGTTTGGGAAGGTGGCTGCATTGAAAGCAATGGAGAATAACAATTTTGATGCCGGTAAGCATGTTCTCAAAGCAGAAAAACTTATTATGACATTTATGAAATTATGGGCTGATTGCATGTTATTTCACTTGTCTCAAATTGTCGCTGATTGGTGGTCAACTTATGGATTACAAACTCCTACATTGAAACACATGGCCATAAGGATACTCAACTTGACCACAATTTCATCCGGATGTGAAAGAAATTGGAGCACTTTTGAAATGGTAACTCTTAGACTTCTCACAATTAGTCAAATCTGAATATTCTTCTCACAATTTGTCAAATCTGAATATTCTTCTCACAATTTGTTTCATGAGGCTTCCATTTTCACTTTGTAGGTAGATGCAAAGAGGAGAAATAAACTAGATGTGGCCCGTAGGGACAATCTAGTTTATATCCAATTCAATGGAAGTATGATTGATAAAAGAAAAAAGTTATCCTCTTCTAGTGATGTTCTTCTTGGTGAAGATGCGTCACGAGCACAAGATTGGATATGTGAAGATGCATACATTGATGATGAGTTTGATCCCACTACGGGGGTGCCATACAACATCATTGATGAAGCAATGGGGGAAAGCGAACCTACAGAGCTTCGTAGGAGTGCACGAGTTAGAGAACTCCATGAAGTTGAAGAATACGTTGAGGATGATGATGATGAATCTGATCATGGGGTAGATATGGAGGATGATGAGATTGATTACGAGTCCGATGATGATGGGGTGATGGCAACCAAAGATGATGATGATGAGGAGGAGCCCCCGCAGCCTTGAGCCATTCGTCGCAAACTTATTTTGCTTGCTATTTGTGTGCCCGAACCTTATGTTCTTAATCCTTATTACCTTGATACCTATTTCTAGGTGTGAGGCCGAACCTTGTTAGCATGTTACTTATTTGGCTATTTCTATCTATATGGCTAAACTTATCTGGACCTTGTTACCTATTCGCCTTGTGAACCTTATTATGAATTATATTTGGTATACCCTATTTGTGTGGCTGCTATTTATCTTTACATGTGGATGCATATTGTGTGGCTGCCATTTATTTTGTATTCCCTATTTGTGTGGCTGCCATTTATATTGACATGTTGGATTGCATACTGTGTGGCTGAATATTTATCTTGATATGTTGGATGCATATTGTTTGTTATTTCCTATATCCGGTTTAACAATTTTACCTCTTGTGATCTTGTTTATGATTTTTATTTTTCATATGCCCATAGTACCATATTTTGCTATATCATATAGCTAGGAGCTTGGGAGTGTGGTACAATACATATTTTTTTTGGATATATGTTGCTAAATTCCTATTTAATCTACCGATTAATGTTCGATCGATTAATCCAGTTAATAGGCCGATTCACCGATTAATCGTTACTCCCAAGCCGACCGAGCAGTTACCAGTTACCGAGTTCCTCAACATTGAATACTCTAGATGCATGTTGGATAGCGGTCGATGTGTGGAGTAATAGTAGTAGATGCAGAATCGTTTTGGTCTACTTGACATGGACGTGATGCCTATATGCATAATCATTCCCTTGGATATCGTCATAACTTTGCGCTTTTCTATCAATTGCTCGACAGTAATTTGTTCACCCACCGTATTATTTGCCTTCAAGAGAGAAGCCTCTAGTGAAACCTATGGCCCCCGGGTCTATTTTCCATCATATATTTTCAGATCTATAAACCAAAAAACCCAAAAATACCTTGCTGCAATTTATTTACTTTTATTTTGTTTTATGTTTTAGTAATCTTTTATATCTATCTCTATCAGATCTCACCATTGCAATTGACCGTGACGGGACTGACAACCCCTTTATCGCGTTGGGTGCAAGTGTTTGATTGTTTGTGCAGGTGCATAGATTGGAGACTTGCTTGTACCTCCTACTGGATTGATACTTTGGTTCTCTAACTGAGGGAAATACTTATCTCTACTTTGCTCCATCACCCTTTCCTCTTCAAGGGAAAAACCAACGCAAGCTCAAGAAGTAGCAGGAAGAATTTCTGGCGCCGTTGCCGGGGAGGTCTACATCAAGCCTACCAAGTACCCACCATAAACCCTCATCTCTTCCATTACATTATTCGCCATTTGCCTCTCGTTTTCCTCTCCCCCACTTCTAAAACAATTTTTAGAAAAACACAAAAAGATTTTCCTTTTTATTCGTCGTTCTTCCGTTTGACTTTTTGTTTGCTTTTTGGTTGCTTGTGTGCTAGATCGGTTTCTTGCCACCATGTCTGAATCTGGGGAGGTTATCATTAAACAACTTGAGGGTCGTGCTAGTATAAATCTTGAGGAAAAACTTGGATCTTGTTCTTTAGGTCATGAAACTGAAACTCCTCCTAATTATAAAGCAAAAACTTTTCATGTGGGAGACAGTAATATTATTGGGAAAAGTGTTATTCAAGAATTCTTTGATTGTACGGGAACTATGCCTATTAATAAAAGATCTATTCTTCTCGATACAAATTGTTATGCGGATGCCATTGTCATGCTTATTGTACAATTAAAAAGAAAATTTGTGCACATCCATCCCTCTTTGCAAAAGGTGTTTTATGAACTTCCCAATATTAATCATCCTAAGGCTAAAAAGATTGCCACTATCAATCTTATGCAGGAATTTGATTTTATAATACAAGATGCTAGGGAAATTTTTGCTTTCTATAATAAAGATGTTGAACATCCTCCGATTGAAGAAATTCTCCATGATAAAGAAACTTTGCGTAGTTTGGAATCTAGAGATTATCAATCTTACAGTGACTATCTTAGGAGGAGAGTTCTCTACTCAGAAATCTCTCAAACCTTGTATCTTGAGACTTATGATAAATTTGATTGGATAACAAGGGGAATTTATGTAGGATTTAATGGTGATTGGTTGGAAAAGATGACTAAGGAACCCGTTAAAAATGAGATACGTGTTTTATATGATGATATATACGGTGACGATCCGGATTACGGGTTTATGAATGTCAAAATCACTAATCAAAGTCCTTTTCATGAATTAAGTTCACCTACTAGAAGGAAAATAAAGGAAAGGATAGATTTACTGAGAAAAGTTTTGGAAGATTTGATTAAGAAAGAGTTGCATACCAAAGATGACAATACCTAGATCTATTGCATTATGCCTAGCCAGGGGTGTTAAACAATAGCGCTTGTTGGAAGGCAACCCAATTTTTATGTTTTTTGTTTTGCTTTTGTTCTTGAATAACATACACATTTTTACCTCTGTATTAATTGTGTTTTGGTGTTTTAATTAGTGTTTGAGCCAAGTAAGACCTTTGGGATACTTTGGTATATCATTGATTTGATCCTGGTGAAAAACAAAAACTTTTGCGTCTAGTTTAAGAATTTTAATAATTCACAGAAGTGACAAAAAACTCTAATTTTTTTTACACAAGATTGATATTCGAAATTTTCAGAATTTTTGGAGTTACAGAAGTATACGAAATATTCGGATTTTCACAGACTGTTCTGTTTTTGACAGATTCTGTTTTCTATGTGTTATTTGCTTATTTTGATGAATCTATGGGTAGTATCGGGGGGTATGAACCATGGAAAAGTTGGAATACAATATATATTACACCAATATAAATAAAGAATGAGTTCACAACAGTACCAAAAGGTGGTGATTTATTTTCTTATACTAACGGATCTCATGAGTTTTCTGTTGAGTTTTGTGTTGTGAAGTTTTCAAGTTTTGGGTAAAGATTTGATGGACTATGGAATAAGGAGTGGCAAGAGCCTAAGCTTGGGGATGCCCAAGGCACCCCAAGGTAATATTCAAGGACAACCAAGAGCCTAAGCTTGGGGATGCCCTGGAAGGCATCCCCTCTTTCGCCTTCAATCCATCGGTAAATTTACTTGAGGCTATATTTTTATTCACCACATGATATTTGTTTTGCTTGGAGCATCTTGTATGATATGAGTCTTTGCTTTTTAGTTTGCCACAATCATCCTTGCTGTACACACATTTTGGGAGGGACACACATGAATTGTGAATTTATTAGAATACTCTATGTGCTTCACTTATATCTTTTGAGCTAGGCAATATGCTCTAGTGCTTCACTTATATCATTTTAGAGCACGGTGATGGTTTTTTTTGTAGAAATTATTGAACTCTCTTGCTTCACTTATATTATTTTGAAAGCCTCTAAACAGCATGGTAATTTGCTTAGGTTATGAATTTAGTCCTAATATGATGGGCATCCAAGAGGGATATAATAAAAACTTTCATATTAAGTGCATTGAGTACTATGAGAAGTTTGATTCCTTATGATTGTTTTGAGATATAAAGATGGTGATATTAGAGTCATGCTAGTGAGTAATTGTGGATTGGTAGAAATACTTGTGTTAAAGTTTGTGATTCCCGTAGCATGCACGTATGGTGAACCGTTATGTGATGAAGTCGGAGTATGATTTATTTATTGATTGTCTTCCTTATGAGTGGCGGTCGGGGATGAGCGATGGTATTTTCCTACCAATCTATACCCCTAGGAGCATTTGTGTAGTACTTTGTTTTGGTAACAAATAGGCTTTTGCAATTAGTATGTGAGTTCTTTATGACTAATGTTGAGTCCATGGATTATACGCACTCCCACCCTTCCACCATTGCTATCCTCTCTAGTACCACGCAACTTTCGCCGGTGCATTACACCCACCATATATCTTCCTCAAAACAGCCACAATACCTACCTATTATGGCATTTCCATAGCCATTCCGAGATATATTACCATGCAACTTCCACTGTTCCGTTTATTATGACACGCTTCATCATTGTCATATTGCTTTGCATGATCATGTAGTTGACATCGTATTTGTGGCAAAGCCACCATTCATATTTTTATACATGTCACTCTTGAGTCATTGCACATCCCGGTACACCGCCGGAGGCATTCATATAGAGTCATATATTTGTTCTAGTATCGAGTTGTAATTCTTGAGTTGTAAAGTAATTAAAAGTGTGATGATCATCATTATTAGAGCATTGTCCCATGTGAGGAAAGGATAATGGAGACTATGATTCCCCCACAAGTCGGGATGAGACTCCGGACGAAAAATAAAAAAAAGAAAAAAAAGAGAGAAAAAAAGAGGCCAAAGAGCCCAAAATAAAAAATGAGAGAAAAGAGAGAAGGGGCAATGCTACTATCCTTTTTTCCACATTTGTGCTTCAAAGTAGCACCATGATCTTCATGATAGAGAGTCTCCTATATTGTCACTTTCATATACTAGTGGGAATTTTTCATTATAGAACTTGGCTTGTATATTCCAATGATGGGCTTCCTCAAATTGCCCTAGGTCTTCGTGAGCAAGCAAGTTGGATGCACACCCACTTAGTTTCTTTTGAGCTTTCATACACTTATAGCTCTACTGCATCCATTGCATGGCAATCCCTACTCACTCACATTGATATCTATTGATGGGCATCTCCATAGCTCATTGATACGCCTAGTTGATGTGAGACTATCTCCTTTTTTGTCTTCTCCACAACCACCATATTCTATTCCACCTATAGTGCTATATCCATGGCTCACGCTCATGTATTGCGTGATAGTTGAAAAAGTTTGAGAACATCAAAAGTATGAAACAATTGCTCGGCTTGTCATCAGGGTTGTGCATGATTTAATACTTTGTGTGATGAAGATGGAGCATAGCCAGACTATATGATTTTTTAGGGATAACTTTCTTTGGCCATGTTATTTTGAGAAGACATGATTGCTTTATTAGTATGCTTGAAGTATTATTGTTTTTATGTCAATATTAAACTTTTGTTTTGAATCTTATGGATCTGAATATTCATGCCACAATAAAGAAAATTACATGGCTAAATATGTTAGGTAGCATTCCACATCAAAAATTCTATTTTTATCATTTACGTACACGAGGACAAGCAGGAATTAAGCTCGGGCATGCTTGATACGCCTCCAACGTATCTATAATTTTTGATTGTTCCATGCTATTATATTATCCGTTTTGGATGTTTTATATGCATTAATATGATATTTTATATTATTTTTGGTACTAACCTATTAACCCAGAGCCCAGTGCCAGTTTCTGTTTTTTCCTTGTTTTTGAGTTTCGCGGAAAAGGAATATCAAACGGAGTCCAAACGGAATAAAACTTTACGATGATTTTTCTTGGACCAGAAGACACACGTGGGACTTGGAAACCAAGGGAACGGAGTCCCAAGGCGACGACAAGGGTGCAGGGCGCGCCCTAGGGGGGCGCGCCCCTGCCTTGTGGGTCCTTTGGAGCTCCCCTAATCCTATTCTTTGGCCTATAAATTCCCAAATATTCCCAAACCATCAGAGGCATCCATGAAAATACTTTTCCGCCGCCGCAAGCCTCTGTTCCCGTGAGATCCCATCTTGGGGCCTTTTCTGGCGATCTGCCGGAGGGGGATTCGATCATGGAGGGTATCTACATCAACCCTATTGCCCTTTCGATGAAGCGTGAGTAGTTTACTTCAGACCTACGGGTCCATAGCTAGTAGCTTGATGGCTTCTTCTCTCTCTTTGATCTTCAATACCATGTTCTTCTCGATGTTCTTGGAGTTCTATCCTATGTAATATTATTTTGCGATGTGTTTGTCGAGATCCGATGAATTGTGGATTTATGATTAGATTATCTATGAATATTATTTGAATCTTCTCTGAATTCTTATATGCATGATTTGATATCTTTGTATTTCTCTTTGAATTATCGGTTTGGTTTGGCCAACTAGATTGGTATTTCTTGCAATGGGAGAGGTGCTTAGTTTTGGGTTCAATCTTGCGGTGTCCTCACCCAGTGACAAAGTAGGGGTAGCGAGGCACGTATTTGTATTGTTGCCATCAAGGATAAAAAGATGGGGTTTTCATAATATTGCTTGATTTTATCCCTCTACATCATGTCATCTTACTTAAGGCGTTACTCCGTTCTTTATGAACTTAGTACTCTAGATGCATGATGGATAGCGGTCGGTGTGTGGAGTAATAGTAGTAGATGCAGAATCGTTTCGGTCTACTTGAAACGGACATGATGCCTATATGCATAATCATTGCCTTGGATATCGTCATAACTTTGCGCTTTTATATCAATTGCGTGACAGTAATTTATTCGCCCACCGTATTATTTGCCTTCAAGAGAGAAGCCTCTAGTGAAACCTATGGCCCCCAGGTCTATTTTCCATCATATATTTTTAGATCTATAAACCAAAAAACCCAAAAATACCTTGATGCAATTTATTTACTTTTATTTTGTTTTATGTTTTAGTAATCTTTTATATATATCTCTATCAGATCTCACCATTGCAATTGACCGTGAAGGGACTGACAACCCCTTTATCGCGTTGGGTGCAAGTGTTTGATTGTTTGTGCAGGTGTATAGATTGGAGACTTGCTTGTACCTCCTATTGGATTGATACCTTGGTTCTCTAACTGAGGGAAATACTTATTTCTACTGTGCTGCATCACCCTTTCCTCTTCAAGGCAAAGACCAATGCAAGCTCAAGAAGTAGCAGTCCCCGCCGCAGGATGGCCTCCACGCTCCACGCCAAGATCAATCGCACGCGGCTCGACAAGCTCGATATCATCAAAATCTGGTGAGCTGCCCCACTTCCCCCGACTCTATCCCGCCGATTTCTCTCTGCTGCGAGCCCGCGGTTCGCCCCGATTTTAATTCACACGTGATGCGCTGTGTCTGATGCTACAGCGAGGAGATCCCGAACCTGTCGGTGCCCATGGCGCTCAGGCTCTCCCGGATCCTCATGGGTGAGCTGTCCGGGTTATCTTTCTCCTTTTCTCGCCGGATTTTTTCTCTCCCGGGGATGTAACGTGTGTTTGGGTGGCGTGATGAGCAGGTGGTGTGGTGATCGTGTACGAGAGGAAGGTGAAGCTTCTCTATGGTCAGTCCATCTGCCGCCTTCCCTCGCTGCTTGCTGCACTTTTTTTCTTGTCCAAATCTTCAGATTCACATCGTTCCCTAAACTTTGACTTCGACTTTCACCCGGTTTCTCTGCATTCTGCTTAGTAATATCTGAACTATCCTTACGTCTGAACTTTCTACTCAATTGGGAATGGAGGAGCACAGAGATTTGGCAAGGGAGGCGGTGATGAAGTGGTTAGGTATGCAGCTCGCTCCTCCCTTTCTCCTCTTGTGGTCGGTCGTGTCTACTTGACCTTGCTGTGATTACGGTATCTGCAGTGCAAGCATGTTCAGAGAGTTGGCTGTATTGATGTAGCAGAAATATGTCCAACACTAGATTAACGTGTCGGGTTTATGCTTTATATCATCATATAAGAATTGTGTGTTCAGAGAAGTTGCCTAGTGTTTTTTTAAGGGAGAAGCTGGAAGTTATGCAGTAGAAATATGTTAGGAGGGGCTATGTGTGAAGGAAGTAGGTCTTAAATATGTTCTGCTTAGCCTCAGTGCATGAGTTAGGTGATACGTATCCAACGTATCTATAATTTTTGCTTGTTCCATGCTGTTATATTATCATTCTTGGATGTTTTACAATCATTTTTTAGCAACTTTATATCATTTTTTTGGGACTAACCTATTGACATAGTACCCAGTGTCAGTTGCTGTTTTTTGCTTGTTTTTTACTTCGCAGAATATCAGTACCAAATGGAGTCCAAACGTAGTGAAACTTTTTGGAGAATTTTTTTGGACCAGAAGACACAAGATGGGCCAAAGAAGTACCAGAGGGGAGGCCCGAGGTGGGCACAACCCACCAGGGTGCACCGAGGAGCCCAGGCGCCCCTCGGTGACCTCCTGCACCATCTGTTCGCCCTATAAATCCCCAAATATTTCAGAAACCCTAAGGGAGTCGATGAAACACAATTCCAGCCGCCGCAAGTTCCAGAACCACGAGATCCAATCTAGACACCGTCACGGAGGGGTTTATCATCCTCATTGGTGCCTCTCCGATGATGCGTGAGTAGTTCATCATAGAACTACGGGTCTGTAGGCAGTAGCTAGATGGCTTCCTCTCTCTCTTTTGATTCTTAATACAATTGTCTCTTGGAGATCTATTTGATGTAACTCTTTTTTGCGGTGTGTTTGTTGGGATTTGATGAACTTTGAGTTTATGATCAGATCTATATCCATGAATATTATTTGAGTTTTCTCTTGATCTCTTATATGCATGATTATTTATAGCCTCGTATTTCTTCTTCGAATCTTTGGTTTAGTTAGGCCAACTAGATCGATATTTCTTGCCATGGGAAGGGGTGCTTTGTGATGGGTTCGATTGTGCGGTGTTCTTTCCAAGTGACAGAAGGGGCAGCAAGACACGCATGTATCGTTGCTATTAAGGATAACAAGATGGGGGCTATTCCTACATGAATAGATCTCGTCTACATCATGTCATCATTCTTATTGCATTGCTCCATTTTTCCATAAACTTAATACACTAGATGCATGCTGGATAGCGGTCGATGTGTGGAGTAATAGTAGTAGATGCAGGCAGGAGTCGGTCTACTAATCCTGGAAGTGATGCCTATATATTGATCATTGCCTTGGATATCGTCATAATTATTCAATTTTCTATCAGTTGCCCAACAATAATTTGTTTACCCACCGTATGATATTTTCTTGAGAGAAGCCACTAGTGAAATCTACGGCCCCCGGGTCTATTCTTTATCATATTTGCTTTGAGATCTATTTTTATTTTCTTTTGTTTTCAGATCTATTATTCCAAAAACCCAAAAATACCTTGCTGCATTTTTTGTTACTTATTTTCTTTTGTGTTTTATCGAGATTTATTTATCCAATCTACACAGTTTTTATCCCGTCAACTTGACAATTTCTGGCTCTGTTACCCGTAAGAGGGATTGACAACCCCTCACAAGCGGCGGGTTGCAAGTATTTGTTCTTTGTGTGCAGGTACCATTTACATAGTGTTGCTTGGTTCTCCTACTAGATTGATACCTTGGTTTCATAACTGAGGGAAATACCCACCATAGATGTACTGCATCATCCCTTCCTCTTTGGGGAAATACTGATGTAGTTCAAGCGACATCAAAAGGAATTTCTGGCTCTGTTGCCGGGGAGACATCATCAACATCTATCAGGTTCCTAATCACAAATCTCATCTCCTTGCAATTTACATTATTTGCCATTTGCCTCTCATTTTCATCTCCCCCACTTCACAAAAATTTGCCGTTTTATTCGCCCCCTTTTTCGTTCGCCTTTTTCTCATCAGATCTAGCTTTTTTGTGTGTTCTTGTTTGCCACTTTGTCATTATGACTAGCATTACTACTCCTCCTATGTCACCAGATTTTTCAAGTTTTATACTTCAAGCAGAAACAAGGAGAAAATTTGAAAGATGCTTGGTATAGGCTAATGGAATCCTATTGCATTTGCATTCTAAAGGGGGATGAAAAGATTTTGCTTCGAAATTTTTATATAGGATTAGCTTTGCATCACAGACAACTTTTGGATTTTGCCGCTAAAGGGAACTTTATCTAACTTGATGCCAATACTTCTTATGAGATCCTATAGAAGGGATTTTGGGAATTCCACCACTAAAAAAGGGGATTTCTTTTACTCAAGAAGGGGCTCAAATTTTAGACAAGTTGAGTGATTTGCATAAACATATAGTCGAGTAGCAAAAATATAATGAACCTCTCAAACATATTAGTGGAAACCTCAACCGCATGAATACTTTAATTACTCTTTGCAATAAACGATTGGATATTTTAGATCTCAAGATGGTTTCTTTTCCTGAAAACTTGGGGAAGCGTAAAGAGCCTCCCGGCTTTTAGAAAGCCCTTACCAAAGTCGCAAAAACTAAAGATGACAACACTTGAATCTTTGCATTATGCCTAGCTAGGGGTATAAAACGATAGCGCTTGTTGGGAGGAAACCCACTGAATAAATTTTATTTTTACCTTTTTCTTTCTGTTCTTGAGTGTTTGCACAATTATGCCTCTGTTATGATTGTGTTTTTATGTTTTAATTAGTGTTTGTGCCAAGTAAAGCCTTTGGGATCATGTTGCGTGATAGTTGATTTGATCTTGTTGAAAAATAGAAACTTTTACGTCCAGTAAAATAATTTTGTAAAATCACAGAAGGGACGAAAACTTCTGAATTTTTTACGCCAGATTTATATACAAATGGCCTACGTTTTCCTAATTTTTCATAATTTTTGGAGTTACAGAAGTATACGAAGTTTCCAGATTACTACAGACTGTTCTGTTTTTGACAGATTCTGTTTTCGTTGCATTATGTGCTTGTTTTGATGAATCTATGGAGTATATTGGAGGGTATAAGCCATAGTAAAGTTGGAATACAGTAGATATAATGCAATAATAAAATATGAATGGGTTTGCAGCAGTACTTAGAGTAGTGATTTCCTTTATTATACCAATGGATCTCATGAAGGTTTTGTTAAGTTTTGTGTGATTGAAGTTTTCAAGTTTTTGGTGAGATCACAATGGATGAAGGAATAAGGAGTGAAAAGAGCCTAAGCTTGGGGATTCCCCATGGAACCCCAAGTTAATATTCAAGGAGAACCAATCAACTAAGCTTGGGGATGTCCCGGAAGGCATTCCCTCTTTCTTCTAACGACCATCGGTATTTTACTTGGAGCTATATTTTTATTCATCACATATCATGAGTTTTGCTTGGAGCGTCTTGTATTATATGAGTCTTTGCTTGTTTTTCTTATTAGTTTGTCACAAGTATCCTTGCTGGACACACCTATTTGAGAGAACCAAAAGTATGCTATGATTTGTTAGAATTGCTCTTTATGCTTCACTTAAATTTTTTGAGCTATGGAATTGCTCTAGTGCTTCACTTATATCTTTTTGAGCACGGTGTGCTTTAATATTTTTTGAAGAAATGCTCTCATGCTTCACTTAGATTTATTTGAGAGTTTGTAAATTTTTGAAGAAATTCTCCCATGCTTCACTTATATTATTTTGAGAGACAAAATTTTTTGTGCTCATATTCTTCACTTAGATTTATTTGAGCTTGTCAAAAGCAATTGCAATATATGAAACTAGTCCCAAAGTGATAGATATTCAAGAGGGATATAACAAAAACTTTCATGAAGATCATTGGACAAAATAAACTTGATTCTTTGTAATAGTTTTGAGATATGATGATAGTAATTTGTGAGTCTTGTTGTTGAGTAATTATGCTTTAGTAAGAATATTGGTGTTAAGGTTTGTGATTCCCTATGCAAGCATGAAAACCAATAGTTATGAAATGAAATTACATCCTACTTGTGGTGCATTATTCGGTGTTAGTTATGCTTAATGCTCGCTTATGTGATTTTTTTTTCTTGGTTGGTTGCTTCTCAATCTTTTTGCTAGCATCCACTTGTACTAAGTAGAAATACTACTTGTGCATCCAAAATCCTTAAACCCAGTTTTGCCATATGAGTCCACCATACCTACCTATATGCGGTATTTCCATGACGTTCTAAGCAAATTTGTATGTGCCATCTCTAATTTTCAAAATAATTTCCTTTTTGTGTGCTCGTACCGCTAATGAAGTGGCAGGGGGTGGCCAATATTTTCCATGCTAGATGTGTTATTCTCAAGATGAGTGTTTATTCACTTGTCATTGCACGAGAGTATGGCAGTAATAGGGATGCCCAGTCCCGAAATGAAAAAAGAAATTTACTTTATGTTGTCAAATAATAAATTACTTGCAAAGTGTTGGTATTGAGGGCACCCGTGGATACGGCTAGCCATGGATTGTGAAAGAATGGTGAAAAAAGGAATAAACTTTATTTTCTGTTTGGGAACCGCCTATGATATATCTAGCATGGAAAGTGTTGGGAATTACTCATTCGTTTTCGTTGACGGGAAAAGTATGCCTCTCAAAAAAAATTGTCTCTCAATTTAAGCTTTGAGCTTTGGCACCTCTACAAATCCCTACTTCCCTCTGCGAAGGGCCTATCTATTTACTTTATGCAATTTTTTATTTATTTTTGAGTCTCCATCTTCTCTTATAAAGCACCAACTAAGGGGCACTATGATCATACTTGAGCATTGGATGTAGCTAATATACGAGTGTGTTTCATGAATGGATCAATGATTGAGCATGATGGGCTAGGGATAACTTTCTTTGGTGTTGATATTTTGAAAGACATGGTTGCTTGTTGATAGGCTTGAGTATTAAAATCTTCATGTCAAAACTAGACTATTGCTTTGAACCATATAAAAGTCCAAATGTCCATGCTACAAAAGAAAAGAATATGTGATGAACATGTTAGGCAGCATTACACATCAAAAATTCTGTTTTCATCATTTACCTACTCGAGGACGAGTAGGAATTAAGCTTGGGGATGCTGATACGTCTCCAATGTATATATAATTTTTGCTTGTTCCATGCTGTTATATTATCTTTCTTGGATGTTTTACAATCATTTTATAGCAACTTTATACCATTTTTTGGGACTAACCTATTGACATAGTGCCCAGTGCATGTTGCTATTTTTTGCTTGTTTTTTACTTCGCAGAATATCAGTACCAAACGGAGTCTAAACGCAGCAAAACTTTTTGGAGAATTTTTTTGGACCAGAAGACACAAGATGGGCCAAAGAACTACCAGAGGGGAGGCCCGAGGTGGGCACAACCCACCAGGGCACGCCCAGGGGGGTTGTGCCCCCCTCGGTGACCTCCTGCATCGCCTCTTCGCCCTATAAATCCACAAATATTCTAGAAACCCTAAGGGAGTCGACCAAACACAATTCCAGCCACTGCAAGTTCCAGAACCACGAGATCCAATCTAGACACCGTCACGGAGGGGTTCATCATCCTCATTGGTGCCTCTCCGATGATGCATGAGTAGTTCATCATAGACCTATGGATCCGTAGGCAGTAGCTAGATGGCTTCCTCCCTCTCTTTTGATTCTCAATACAATGGTCTCTTGGAGATCTATTTGATGTAACTCTTTTTTGCGGTGAGTTTGTTGGGATTCAACGAACTTTGAGTTTATGATCAGATCTATATCCATGAATATTATTTGAGTTTTCTCTTGATCTCTTATATGCATGATTATTTATAGCCTCGTATTTCTTCTTCGAATCTTTGGTTTAGTTAGGCCAACTGGATCAATTTTCTTGCCATGGGAAGAGGTGCTTTGTGATGGGTTCGATCATGCGGTGTTCTTTCCCAATGACAGAAGGGGCAGCAAGACACGCATGTATCGTTGCTATTAAGGGTAACAAGATGGGGGCTATTCCTACATGAATAGATCTCCTCTACATCATGTCATCGTTCTTATTGCATTACTCCGTTTTTCCATGAACTTAATACACTAGATGCATGTTGGATAGTGGTCGACGTGTGGAGTAATAGTAGTAGATGCAGGCATGAGTCGGTCTACTAATCTTGTACATGATGCCTATATATTGATCATTGCCTTGGATATCATCATAATTATTTGATTTTCTATTAGTTGCCCAACAGTAAAAAAATTACCCACCGTATGCTATTTTCTTGAGAGAAGCCACTAGTGAAATCTACGGTCCCCGGGTCTATTCTTTATCATATTTGCTTTAAGATTTTTTTTATTTGCTTTTGTTTTCAGATCTATTATTCCAAAAACCCAAAAATACCTTGCTACAATTTTTTGTTACTTATTTTATTTTGCATTTTATCAAGATCTATTTATCCAATCTACACAATTGTTATCCCGTCAACTTGACAATTTCTGGCGCCGTTACCTGTAAGAGGGATTGACAACCCCTCATAAGCGTCGGGTTGCAAGTATTTGTTCTTTGTGTGCACGTACCGTTTACATTGTGTTGCTTGGTTCTCCTACTGGATTGATACATTGGTTTCATAACTGAGGGAAATACCTACCGTAGCTGTACTGCATCATCCCTTCCTCTTTGGGGAAGTACCGACGTAGTTCAAGCAACATTAGTAGGCATGCCATATTGCCTTGTAACACTACTCCTTGCAGTGACCATAATAGTTGCCAAACTTCCATGTCTTTAGATGACGCTGAAGAATTATTGACTATTTCTTCTGTTTTAGTGAACATCTCAATGCCAGCTATTTTATTTTCTTTGTTTATTTTTAGGGCACATATGAAAACGATCAATAATCAAGGGAGTAAGATTAGGCATGCACCCTTTCTATATGTCTTGTTTATATTGGCAATTATACATTGTGATGTTCCATACATTTGTTGCTGGTTGAACATGATCATTGGTTCTTTATAAAAGTAGAACTGTTCATTGCTAGTTTAACTCTTCAGCATCGATAACACTCGCTACATGCTTGCTGACTCGTACCTTGCTAGAGTTTTCTCGCAGATCTGATGAAGCCATGATGCTTACCTCGCTCAAGCGCATCAAGCACGGCCATGGCACCACATTCTCAGTCTCGACGTCACTGCGCTGCAACTGCAGCAACGCTGTCTTCTCTGGATTAGATAAGTCTTCGGTCTATCCCATTCTTTTCTTTTGTTACTTGGTTGATGGGCCATGATGCCATGACATATCATTGTGTCGATTCACTATGTGATTTTGAAGCTAAGGTACTTTGTTTTGAGTCTGTTGTAATTGATAATGATTTGTGCAAAATTAGCGAAGAACATGTATCCTGTTATCTTAGCTTGTTCACGTGTGCAGACTATGTACAGATTGTAGTAGACTTATTTAGCATTCTTTGATCAACTACATTTGTTATGTTCTATTTGAAATATTGATTATGTGATTTGAAAACGTGTGAAATGGAAACCTGACTCATGGGACCCACTTATGAAAATAATCTGAGCAGTTTTGAATTTTTTGTCATGTGGGTCCAATGTGTGATATTATGACTAATGGGACCCATCTGATTGGTGGGGCCAGCTCCAAAATATAATGGCCCAAACAATGTTAAAAAGCCACGGGCCAGAAATAAGAGAAAGGCTAGTATCTTGGGCTAGGCCCATGTAGCCGACCAAAATTAATAAGGAAAAAATATATTAAATGGGCTGAATTGTTGGGCTCGACCCAATTAAAACGTCGAACTGGACCAGGCTGATTTTAATCAGCGACCTTTTTATTTGGTCACAATTTTGCCTTGTCAACTTGCCACGTTGGATCCGACGTGGCCTGGTCAGGCTGCCAGCGAACAAAACAATTGTTCATAGGCCCCACGACCTTTATTTTGGTCGTTACCTAATGCGGCTTGAGGGAAGTGAAATTCTCCCCCAAATTTTTTAAAGATCGCACCAAGGCTCCAGGATGCATGATGGGGTAACTAGGAGGGTGCTTCGGGCGGCCTCTGGCGCCTTCGACGATGACGGCTGGCGCTTCAGCGGCCGGTTGAGGGCTCTAGTGGATGACACCAGGGATGGGGACGAGGAGGGCGACGCTCCTCCGGCCGACAGCTCGCCAGGGACGGCATCACCGACGCCTTCAGATTCAATTTGTGAAGCATTCAAGGTGGGTTATTCCGAAGAAGATGTGGCCTTGCTGGTGGACGCGGTGATCCCGATGGATGATCCGGCGAGGCACGGCTTGACGATGGCAGACAAGGTGGAGGTGGCCCGACATGCGGTCCATTGGCGGACGGCGGCGACGGCGATCCGACCTTGGCGAGGTCCGCTCCCGAAGGTATGTCTTCCAAAATTAACTTTGTCTAGTTTCATTAGAGAAGATGCATGGACAGTTTTTGAGAGGAAGAAGAAATGACGGCCAAGGGCGGCGCTGTCGTCGCCACCAGCGACCGGCCAGATCAGCTAGATCCGGGCAGCGCGGTCGTTGCGTTTGAATTGCCTCCTGGGCCGCAATGGGCGTGGCGAGTGCGTTGAGGGTTTGGGCTCGCAAGACGCCGGGTATTTGGCCCAGTGCGAGCCGGGGGAGATTGGGCCGATTCTAGATGGGTATGAGTCCCAGGCTGACTCGGAACCCAATGCCCCGATCGACAAAACCGGCCAGGGGTCGATCAATAACTCTGTACGTGAAAGTTGTGATCGCCTTCGTCCAGCCTCGTGAAACTAGGGTTTGCCCGCGCTGCGCGTTGCCGGGGTATCCCGCTCGTCAGCCGGGTCGCGCTGCTCGCATCCCACCACTCGAGGCCATGGCTGGCCGGGTGGCGGCAGGCCGCCGCAGCAGCAGGCTGCTGCTCCGATGCCTCCGGCTGCTGGCGCGCCATGGGTGCCGCAGCATCATGTGGCTGGAACGCAGCAGCAGTAGCCCCGGATGGCTGTGACCCAGCAAATGCAGGTGCGGGCCGACGTGCAATGTCCTTCCGGGCGGGTGGCCGTGGAGGCACCAGCCGCTAGGCGCGGCGCGCAGCGTCCCGCCTCCGACACGGGCGCGGGCACGGCTGTTGCTGGTCGCGGGCGCGGCTATGGGCCTGGCCAGGGGTTGGTCGGTTTCGACGCCAACCGGAATCCCCCGCAAGGTCGGTGGGGGACGACGGCTACGACGCAAATGGCGAGGGGCAGCACCGGGGCTCCTCGTCTTCAGGCGGTGGCCATGGACATGCTTGGTAGGGAGATGACGGTCTAGGCCGAGGTTTCAATGGTCTGCCGGGAGGTTACCGTGATGCTGCTGTTGAGGCTTCAACGGACCTCCGGGTGGCTTTGTGGAGGGTGTGTCCGGCCCTAACTATCGGTATCGCGGGAATCACGCTAGCCGAGGGGGTAGGGGAGGGGGTAGGCGACTTCAGATGTTCCCTCCGGGGTGATGACTGAGGGGACGACAGAGAGTTTGAATGTTGTGGCCATGGAGACGGTTCGGGCCCTTGCCACGGTGGAGGTCCCCGTGCTTCATGCTGCTAAGGCCCGGACGATGATGACTGACAAAACTATGGACAAGCCGGGCGGTGAACGAGCTTCAAAATGGGCTCAGAAGAAGGAGAAGATGACGTGCTACCGATGCGGAGAGCCAGGTCATTTGGTGGCTGAGTGCACTACTGAGATGTGTGACATGTGTCAGAAGCCCAAGCATGAGTCGGGGGAGTGCCCGGAGTTGTTGGGGCCAATGCCTGTGGTCACTGTCTATGGTGTGGGTTCTGCTGATATGATGTTCTTTGAGTCGCCTGTTGTTGAAAAAGAAGTACCCCTAACAGAGGTCTCGCTCACGGGTATTGTTAAGGTGACGCATGGGACTCTGACTGAGGCTCAGGTAGTGCAGCAGTTGAGTGAGTTGGCTCCAGCGAATTTTCAGTGGGTTCTTGTGAAGCTTGAGGGTCAGACTTATAAGGTAGATTTTCCATCTCTAGATGATCTTACCAAGATCCTCAAGTTCGGCATGTGGAGAGTGACGAGCACAAACTACATCATGGAGTTTGCTCCTTGGAAGAAGAAAGAGCCACAAGGAACGCCACTTCCTCAGATTTGGGTTCATTTTTCGAGGGCTCCGCCGAAGCCTTTGCAAAACCCCCGGATCACCTAGAGCCTGGGGTCGCTCATTGGTAAGACTGAGAAGGTGGACATGCCTTTCACCCGCGCAAATGGCATGGCACGTCTGCTGGTGAGCGTCCTAGATGTTGAGCTTGTTCCTGATTTGGTCAAGTGGCTCCACGGTGGTTTGATTTACGAGCTAGAGATAGAGATTGAGAGTCCACCGTTGTTCGAGCCGACGGATGGGACCTCGGATATGGACACAACCGAGGGGGACGATGGTAAGGGTTCGCGTGGCTCGGACACAGATGGCTCGGCCCGCGGTGGGTCTAACAAGACCTTGGACCGGACGGCCCTTTCGACTGGGGGTTCTGGGGGAAAGGGGGAGGCGCCCCCTACGATCCCGATGAACTCCTTCAGGTTCGGCTTCTTCGGTGCTGCGTCGGCCCCTAGCCGGTTGTGGAGTCACGGGGCCGACCTTGATGACCCGATGGAACAGGAGCTGCCAATGCCGTTATCTCCGTTGGCCTCGCCAGTCGCGCCATCTTTGGCCAACGGGGCAGGAGGGGGGTGACCCCTCATGCCTCGCCTTGTTCGTCTCGTCAGCTTCTGCGTGGGGGTGTGGTGGGGGATATTAGGCAGGCGGCCTTGTCCAGCCCCACCAACCCGCGTAGCCCTGTGCTGGTGCTCGCCCCCGAGGAGCCATCGGTGGGGAGGGCTTCAGCGAGGAGGGCAGCCTCACCTAGAGGCCTTTCGTCTGTTGTGGGTGTGCATCAGTCGAGGACTCCCGATTGCAGCCCGTGCTTGACCCCGAGGGGGTCTCCGGCACCAGTGCCCGTGGAGGCGGGTGCGGCTTCTCCGGTAGGGCTGATGGCAGGTGGCCATAGCCCGACTGGCTCGGAGGAGTTAGGTCTAGTTGGGGGTCGGGCAGGAGGCCTTACCCCAAGTGGGCCTACGCGGGACGAGATCGTCGCCTTCGGAGGGATCCCGGATCCCATGTCTGAATTTCGACGGATGAGCAGCCGTCTCCAGGATCAGCCTGACGTTGATGACCTACAGCTGGGGCGCGCCATGCGGGCGGCCAAGCTTCGTGACATTGAGGTCACTACAGGTATGTCAGTCAATACATCCAATTCCATTTTGCATTTTTCCGAGGACGATATTATGAATAATGCAAATTAGTTGGGAGTTTCACTAGGTAGTAATGGAAAAGAAATTGCTAAATCTGTTAATGACCTACTTGATCTTGAGGCGGAGCGAGCTATAGAGATGATTCAAAACTTAGCGGCTGTTAAACCATTAAATGACTCGGAAATAGATGCATTGGGTGTTAGGGTTCTTGATAGTTTTTGTGAGGATCTTGCACCCTCTCCCACCGAGTTAGAGGAGGACGAGAGTTTTGTTTCTCAGAGGGGTTCAACTCACGTCGATCCAGAGGCATGTAAGCTCACTGAGCTCGGTTGTATGGACCGATTTGATGAGCAAAACAAGCCTAAGTGCAAGTGGAACCGAAAGATTTATCCGGCCTCGGCTGTGCGCAGAAGTGCTAGGATTCGGACTGCTAAAAAATTCCATGATGAAAAATGAAAGGAATCTTTTGGAATAGGAGAGGTCTGACAGACTTGGCTAAAAGAAGGTTTCTGCGGATGCATCTATAGAACACAAGTTAGATTTCATTGCCCTCTCTGAAACTGGTAGAGACAATTTTACCTCTTAGTTTCTTGGCACCTTATCGGGAGGAGTTGATTTTGATTGGCATTGCTTACCCCAAAGAGGAAGATCCGGTGGGATTTTACTTGGGGCGAAGTGCGAAACGTTGGAGGTTCGGAACGTTGTTATGGGAGAATTTGCGGTTAAGTTTCGTGTCAGATCGAAGGTTGATGGTTTCCAATGGGCACTGGTGGCAGCGTATGGAGCCACGCAGCCTGAGCTAAAACCAGATTTTCTGGCTGACCTAGTTCGTATTTGCGGAGATGAACGGCTCCCAATACTGGTTGGGGGGCGATTTTAACATTATAAGAAGACGGGACGAAAAGAACAGTGATAACTTTGACGGCAGATGGTCATTTATGCTTAACACAATCATTGAAAGCCTGGATCTCAGGGAGGTCGAGCTTTGTGGTAGAAAATTCACTTGAGCCAACACATTGCCAAATCCAACGTATGAGAATTTGGATCGTGTTCTCACCAGTGGAATGGGAGCAGAAGTTTCCTTTGGTGACGGTCCAAGCGTTGTCGCAAGCGATCTCTGATCATACCCCACTTCCTGTTGACTCTGGGGAGGCAACTCATGTGGGAAATAAAAATATCTTCTCTTTTGAATTAGCATGGTTTGAGAGAGAAGGTTTCTTGGATCTGATAGCACGGGAGTGGGCAAAGGATTCAGGAGGGAGATCGAACGTAGAAAGATGGTAGAATAAGATTAGACACTTAAGACAGTTCCTACGTGGTTGGGCCAAACATTTGAGTGGTGTTTATAAGGCTGAAAAGGAAAGGCTCCTTAACCTTATAAATGCCTTAGATTTAAAAGCCGAGTCCTCCATTTTAGATACCAGAGAGTTAGAGACTAAAGTGGAGGCAAAACTGAGACTGAAACTATTGCTTCAAGAGGAAGAATTGAAGTGGGCGCTAAGAGCTAAAGTGCGAAAAGTCATCCAAGGGGACGATAACACGCAATTCTTTCATATGATTGGGAATGGCAAGCATTGAAAGAAGAAAAAAATTTAGCTCGAGCAAGATGAGGGGACGATTTTGGGACAGGAGAACCTAAAATTATACATCACCAATTATTATAAGCAGCTATTTGGGGCTCCTGATGATAGTTTTGTGTCCTTAGACAAGTCAAGGGTTGAGGATATCCCTCAACTTGTGATGGATGAGAATGAAATCTTGACCGCCCCATTTTCGGAGAAAGAGGTGTTTGAGGCGATTTCACAGATGAAGAATAATAAAGCTCCTGGACCGGATGGCTTTCCGACTGAGTTCTATAAAAGGTGGTGGCATATTATTAAGGGTGATTTGCTTCCAATGTTCCATGGTTTGTTTTCTGGGCATTTTTAGTTATTTCACTTAACTTTTAGAACGATAACTTTGCTCCCTAAGAAGACAGAGGCGGTGCGGATTGAGTAGTTCCGACCGATATGTCTTCTTAATGTCAGCTTTAAAATCTTCACCAAGGTGGGGATTAACAGGCTGACGCAGATTGCACACAGTGTGGTGCAGCCATCTCAAACAGCCTTCATGCCGGACAGAAACATCCTTGAAGGGGTTGTGGTCCTACATGAAACTCTCCATGAAATCCACATGAAAAAAACTAGATGGGGTGGTTTTTAAGGTGGATTTTGAGAAAGCGTACGATAAGGTTAAGTGGCCATTTCTTCAGTAGGCCTTGCAGATGAAAGGATTTGATCAGTCCTGGAGAAAGCAGGTAGATTCTTTCATGCAAAAAGGCAGTGTCGGAATCAAAGTGAATGATGACATAGGTCATTATTTCCAGACACTCAAGGGTCTAAGACTTGGAGACCCGATGTCACCTATCTTGTTCAACATAGTAGTGGACATGTTGACAATTCTGATAGGAAGAGCTAAAGAAAATGGCCAAGTAGGTGGTCTCGTCCCGCATATAGTGGATGGTGGAGTGTCCATTCTACAGTACGCTGATGATACTATCATCTTCATGGAGCATGATCTGGCAAAAGCAAGAAATATGAAGCTTGTGTTATGCTTATTCGAGCAGTTGTCGGGGTTAAAGATTAACTTCCATAAAAGTGAATTGTTTTGCTTTGTGAGAGCTAAAGACGAACAAGAAGCTTACAAACAACTGTTTGGATGTTGGTTGGGTTTGTTGCCTTTTACATACTTGGGCATACCGATTCACCATCGCAAGCTCTCTAACAAAGAATGGAAGTGCATTGAAGATCGATTTGAAAAGAAACTAGGTTGCTGGAAGGGCAAACTTATGTCATATGGAGGCCGACTAATTCTCATCAATTCGGTGCTCATGAGTATGCCAATGTTTCTCTTGTCCTTCTTTGATGTACCAGTAGGGGTACAGAAAAGACTGGACTTCTATCGATCATGTTTTTTCTGGCAGAGTGATGAGTTAAAACAAAAATACAGACTTGCTAAATGGGATATTATTTGTAGGCCAAAAGACCAAGGTGGTCTTGGCATTGAAAATTTAGAGGTGAAGAACAGATGCCTTCTCAGGAAGTGGCTGTACAAGCTATCTGTAGAGACCGATGCCACATGGGCCCAGATTCTGCGTAATAAGTACCATCATTCTAAAACCTTATCCCAGGTGATGGTCAGACCAACCGATTAGCTGTTTTGGAAAGGACTGCTTAGAGTGAAATCAGCCTTCTTCCATAGGAAAAAAATTATCGTTGGTAATGGTACTTACATGAGATTCTGGGAGGATACATGGCTAGGGGAGACGCCTCTAGCTATCCAATATCCTTCTCTCTATAATATTGTTCAGCGTAGAGATGCTTACGTTGCAACAATATTTGAAGGAAATATGCCCTAGAGGCAATAATAAAGTTGTTATTTTATATTTCCTTATTCATGATAAAGCTTTTTTATTCATGCTAGAATTGTATTGATCGGAAACCATAATACATGTGTGAATACATAAACAAACACCGTGTCCCTAGTAAGCCTCTACTAGACTAGCTCATTGATCAAAGATGGTTAAGGTTTCCTAACCATGGACATGAGTTGTCATTTGATAACGAGATCACATCATTAGGAGAATGATGTGATGGACAAGACCCATCCGTTAGCTTAGCATAATGATCATTCAGTTTTATTGCTATTGCTTTTTTCATGTCAAATACATATTCCTTTGACTATGAGATTATGCAACTCCCGGATACCGAAGGAATGCCTTGTGTGCTATCAAACATCACAACATAACTGGGTGATTATAAATATGCTCTACAGGTATCTCTGAAGGTGTTTGTTGAGTTGGCATAGATCGAGATTATGATTTGTCACTCCGAGTATCGAAGAGGTATCTCTAGGCCTTCTCGGTAATACACATCATAAGCTTGCAAGCAAACGACTAAGGAGTTAGTCACGTGGTGATGTATTACGGAACGAGTAAAGAGACTTGCCGGTAACGAGATTGAACTAGGTATGAAGATACCGAGGATCGAATCTCGGGCAAGTAACATACCGATGGACAAAGGGAATTACGTATGTTGTCATAATGGTTCGACCGATAAAGATCTTCGTAGAATATGTAGGAGCCAATATGAGCATCCAGGTTCCGCTATTGGTTATTGACCCAAGAGGTGTCTCGGTCATGTCTACATAGTTCTCGAACCCATAGGGTCCGCACGCTTAACGTTCGATGACGATATAGTATTATATGAGTTATGTGATTTGGTGACCGAATGTTGTTTGGAGTCCCGGATGAGATCACGAACATGACTAGGAGTCTCGAAATGGTCGAGAGGTAAAGATTGATATATAGGACGATGGTATTCGAACACCGAAAGTGTTCCAGAGTGTACCAGGTACATATCGGATCACCGGAAGGGGTTCCGGGCACCCCCGGCAAAAGATATGGGCCTTATGGGCCAAGATGGGAATGCACCAGCCACAAAGGGCTGGTGCGCCCCCATATGGGCCGGCCAAGGTGGACAAGGAAAGGGGAAGGAGGAAAGAAAAGAAAGGGAATAGGATTCCCCCTTCCTTTCCCCTTCCCTCTCTTTCCTTCCCCCTCCGATATATATGGCAGGGGGGCGCTCGCGCTTGGGATGAGCCCAAGTAGGATTCGGTCCTACTTGGGGCGCCTCCTGGCCTCTCCCCTCCCCTCCCACCTATATATATGTGGGAGGGGGCGCCTAGCACACACCAGATAATTGCCTAGCCGTGTGCGGTGCCCCCTCCACCGTTTACACCCCCGGTCATATTTTCGTAGTGCTTAGGCGAAGCCCTGCGGAGATCACTTCACCATCACCGTCACCACGCCATCGTGCTGACGGAACTCATCTACTATCTCGACGTCTTGCTCGATCAAGAAGGCGAGGGACGTCACCGAGCTGAACAAGTGCAGAACTCGGAGGTGCCGTACGTTCGGTACTCGATCGGTGGAGCGCGAAGAAAGTTCGACTACATCAACCGCGTTGTGAAACGCTTCCGCTTACGGTCTACGAGGGTACGTAGACACACTCTCCCCTTCGTTGCTATGCATCTCCATGGATAGATCATTGCGTGTGCGTAGAATTTTTTTTTGTTTTCCATGCAATGTTTCCCAACAGTGGCATCATGAACCAGGTCTATGCGTAGATGATATGCACGAGTAGAACACAAAGAGTTGTGGGCGGTGATAGTCATACTGCTTACCACCAACGTCTTATTTTGATTCAGCGGTATTGTGGGATGAAACGGCCCGGACCAACCTTACATGTCCACGTACATGAGACCGGTTCCACCAACAGACATGCAACTAGTTTTGCATAAAGGTGGCTGGTGGGTGTCTGTTTCTCCTACTTTAGTTGAAACGAATTTGACTGCGGCTGGTCCTTGAAGAAGGTTAAAACAGCAAACTTGACGATTCACCGTTGTGGTTTTTGCCATAGGTAAGAACAGTTCTTGCTAGAAGACCGTAGCAGCCACGTAAAACTTGCAACAACAAAGTAGAGGACGTCTAACTTGTTTTTGCAGGGCATGTTGTGATGTGATATGGTCAAGACGTGATGTGATATACGTTGTTGTATGAGATGATCATGTTTTGTAAGTTATCGGCAACTGGCAGGAGCTTTATGGTTGTCGCATTATTTTATGAAATGCAAACGCCATGTAATTGCTTTACTTTATCACTATGAGTTAACAATAGTTGTAGAAGCAATAGTTGGCAAGACGACCACGACGCAACGATGGAGATCAAGGTGTCGAGCCGGTGACAATGGAGATCATGACGATGCTTTAGAGATGGAGATTAAAAGCACAAGACGATGGCCATATTTTGATGGCATGTGATGTTTATCTTTTATGCATCTTATTTTGCTTAGTACGGCGGTAGCATTATAAGATGATCCCTTCACTAAATTTCAAGGTATAAGTGTTCTCCCTGAGCATGCACCATTGCGATAGTTCATCGTGTTGAGACACCACGTGATGATCGGGTGTGATAGACTCTACGTTCACATACAACGGGTGCAAGACAGTTTTGCACATGCGGAATACTTGGGTTAAACTTGACGAGCCTAGCATGTACAGACATGGCCTTGGAACACTGGAGATCGAAAGATCGAACGTGAATCATATAGTAGATATGATCAGCATAGAGATGTTCACCATTGATGACTACCCCATCTCACGTGATGATCGGACATGAGTTAGTTGATTTGGATCACGTGTCACTTAGATGACTTGAGGGATGTCTATTTAAGTGGGAGTTCTTAAGTAATTTGATTAATTGAACTTAATTTATCATGTACTTAGTCCTGATACTATTTGCATATCTATGTTGTAGATCAATAGCTCGCGATTTAGCTCCCTTATTTTTAATATGTTCCTAGAGAAAAATAAGTTGAAAGATGATAGTAGCAATGATGCGGACTGGGTCCGTGATCTGAGGATTATCCTCATTGCTGCACAGAAGAATTATGTCCTTGATGCACCGCTAGGTGACATACCTATTGCAGGAGCAGATGCAGATGTTATGAACATCTGGCAAAGCTCGATATGATGACTACTTGATAGTTTAGTGCACCATGCTTTACGGCTTAGTACCGGGACTTCAAAAACGTTTTGAACGCCACGGAGCATATGAGATGTTCCAAGAGCTAAAATTGGTATTCCAGATTCATGCCCGTGTTGAGAGGTATGAGACCTCTGACAAGTACTTTGCCTACAAGATGGAGGAGAATAGCTCAGCTAGTGAGCATGTGCTCAGAATGTCTGGGTACTACAATCACTTGAATCAAGTGGGAGTTAATCTTCCAGATAAGATAGTGATTGACAGAGTTCTCTAGTCACTATCACCAAGCTACTAGAACTTCGTGATGAACTATAATATGCAAGGGATGACAAAAACGATTCCCGAGCTCTTCACGATACTGCAATCAGCGAAGGTAGAAATCAATAAAGAGCATCAAGTGTTGATGGTTAAACAAAACCACTAGTTTCAAGAAAAAGGGCAAAGGGAAGAAAGGGAACTTCAAGAAGAATGGCAAGCAAGTTGCCACTCCCGTGAAGAAGCCCAAAGCTGGACCTAAGCCTGAAACTGAGTGCTTATACTGCAAAGGGAATGGTCACTAGAAGCGGAACTGTCCCAAATACTTGGAGGATAAGAAGGATGGTAAAGTGACCAAAGGTATATTTGATATACATGTTATTGATGTGTACTTTACTAGTGTTCGTAGTAACCCCTGAGTATTTGATACTGGTTCAGTTGCTAAGATTAGTAACTCGAAACATGAGGTGCAGAATGAACAGAGACTAGTTAAGTGTGAGGTGACGATGTGTGTTGGAAGTGATTCCAAGGTTGATACGATCACCATCGCACACTCCTTCTATCTTCGGGATTAGTGTTGAACCTAAATAAATGTTATTTGGTGTTTGCGTTGAAGCATGAATATGATTGGATCATGTTTATTGCAATACGGTTATTCATTTAAGTCAGAGAATAATTGTTGTTCTGATTACATGAATAAAACCTTCTATGGTCATACACCCAATGTGAATGGTTTATTGAATCTCGATCGTAGTGATACACATATTCATAATATTGATGCCAAAAGATGCAAAGTTGATAATGAAGTGCAACATATTTGTGGCACTGCCGTTTAGGTCATATTGGTGTAAAGAGCATGAAGAAACTCCATGCGGATGGGCTTTTGGAATCACTTGATTATGAATCATTTGATACTTGCGAACCATGCCTCATGGGCAAGATGACTAAAACTCCGTTCTCCGGAACAATGGAGCGAGCTAATAACTTATTGGAAATAATACATACCGATGTATGCGGTCCGATGAGTATTGAGGCACGCGGCAGGTATCGTTATTTTCTGACCTTCACAGCTGATTTGAGCAGATATGGGTATATCTACTTAATGAAACACAAGTCTGAAAAGTTCAAAGAATTTCAGAGTGAAGTGGATAATCATCGTAACAAGAAAATAAAGTTTCTACGATCTGATCGTGGAGGCGAATATTTGAGTAACGAGTTTGGCCTTCATTTAAAATAATGTGGAATAGTTTCACAACTCACGCCACCTGGAACACCACAGCGTAATGGTGTGTCCGAGCGTCGTAACCTTACTTTATTAGATATGGTGCGATCTATGATGTCTGTTACCGATTTACCACTATCATTTTGGGGTTATGCATTAGAGACAGTTGCGTTCAAGTTAAATAGGGCACCGTCTAAATCCGTTGAGACGACACCGTATGAACTGTGGATTTGGCAAGAAACCTAAGCTGTCGTTTCTTAAAGCTTGGGGATGCGATGCTTATGTCAATAGGCTTCAGCCAGATAAGCTCGAACCCAAATCGGAGAAGTGTGCCTTCATAGGATACCCTAAAGAAACTATTGGGTACACCTTCTACCACAGATCTGAAGGCAAGGTCTTTGTTGCTAAGTTTGGGTCCTTTCTAGAGAAGGAGTTTCTCTCGAAAGAAGTGAGTGGGAGGAAAGTAGAACTTGATGAGGTAATTGTACCTTCTCTCGAATTGGAGAGTAGCACATCACAGAAAACAGTTCCTGCGATGCCTACACCAACCAGAGAGGAAGCTAATGATGATGATCATGAAACTTCAGATCAAGTTACTACTGAACCTCGTTGGTCGACCAGAGCACGATCCGCACCAGAGTGGTATGGTAATCCTGTCCTGGAAGTCATGTTACTAGACCATGGCGAACCTATGATCTATGAAGAAGCTATGATGAGCCTATATTCTGACAGATGGCTTGAGGCCATGAAATCTGAGATAGGATCCATGTGAACACAGTATGGACTTTGGTGGATTTGACCAATGATTGGCAAGCCATAGAGAATAAATGGATCTTCAAGAAGAAGACTGACGCTGATGGTAATGTTACCATCTACAAAGCTCGACTTGTCGCAAAAGGTTTTGACAAGTTCAAGGGGTTGACTACGATGAGACTTTCTCACCGGTAGCGATGCTTAAGTCCGTCCAAATCATGTTAGCAATTGCCGCATTTTATGATTATGAAATCTGGCAAATGGACGTCAAAACTACATTCCTTAATGGATTTCTCAAAGAAGAGTTGTTTATGATGCAGCCAGAAGGTCTTGTCAATCCTAAAGGTCCTAACAAAGTGTGCAAGCTCCAGCGATCCATCTATGGACTGGTGCAAGCATTTCGGAGTTGTAATATACGCTTTGATGAGGTGATCAAAGCATATGGTTTTATACGGACTTTCGATGAAGCCTGTATTTACAAGAAAGTGAGTGGGAGCTCTGTAGCATTTCTAATATTATATGTGGATGACATATTATTGATTGGAAATGATATAGAATTTATGGATAACATAAAAGGATATTTGAATAAGAATTTTTCAAAGAAAGACCTCGGTGAAGCTACTTATATATTGGGGATAATTAGATTTATGCCCCTAGTTGTGTCCCACTCGTCTGTTTTACCCCTAGTTCCCAAAAGTCACCGGTTCTGTCCAAGTCACTTTGCTCCTTTTATGCTTTTTTCCCTTTGACCGTTTGACCGTCAGTTTGAAAACTTTATAACTAATTCATATTAAATCAGAAAAATGCTAATAAGATACCAAAATGTTCGGAAAAACATCACCTATATGTGAGTGTCATTTGCATTCATGAAAAAAGTGTTGGAAAGTGCCCATCCGAGTTTTAGCTCTAATGCTACCACCATGAATAGTAAAATTTAAAAAAATTCAAAAAAAATTAATGGCAAAGAATGACAAATGTTTTAAGTGTCTGCCAAGTTTCACCAAGGAATAACGTTCGTGGGTGCCACGGCAAAAAAAAACAATCAGCACTCCAAAATAGATTATTTTTTTGCCACGACTTCAACGAATGCCGTTCCCTGATGAAACTTGGCAAGCACTTAGAACATTTGTCGTTCTTTGCCACCATATTTTTTTTGAATTTTTTTGAATTTTTTTAGATTTTACTATTCATGGTGGTATCAAAAGAGCTAAAACTCGGATGTGCACTTTCCAACACTTTTTTCATGAATGCAAATGACACTGACATATAGGTGATATTTTTCTGAACATTTTGGTATCTTATTTGCATTTTTCTGATTTAGTATGAATTAGTTATGAAGTTTTCAAACTGACGGTCAAACGGTCAAAGGGCAAAAGCATAAGAGGAGCAAAGTGACTTGGACAGAACCGGTGACTTTTGGGAACTAGGGGTAAAACAGACGAGTGGGACACAACTAGGGGCATAAATCTAATTATCCCTATATATTGGGCATCAAGATAAATAGGGATAGATCGAGACGCTTAATAGGACTTTCACAAAGCACATACCTTGACAAGATTTTGAAGAAGTTCAAAATGGATCAGTCAAAGAAAGGGTTCTTGCCTGTGTTGCAAGGTATGAACTTGAGTAAGACTCAAAACCCGACCACGGCAGAAGATAGAGAGAGGATGAAAGTCATTCCCTATGCCTCAGCCATAGGTTCTATAAAGTATGCCATGCTGTGTACCATACCTATTGTGTAACTTGTCATGAGTTTGGCAAGGGGGTACAATAGTGATCCAGGAGTAGATAACTGGATAGCGGTCAAAATTATCCTTAGGTACCTTAAAGAGGACTAAGGAAATGTTTCTCGGTTATGGAGGTGATAAAGGATTCATCGTAAAGGGTTACGTCGATGCAAGCTTTAAACACTAATCTAGATTACTCTGAGTCTCAATCTGGATACATATTGTAAGTGGGAGCAATTAGCTAGACTAGCTCCGTGCAGAGCATTGTAGACATAGAAAATTGCAAAATACATACGGATCTGAATGTAGCAGACCCGTTAACTAAACCTCTCTCATAAGGAAAACATGATCACACCTTAGTACTCTTTGGGTGTTAATCACATGGTGATGTGAACTAGATTGTTGACTCTAGTAAACTCTTTGGGTGTTAGTCACATGGCTATGTGAACTATGGGTGTTAATCACATGACGATGTGAAGTAGATTATTGACTCTAGTGCAAGTGGGAGACTGAAGGAAATATGCCCTAGAGGCAATAATAAAGTTGTTATTTTATATTTCCTTATTCATGATAAAGGTTTATTATTCATGCTAGAATTGTATTGATCGGAAACCATAATACATGTGTGAATACATAAACAAACACCATGTCCCTAGTAAGCCTCTACTAGATAGCTCGTTGATCAAAGATGGTTAAGGTTTCCTAACCATGGACATGAGTTGTCCTTTGATAACGGGATCACATCATTAGGAGAATGATGTGATGGACAAGACCCATCCGTTAGCTTAGCATAATGATCGTTCAGTTTTATTGCTATTGCTTTCTTCATGTCAAATACATATTCCTTTGACTAGGAGATTATGCAACTCCCGGATACCGGCGGAATGCCTTGTGTGCTATCAAACATCACAATGTAACTGGGTGATTATAAAGATGCTCTACAGGTATATCCGAAGGTGTTTGTTGAGTTGGCATAGATCGAGATTAGTATTTGTCACTTCGAGTATCGGAGAGGTATCTCTGGGCCCCCTCACTAATACACATCATAAGCTTGCAAGCAAATGACTAAGGAGTTAGTCATGAGGTGATGTATTACGGAACGAGTAAAGAGACTTGCCGGTAATGAGATTGAACTAGGTATGAAGATATCGACGATCGAATCTCGAGCAAGTAACATACCGATGGAGAAAGGGAATTACGTATGTTGTCATAACGGTTCGACCGATAAAGATCTTCGTAGAATATGTAGGAGCCAATATGAGCATCCAGGTTTTGCTATTGGTTATTGACCGGAGAGGTGTCTCGGTCATGTCTACATAGTTCTCGAACCCGTGGGGTCCGCATGCTTAACGATCGATGATGATATAGTATTATATGAGTTATGTGATTTGGTGATCGAATGTTGTGCGGATTCCCGGATGAGATCACGGACATGACAAGGAGTCTCAAAATGGTCGAGAGGTAAAGATTGATATATAGGACGATGGTATTTGGACACCGGAAGTGTTCCGGAGTGTACCGGGTACATATCGGATCACCGGAAGGGGTTCCGGGCACCCCTGGCAAAAGATATGGGCCTTATGGGCCAAGAGGGGAAACGCACCAGCCACAAGGGGCTGGTGCGCCCCCCATATGGGCCGGCCAAGGTGGAGAAGGAAAGGGGAAGGAGGAAAGGAAGAAAGGGAATAGGATTCCCCCTTCCTTTCCCCTTCCCCCTCTTTCCTTCCCCCTCCGATATATATGGCAGGGGGGGCGCGCGCGCTTGGGAGGAGCCCAAGTGTGATTCGGTCCTACTTGGGGCGCCTCCTGGCCTCTCCCCTCCCCCTCCCACCTATATATATGTGGGAGGGGGCGCCTAGCACACACCAGACAATTGCCTAGCCGTGTGCGGCGCCCCCCTCCACCGTTTACACCCCCAGTCCTATTTTCGTAGTGCTTAGGCGATGCCCTGTGGAGATCACTTCACCATCACCATCACCATGCCATCGTGCTGACGGAACTCATCTAGTACCTCGACGTCTTGCTGGATCAAGAAGGCGAGGGACGTCACCGAGCTGAACATGTGCAGAACTCGGAGGTGCCGTACGTTCGGTACTCGATCGGTGGAGCGCGAAGAAAGTTCGACTACATCAACCGCGTTGTGAAACGCTTCCGCTTACGGCCTACGAGGGTACGTAGACACGCTCTCCCCTTCATTGCTATGCATCTCCATGGATAGATCATTGCGTGTGCGTATAAATTTTTTTGTTTTCCATGCAACATTTCCCAATAGTATTACAATCCAATCCTCTCAATATTCAATTCAGGAGAACTTTAGCGGGAAACCGTTGGGAAGCTTGGCTCCATCTTGTGAGAAGATTGATGGATGTTCACCTTTCTCAACAGCCAGATCAGTTGTAATGGAAACTAACCAAGAATGGAGTGTTTTCGGTAAAATCCATGTATTTGGATATTATCAACTCTGGCTCTATCCCTTGATCTATGCAAATTTGGAAAGTCAAAGTGCCCTTAAAAATTAAAGTGTTCATGTGGTTTGTCCACAAACAAGTCATTCTCACTAAGGACAATTTGGCAAAACATAACTGGACAAGATCTCGAAGATGTAGCTTCTGTGATCATGATGAATCTACCAAACACCTCTTTCTTGATTGCCCAATGGCCAAAAATTTATGGTGGTCTGTTCATATAGCGTTTAACATTACTCCTCCAAATAGCATCCACACGTTATTTGGGACGTGGCTAAATGGAGTTGAGACAGAAATAGCGAAACATATCCGTGTAGGAGTATGTGCTTTATTATGGGCTATATGGAACTGCAGGAACGATTTGGTTTTTAACAGAACAACACATATTCATTTCTTGCAGGTTATTTTTCGGGCCACTACATTGATCCGTATGTGGTCGCTACTCACTCCGACGGATGCCAGGGAGTGTATGGTTACTGGGTCTATCCGTTGGGAGACGGTACTGCGGGCTATCTTCAACCGGTTTGGATGGCGGTCATGTAGTAGGATAGGTGTTTAGTTTCCTATCTATCTTTATTCCATCGGTTGTGGCTATCCCGTTTTCATATTTTTAGCTCTTTGTGAGCCCTTTTTCTTTTTGAAACTTGGAGACTTTGTTGAACTATCTGCTTATTAATAAAATGGCCGCATGCATCTTCCTGATGCAGAGGCCGGGGGATAACCTCCTTTTTGAAAGAAAAAAACTGATGCGGCTTGAAACTGCATCGGTATTTCCCTGATGTCGCTTGAGACTGCGTCGGTTTTTCCCCAAAGAGGAAGGGATGATGCAGTACAACTACGGTAGGTATTTCCCTCAGTTATGAAACCAAGGTATCAATCCAGTAGGAGGCCAGGCCAACCTATGTAAACGGTACTTGCACACAAAGAACAAATACTTGCAACCCGATGAGTAAGAGGGGTTGTCAATCCCTCCTCATGTAAAGGATAGATTGGTTTGTATGATGTTGGATAAATAGATCTTGCAATAACACAAAATAAAATAAATAAAGAACAAATGCAGCAAGGTATTTTTGGGTTTTTGGAATATTAGATCTGAAAATAAAAGCGATTAAAAATAGATCAGAAGGCGATATGATAAAAGATAAACCCGGGGGCTGTAGATTTCACTAGTGGCTTCTCTCGAGAAAATAGCATAGGGTGGGTAAACAAATTACTGTTGGGCAATTGATAGAAGATTAAATAATTATGATGATATGCAGGCAATGATCATTATATAGGCATCACATCCAAGATTAGTAGACCGAAACGATTCTGCATCTACTACAATTACTCCACACATCGACCGCTATCCAGCATGCATCTAGTGTATTAAGTTCATGGAGAAACGGAGTAATGCAATAAGAACGATGACATGATGTAGACAAGATCTAGTCATGTAGGAATAGACACAATCTTGTTATCCTTAATAGCAATGATACATGTGTGTCTTGCAGCCCCTTCTGTCACAGGGAAAGAACACCGCAAGATCGAACCCATTATAAAGCACCACTTCCCATGGCAAGAAAACTCGATCTAGTCGGCCTAACTAAAACAAAGATTCAAAGAAGAAATACGAGGCTATAAGAAATCATGCATATAAGAGATCAAAGAAAACTCAAATAACTTTCATGGATATAGATCTGATAATAAACTCAAACTTCATCGGATCCCAACAAACACACCGCCAAAAGTCATTACATCAAATAGATCTCCAAGAGACCATTGTATTGAGAATCAAAAGAGAGAGAGGAAGCCATCTAGCTACTGCCTACGGACCCGTAGGTCTATGGTGGAGTACTCACACATCATCGGAGAGGCACCAATAAGATGATGAACCCCTTCGTGATGGTATAGATTGGATCTCGTGTCTCTGGAACTTGCGGCGGCCGCAATTGTGTTTCGTCGACTCCCCTAGGGTTTCTGGAATATTTACGAATTTATAGGGCGAAGAGGTGGTGCAGGGGGCTACGTGAGGGGCACAAACCCCCTGGGCGTGCCCTGGTGGGTTGTGCTCCCCACGGGCCTCCTCTCTGGTACTTTCTTGGCCCACAAGGTATCTTCTGGTCCAGAAAAAATCTCCAAAAAGTTTCGCTACGTTTGGATTCCATTTGGTACTGATATTCTGCGAAGTATAAAACAAGCAAAACACAGCAACTGGCACTAGGCACTATGTCAATAGGTTAGTCCCAAAAAATGATATAAAGTTGCTATAAAATGATTGTAAAACATCAAAGAATGATAATATAACAGCATGGAACAATAAAAAATTATAGATACGTTGGAGACGTATCAGCATCCCCAAGCTTAATTCCTGCTCGTCCTTGAGTAGGTAAATGATAAAAACAGAATTTTTGATGTGGAATGTTGCCTAACATGTTCATCACATATTCTTTTCTTTTGTAGCATGGACATTTGGACTTTTAGATGGTTCAAAGCAATAGTCTATATTTCACATGAAGACTTCAATACTCAAGCATATCAACAAGCAACCATGTCTTTCAAAATATCAACAATAAAGAAAGGTATGCCAAGCCCATCAAGCTCAATCATTGATCCATTCATGAAACACACTCGAATATTAGCGACATCCAATGCTCAAGTACGAGCATAGTGCCCCTTAGTTGGTGCTTTATAAGAGAAGATGGAGACTCAAATTAAAATTAAAATTGCATAAAGTAAATAGATAGGCCCTTCGCAGAGGGAAGTAGGGATTTGTAGAGGTGCCAGAGCTCAAAGCTTAAATTGAGAGATAAATTTTTTTGAGAGGCATGCTTTTCCTGTCAACGAAAACGACCGAGTAGTTCCCTATACTTTCCATGCTACATATATCATAGGCGGTTCCCAAACAGAAAATAAATTTTATTCCTTTTTCACCATTCTTTCACATTCCACGGCTAGCCGTATCCACGGGTACCATCCATACCAGCACTTTCCAAGAAATTTATTATTTGACAACATAAAGTAAATTTGTTTTTTATTTCGGGACTGGGCATCCTTATTACTATCATACTCTCGTGCAATGACAAGTGAATAAACACTCATCTCGAGAATAGCACATCTAGCATGGAAAAATATTGGCCACCCCCTGCCGCTTCATGAGCGGTACGGGCACACAAAAAGGAAAATATTTTGAAAATTAGAGTTGGCACATACAAATTTGCTTAGAACAGCACAGAAATACCGCATATAGGTAGGTACGATGGACTCATATGGCAAAACTAGTTTTAAGGATTTTGGATGAACAAGTAGTATTTCTACTTAGTACAAGTGGAGGCTAGCAAAATATTGAGAAGCAACCAACCAAGAAACGAAAAATATCATAAACGAGCATTGAGCATGACTAACACCAAATAATGCACCACAAGTAGGATGTAATTTCATTGAATAACTATTGACTTTTGTGCTTGCATAGGGAATCACAAACCTTAACACCAATATTCTTACTAAAGCATAATTACTCACCAACATGACTCATATATTACTATCATCATATCTCAAAACTATTACAAAGAATCAAGTTTATTTTGTCCAATGATCTTTATGGAAGTTTTTATTATATCCCTCTTGAATATCTATCACTTTGGGACTAGTTTCATATATTGCCATTTCTTTTGACAACCTCAAATAAATTTAAGTGAAGAACATGAACATAAAGATTTTCATCTCTCAAAATAATCTAAGTGAAGCATAAGAGAATTTCTTCAAAATTACTAACTCTCAAATAAATCTAAGTGAATCATGAGAGTATTTCTCCAAAAATATTAAAGCACACCATGCTCAAAAAGATATAAGTGAACCACTAGAGCAATTCCATAGCTCAAAAAATTTAAGTGAAGCATATAGAGCAATTCTAACAAATCATAGCATCATTTTGGCTCTCTCAAATAGGTGTGTCCAGCAAGGATACTTGTGACAAACTAAAAAGCAAAACAAGCAAAGACTCATATAATACAATACACTCCAAGCAAAACTCATGATATGTGACGAATAAAAATATGGCTCCAAGTAAAATACCGAGAGTTGTTAGAAGAAAGTGGGGATGCCTTCCGGGGCATCCCCAAGCTTAGCTGCTTGTTTCTCCTTGAATATTGCTTTGGGTTGCCATGGGCATCCCCAATCTTAGGCTCTTTTCACTCCTTATTCCTTCATCCATCGTGATCTCACCCAAAACTTGAAAACTTCAATCACACAAAACTTAACAAAAACCTGTGAGATCCGTTAGTATAACAAAGCAAATCACCACTCTAAGTACTGTTGCAAACCCATTCATATTTTATTATTGCATTATGCCTACTGTATTCCAACTTTACTATGGCTTATACCCTCCCCCCCCCCAATATACTCCATAGATTCATCAAAATAAGCACACAATGCAACGAAAACAGAATCTGTCAAAAACAGAACAGTCTGTAGTAATCTGGACTCTAACCATACTTCTGTAACTCCAAAAATTCTGAAAACTTAGGAAATCGTGGGTAATTTGTATATCAATCTTGTGTAAAAAATTCATATTTTTTCGTCGCTTCTGTGATTTTCAAAAAATTCTTCTACTGGACGCAAAAGTTTCTGATTTGCAACAAAATCAAATCAATTATCACCCAACATGATCCCAAAGGCTTTACTTGGCACAAACACTAATTAAAACATAAAAGCACAATCATAACAGTAGCATAATTGTGCAAAAACTCAAGAACAGAAAGAAAAAGGCAAAAATAAAATTTATTCATTGGGTTGCCTCCCAACAAGCGCTATCGTTTTACGCCCCTAGCTAGGCATCGATAATTTTAATGATGCTCCCATGAAAGATAAGAATTGAAACACAAAGAGAGCATCATAAAACATATGACAAACACATTTAAGTCTAGCATATTTCCTATGCATAAGAATTTTATAAGCAAACAAATTATCAAGACAAGAAACATCTAACATATGCAAAGAAGAGGAATAAAACATTGACGATCTCAACATAACGAGAGGTAATTTAGTAACATAAAAATTTACAACCATATTTTCCTCTCTCATAATAATTACATGTAGGATCATAATCAAATTCAACAATATAACTATCACATAAAATATTCTCTTCATGATCCACATGCATGGAAAGTTGACACTCTTCCAAAATACTGGGATTATCATCAAATAAAGTCATGACCTCTCCAAGCCCACTTTTATCAAAAATTTCATGAGATTGAACACTCTCCAAATATGTGGGACTATTTTTAGCTAAATTTGACACTCTTCCAAACCCACTTTTAATATTATCGCAAGCATATTCATCATGAGGTTTAAACACATCTTCAAGATCATAAGAATCATTATCACCCCAATCATGATCATTGCAAGAAGTAGTGGAAATAACAAAACAAGCATCTCCAAGCTTGGGGTTTTGCATATCACTAACACAATTGACATTAATAGAATTTATAGTAAAATCATTGCAATCATGCTTCTCATTCAAGGATCTATCATGAATCACTTTATAAATTTCTTCATCACAATTTTCAGATTCACGAATGTCAAACTAAACTTCATAAAGATAATCTAGTGCACTCAACTCACTTGCAATTGGTTCATCATGATTGGATCTTTTAAAAAGATTAGCAAGTGGATGGGGATCCATATCAATAGATTTTTGGCAAGCGAAGATCCAAGAAAATAGAAGCCACATGGCAACACAAGCAAACAAAAGATCGAATGAGAAAAAGGCAAACGAAAAAGAAGGCGAATAAAACGACAAATTTTTGTGAAGTGGGAGAGATGAAAACGAGAGGAAAATGGCAAATAATGTAAATTGCAAGGAGATGACATTTGTGATTAGGAACCTGATAGATCTTGACTTGATCCTCCCCGGCAACGGCGCCAGAAATTTCTTTTGATGTTACTTGAGACTACGTCGGTATTTCCCCAAAGAGGAAGGGATGATGTAGTACAGCTATGGTAGGTATTTACCTCAATTATGAAATCAAGGCATCAATCCAGTAGGAGGCCAGGACAAGCTATGTAAACGATACCTGCACACAAAGAACAAATACTTGCAACCCGACGCGTAAGAGGGGTTGTCTATCCCTCCTTGGGTAAAAGATAGATTGGTTTGTATGATGTTGGATAAATAGATCTCGCAATAACACAAAATAAAATAAATAATGAAAAAGTGCAGCAAGGTATTTTCGGGTTTTTGGAATAATAGATCTGAAAATAAAAGCGAATAAAATTAGATCGGAAAGCAATATGATAAAAGATAGACCCGGGGGCCGTAGATTTCACTAGTGTCTTCTCTCGAGAAAATAGCATATGGTGGGTAAACAAATTACTGTTGGGCAATTGATAGAATATCAAATAATTATGATGATATCCAGGCAATGATCATTATATAGGCATCACGTCCAAGATTAGTAGACCGAAATGATTCAGCATCTACTACTATTGCTCCACACATCAACCGCTATCCAGCATGCATCTAGTGTATTAAGTTCATGGAGAAACGGAGTAATGCAATAGGAATGATGACATGATGTAGACAAGATCTATTCATGTAGGAATAGACCCCATCTTGTTATCCTTAATAGCAACGATACATGCGTGTCTTGCTGCCCCTTCTGTCACTGGGAAAGAACACCGCAAGATCGAACCCATCACAAAGCACCTCTTCCCATGGCAAGAAAAATCGATCTAGTCGGCCTAACTAAACTAAAGATTCGAAGAAGAAATACGAGGCTATAAGAAATCATGCATATAAGAGATGAAAGAAAACTTAAATAACTTTCAAGGATATAGATCTGATCATAAACTCAAACTTCATCGGATCCCAAAAAACACACCGCAAAAATTCTTTACATCAAATAGATCTCCAAGAGACCATTGTGTTGAGAATCAAAAGAGAGAGAGAGGAAGCTATCTAGCTACTGCCTACGGACCTGTAGGTCAATGGTGGACTACTCACACATCATTAGAGAGGCACCAATGAGGATGATGAACCCCTTCGTAATGGTGTAGATTGGATCTCGTGGTTCTGGAACTTCGGGCGGCTGGAATTGTGTTTCGTCGACTTCGCTAGGGTTTCCGGAATATTTGGGAATTCATAGGGCTAAGAGGTGGTGCAGGGGGGCTACATGGGGGGCACAACCCCTCTGGGCGTGCTTGGGCTCCTAGGCGCTCCCTGGTGGGTTGTGCTCCCCACGAGCCTCCCCTCTGGTACTTTCTTGGCCCACAAGGTGTCTTCTGGTCCAGAAAAAATCTCCAAAAAGTTTCGCTATGTTTGGACTCCGTTTGGTACTGATCTTCTGCGAAGTAAAAAACAAGCAAAAAACAACAACTGGCACTGGGCACTATGAAAATAGGTTAGTCCCAAAAAATGATATAAAGTTGCTATAAAATGATTGTACAACATCCAAGAATGATAATATAACAGCATGGAACAATAAAAAATTATAGATACGTTGGAGATGTATCATTCCCCAAAGAGGAAGTGATGATGCAGTACATCTACGGTAGATATTTCCCTCAGCTATGAAACCAAGGTATCAATCCAGTAGGAGGCCGGGCCAAGCTATGTAAATGGTACCTACACACAAAGAACGAATACTTGCAACCAGACGCGTAACTGGCGTTGTCACTCCCTCCTCGGGCAAAAGAGAGATTGGTTTGTATGATGTTGGATAAAGAGATCTCGCAATAACACAAAATAAAATAAATAAAGAAAAAGTGCAGCAAGGAATTTTTGGTTTTGGAATAATAGATTTGAAAAAAAAAGCGAATAAAAATAGATTGGAAAGTAATATGATAAAAGATAGACCCGGGAGCCGTAGATTTCACTAGTGGCTTCTCTCGAGAAAATAGCATACGGTGGGTAAACAAATTACTGTTGGGCAATTGATAGAAGATCAAATAATTATGACGATATCCTGGCAATGATCATTATATAGGCATCACGTCCAAGATTAGTAGACCGAAAAGATTCTGCATCTACTACTATTACTCCACACATCGACCGCTATCCAGCATGCATCTAGTGTATTAAGTTCATGGAGAAACAGAGTAATGCAATAAGAACGGTCACATGATGTAGACAAGATCTATTAATGTAGGAATAGACCCCATCTTGTTATCCTTAATAGCAATGATACATGCGTGCCTCGCTGCCCCTTCTGTCACTGGGAGAGGACACCGCAAGATCGAACCCATCACAAAGCACCTCTTCCGATGGCAAGAAAAATCGATCTTGTTGGCCTAACTAAACCAAAGATTCGAAGAAGAAATACCAGGCTATAAGTAATCATCCACATAAGGGATCAAAGAAACCTCAAATAACTTTCATGGATATAGATCTGATCATAAACTCAAATTTCATCGGATCCCAACAAACACACCGCAAAAAGTCATTACATCAAATAGATCTCCAAGAGACCATTGTATTGAGAATCAAAAGAGAGAGAGAGAGAGAGAAAACATCTAGCTACTTTCTACGGACCCGTAGGTCTATGGTGGACTACTCACGCATCATCGGAGAGGCACCAATGAGGATGATGAACCCCTCCGTGATGGTGTAGATTGGATCTCGTGGTTCTGGAACTTGCAGTGGCTGAAATTGTGTTTCGTCGACTCCCCTAGGGTTTCTGGAATATTTGGGAATTTATAGGGCGAAGAGGCGGTGCAGGAGACCTCCATGGGGCCCACCACCCCCCTGGACGGGCCAGGGGCATCTGGCGCGCCCTGGTGGGTTCTGCTCCCCATAGTCCTCCCCTCCGGTGCTTTCTTGGCCTCCAAGGTGTCTTCTGGTCCAGAAAAAAGCTCCAAAAAGTTTCATGGCATTTGGACTCCGTTTGGTACTGATATTCTGCAAAGTAAAAAACAAGCAAAAAACAACAACTGGCACTGGGCACTATGTCAATAGGTTAGTCCCCAAAAATGATATAAAGTTGCTATAAAATGATTGTAAAACATCCAAGAATGATAATATAACAGCATGGAACAATAAAAAATTAAAGATATGTTGGAGACGTATCATTACCTTCTACGACCATATCAGAAAGAAGGTCGTTCAGTTTCATTAAAGTCGGTCAGCTTTTGACCAACTGTTTTTGGTCATAAAAAGGTCACAAATGAAAAACAATGAACATTAAGTGACTAATATTGATGGTCGCAAGTTAGCATATTTCTTGTAGTGGGTGGTTGTGGTCGTTGGGTTCAAGGCTTGGGACGTGGTCCATGGCGGTGCGGTGGAGGCTACTGGCAGCATGTAGTCACTTGGCTGTGGAGCGACGGTCCACGACGATCGGCTCGTCAGGTCGCGGGGACGATTGGATGGGGCTCTCGCGTTGGCTCGTCTACAGACGGCTCTTATTGACGCTTCCGGAGCCCTTCTGCGGCGACTTGTGGTGGCCGCTCCGGCATATTTCCCCGGTGGGTAGTGATACGTCTCCATCGTATCTATAATTTTTGATTGTTTCATGCCAATATTCTACAACTTTTACATACTTTTGGCAACTTTTTATATTATTTTTGGGACTAACATATTGATCCAGTGCCCAGTGCCAGTTCTTATTTGTTGCATGTTATTTGTTTCGCGGAATATCCATACCAAATGAAGTCTAAACGCGATAAAAATTTATGGAGATTTATTTTGGAATATATGTGATTTTTGGGAAAAAGAACCAACGCAAGACAATCACTGGTACAGCGAGGTGCTATACAAACGGTTTTTAACCCCTTTCCGCGACGGCATTTGGAACCGTCGCCTAGTGAGTGTGGGCGATAGGGGGGTCCTTCCCACACGACCCCGAAACCGTCGGGGATAGGGAGCCTTGATGAATATACAGTACTCGCTACTCGTTTGTGCTTGCATTGCCATCGCAGTCGGTATTCTGTGGTGCTACGTTTACGATGCGCGGCCCATCACAAATGGTTCACTATTATAGAACGTGTATGATAAGCAGACAATCACACACATTCACTTTTCCCAAACCGTATGCGATAACTAATTAAGAAGATTAGCTAATCATCGTACGAGTGTCGGACAGGATTACGAAATATCGGACCGTCGTAACACCGTCGTACACAACAACTATCGCACACGCTATTCTGTGGTGCAACGTTTACGATGCATACCACATCAAAAACATTTCATGGTTGCGAATCGTGTATGATAAGGCAACTATCACAAATATTTAGTTTGCCCACACCGTTTGTGATATTGTCTGACATCGCACACGCTTTGCAAACGGCAACTGTGTGCATGCTTGCACACGTTTCCTCTCTGTGAACCGTGTCGGATTATGGTGTATATCGCAAACATTTGTGTTTTACCAACCGTGTGTACTCTAACGACCTGCAGAGCATAATTTCACCGTAATTTAATTGCTGCTATTTCAAATTGTACCAGATTTGAATTTGAATGTATGCTATAGCTTTATTCATATCCATCATATTCAAATAACCAATGCATTATTTGATTCATAGGTACATATGTTCAAGAATTACATAAGAACCAAATAAAGAATGATGAACCATAGTTGTATACTTGTACTATTAAAGACGGTAAAGAAAGAGGCGAAATACATTCTGGTTGCTAAACAAGGTGAAGCGGAATGCCCATATTGTGCCCTCCTCCATGCAGAAGACACGCACGACTCTAATCCAACCCCTTGTGATGGCCGACCGCCCATCCTTCACGGTCTTCATGAAAACATCTAGATAACCATCGTGTTCTAGTAGAAATACTTTAACCTTTGCATGCCCACCAATCATGTAGTTTGAGAGGTAATCTTGAGTAAACTGCTTTGGGAACCACTGCAAAGGAAAAAGATTCAGACATTGTCATATAATACAACTCATTATGGGCAGTAAAAAGAAGGCTGCAGAGTTCTTACTTACCATCCTGCAGTTCGCTGTTGTCTTGGATAAAGTGTAAACAAATAGTTTAATTGCCATCTTTTGACCCATTTTACTAACAATCTTTATCAGCTTCCTCACTTGATGTTGGTTCATCGATATCTCATTTCCCCATACGCAGAAAGGGTCGAAGCGCTGATCTTTACCAATAACATATGTACCTAAAAGCACCAAGTTAATATTAGAAGCTAAACAGCAATTGCACAATGATGTAGTACGACACTCTTTTATAATATCTTATAACATCCAATATACTCACATATTAGATGAATTAACATCTTATATTATGGGCCGGAAGGAGTTTATTGCATTCTTACAAATTATCGGCTGATTAACTGCTGCTGTATCCATGGGTTAGAGTTAGTTTGAGCTAGTTCGAGCTCAAATAGCCCTAAAGTATATCCAAACATGAGGGCTAGTTTGAGCTAGTTGCATCTAACCCACCCAAAAAAACTATCCAACCCAAGAGGTGCTAATTGGAGCTAGTTCTCCTAGTGCATTTATTGTCAATCTAACCCTGTCATCCAAACACCTCTTTGGATGGAGTTAGTTCAGTGTTAGTCATGAGCTAGAAACTAACTCTAACCTCTAGCTAAGTTTATTATCCAAACAGGGTTGTGTTGTTGTTGCTGCTGCTGCTGCTCTTCTACATATATCTAGACATCATCAGAACATTAAGGTAACACTCTTCCTTGTTGCTATGTAGCCTAGGATTGCATATTTAGACATTAAGTACAGTGCATGTTGCTATGTAGCCTCTGATATATTACATATGGCCCTCGTTAACCTAACGATAAATGGGTTACAGATATATTTGGTTAAAAGTCCGATTCACCAATTAGTCCCTTATCAGCCCCCGGCCTATATGGTACCAGCTACCGATATCCTGAACATTGAGTATATATAAGCCATGGGATTAAACTAACCTCGATGGAAAACAGCAGTCGTTCCCAAAATTGTCCTGTGTAGGTACATCGAGAGGCATGTTAATTACAACAGGCTAAACATCAACCAAATATATCCATGGCAGACAAAATAATCTCCAAAAGATAGCTTCAGTGTGCAGGTTTAAGCACGCTAGTAAAGCAAAACAAGTGGAAAGTTGTGTTAAGTACAACAGGCCTAACATTTAACAACAAGCAAACATAGTCATTCAAACTGGTATTGTGCCGGTCTAAGTACACTGGTTATTGTTAAATAAAAATGGAAAGGCATGTTAACTACAAGATGCAGCAACCAAATGTAGTCATTCATAGTGGTATTGTTGAAACTGGTATTGATGAAATTGAACTGCACAGTTCATACTTGCACATATAGAACATCACATTGTGAATAACTGGAATAAACAAGGCATACTACGAACAACCAAAGATAGCATTTGAAACTGGACATATGCTAACTACAAACAACCGAACACTCAAAAAACTTTAAAAGAGGCATATGCTAGCTATAACAGGCTTAACAGCAAGCAAATATATGCATTCCTATCGGTATGTTTAAAATTGGATTGATGAAATGTACTGCACAGTAAATAATTGCACATATAGAGCATCACATTGTGAACAACTGAAATAAACAAGGCATACTGCAAACAACCAAATATAGCAATTAAAACTGGACATATTCTCACTACACTACAAAAGGGACTCGATGGGTTTCCTCACTTGTCACAGATGGGCTCGTTCCCGTGGGAAGAGCATGGACCCTGGATGCGCTCCATGCTATCGCAGATGGGCTCCTTCCCCTTGAAAGAGCACGGCTGTAGGGTGCCCTCCCTGATGTCGTAGACGGGCTCTTTCCCCTTGGAAGAGCAGATGGGCTCTTTCCACTTGGAAGAGCCAGAGAGGGTGCCATCCTTGTGGTCGCCGTCGATGATGTCTGACTTGGAAGCTATGGATCCCAAGCCAGCGTCGCAGAACGTGTCCTGCAGAAATGACAAAAGGGGCTCGATGGCGATGTAGGATGGCAAATTCTTGACAGCGAGCCAGAGGAGATCAGCGGCGGGGCCATGGATGAGATCGACGGCGGTTGAACCCGAGGGGTTGGGGGTGGGCCACTTAACCTGTGACATAGCCCGCCTCAGGCCGTCGCTATCGATGACCTCGATGTCGTAGCCAGCGTCCACGACATACCCGCATACTCTAGCCCGCTGATTGAGTGCCTGCGGCCAGTAATGGTCGTCAGCTTCCTCGACGACGTCGGGCGAAGAGACCGCGATACACCTCTTTTGGGCCAGTCACTCCTTGAGCTCCACGGGAAGCGTAGCCGGGCTTAGGCTGCGACGCTCTGGAGTGGGGGATGGGGATGGGGATGGGGATCTGTGGGAAAGGGGGTGTTTGGCAGGCGTCATCTAAGAAACTCAGGGCGGCCTGGGTATGGAGATCGGTGGCAAGCTGCACGGGCAAACCGGCAGATGTTGACAATGGAGGCCTTGCGGCGGCGGCGGTGGCGGAGGTGGTGACCTTGCTAGGGTTTCGAGCGAGGGAGGGGGTGTGTGTGTGCGCGCGTGCGCGCCCGAGGTTTTGGTCCGCTTGTGTGTGGAGGGGGCGGGGGTGTGTTTGAGGAAATGACGCGGCTACTGAAAATTTTACTACGCGGGAGTCAAACGCGGGAGTGAAATGTCGGGGCTATTGAAAATTTGGATGATGGTGCATCGCACACGGTCCGGAGATAACAACCGTGTGTTATGAAACAGAAAAACCCTCGAGGCGGGCAGATATTTTCGAGGGATGCAGGCGGGAGCGGGAACAAGAAACATCACACATGGTCGAAACATAATAACCATGTGTTATCAAACAGAAAAAAGCTGCAGGCGGGTAGATATTTTTGAGAGGAGAAGCCTCGTGGAGCCCAATGTACTGTGTGGATGTGCGTGACAGGGGCACCGGCCTGGCACACGGTTAGTGTGAGTGAACCATGTGTGTTGCATCATCCGACTTGTCTAATGTTCATAAATTTGGAAAAAAAATGACGCAGGAGAGTGTCAGAACACGAACACGCTTGCATGTGGACCAAATATATGTATGAAAAGGGTGGTTTGATGTTCAAATACCAAATGCAACTTCGATGTGGCACCTATCTCGCAAAGCGCACAGTATTGCGTGCCCCCCCCCCCCCCCACCTCGTGTCGGCAGGAAGGGAATCCTAAGCTAGAATGCATGCCCCCCCAGGGGTTCCCTAGCAAAGTGCGAAGTAGCAGTCCCCCCCCCCCCCCCCCCACACACACACACCCACTTTCAGTCGGCGGGCCAGAGAGGCATCTCACCAAGATGGATCATAAAACGGACCAAGAATAATCCACCTTGGTCGTACAACCTCTCTCTTGTTGTTGGTCAAAGTGATGGCCGGCCATGCGACCCCGGAGATGGGCTAGCTCGCCAATAATCACGCAAGTAGCTAGTCCCCGAAGACATCCACTGCCTGCGTGTGGCCCAAACATATGTATGGAGAGGTGTGTTTGAATACACAATGGAACAACTTTGATGTGGCACCGTGCTTTCGAACCAGAAATCCCCACACGGAGTGAGGGTTAGTTGACGATGCATATGTATGTCACACCACACTTCAAGCTGATGACGGGGATTCATGCATGCATGCGTGCATAGTATGCGCTCAAACTTAATTAGGTCTGAATCTCACCATGACCTATACTACGATAACACGAACCAAAGGAAGAATCCGCCATGGTAACCTATCTTGTTGTCGGTCAAGGTGATCATGGATGTCCATGCGGGCCCACGAATATATAGGCTTGTCGCCGATAACCACGCGAGGGAGTGTACCGTTCGAAGACAATCACTACATGCATATGTATGGAGGTGATGTGTGCATGCATGTTTGAATACCATTTCACAACAATGATGTGGCGCGTGCGTCGAAAATCGTACAACCCCCACACAGAGCGAGATCGGTTCATGACGTGTCATGGTACTAGCCACTTCGACTCGATGGGAGGTATTCATGCGTACACATGCATGTGTGTGCTAAAACTGTATCATGTCATCACAGAGCATGACCTATATATATACCGTATTACAAACAAAAAAATAATCCCCTCCTAAGTCAAAATAACCTCTCTCGTTGTCATGCAAAGTAGTGATGGACCAAGCGGGCCCACAGATGGAAAGCATCAATATCGCTGATAACTACTACTTCTTGAGCTTGCGTTGGTTTTTCGCTTGAAGAGGAAAGGGTGATGCAGCACAGTAGAGGTAAGTATTTCCCTCAGTTGAGAACCAAGGTATCAATCCAGTAGGAGAAGAATGCACAAATCACCAACACCTACACAAACAATCAAACACTTGCACCCAACGCAATAAAGGGGTTGTCAATCCCTTCACGGTAACTTGCAAAGGTGAGATCTGATAGAGATAGATAAACAAAGGATAAAATATTTTTGGGTTTTTTGGTATATAGATCTGAAAATAAAAGATTGCAAAATAGTAGATCGGAAAGTAATATGATGGAAAATAGACCCGGGGGCCATAGGTTTCACTAGAGGCTTCTCTCATGAAGGCAAATAATACGGTGGGTGAACAAATTACTGTCGAGTAATTGATAGAAAAGCGCAAAGTTATGACGATCTCCAAGGCAATGATTATGCATATAGGCATCATGTCTGTGTCAAGTAGACCGACTCCTGCCTGCATCTACTACTATTACTCCACACATCGACCGCTATCCAGCATGCATCTAGAGTATTAAGTTCATAAAGAACAAAGTAACACCTTAAGTAAGATGACATGATGTAGAGGAATAAACTCAAGCAATATGATGAAAACCCCATCTTTTTATCCTCAATGGCAACAATACAATACATGCCTCGCTACCCCTACTTTGTCACTGGGTGAGGACACCGAAGATTGAACCCAAAGCTAAGCACCTCTCCCATTGCAAGAAAAACCAATCTAGTTGGCCAAACCAAACCGATAATTCAAAGAGAAATACAAAGATATTAAATCATGCATAAAAGAATTCAGAGAAGATTCAAATAATATTCATAGATAAGCTGATCATAAATCCACAATTCATCGGATCTTGACAAACACACCGCAAAAGAAGATTACATCGGATAGATCTCCAAGAACATCAAGGAGAACATTGTATTGAGAATCAAAGAGTGAAAAGAAGCCATCTAGCTACTAGCTATGGACCCGTAGGTCTGAGGTAAACTACTCACGCTTCATCAGAAGGGCAATGGTGTTGATGTAGAAGCCCTCCGTGATCGATTCCCCCTCCGGCAAGATGCCAAAAAAGGCCCCAAGATGGGATCTCACGGGAACAAAAGGTTGCGGCGGTGGAAAAGTGTTGTTGTGGATGCCTCTGGTGGTTCTGGAATATATATGAATATATAGGAGGAAGAGCTAGGTCAGGGGAGTCACGAGGGGCCCACAAGGTAGGGGGCGCCCCCCTAGGGCGCGCCCTCCACCCTTGTTGCCACCTCGTGGCTCTTCTGACTTGGACTCCAAGTCCCCTGGGTGTCTTCTGGTCCAAGAAAAATCATCGTGAAGTTTTATTCCGTTTGGATTCCGTTTGGTATTCCTTTTCTGCGAGGCTCAAAAACAAGGAAAAAACAGAAACTGGCACTGGGCTCTAGGTTAATAGGTTTGTCCCAAAAATAATATAAAATAGCATATTAATGCATATAAAACATCCAAAATAGATAATATAATAGTATGGAACAATCAAAAATTATAGATACGTTGGAGACGTATCAAGCATCCCCAAGCTTAATTCCTGCTCGTCCTCGAGTAGGTAACTAATAAAAACAGAATTTTTGATGTGGAATGCTACCTAACATACTTATCCATGTAATTTTCTTTATTGTGGCATGAATGTTCAGATCCATAAGATTCAAAACAAAAGTTTAATATTGACATAATAAACAATAATACTTCAAGCATACTAATAAAGCAATCATGTCTTCTCAAAATAACATGGCCAAAGAAAATTATCCCTACAAAATCATATAGTCTGGCTATTCTCCATCTTCGTCACACAAAGTACTCAAATCATGCACAACCCCGATGACAAGCCAAGCAATTGTTTCATACTTTTGATGTTCTCAAACCTTTTCAACTTTCACGCAATACATGAGCGTGAGCCATGGACATAGCACTATAGGTGGAATAGAGTATGGTGGTTGTGGAGAAGACAAAAAAAGAAGGAGATAGTCTCACATCAACTAGGCGTATCAACAGGCTATGGAGATGCCCATCAATAGATATCAATGTGAGTGAGTAGGGATTGCCATGCAACGGATGCACTAGAGCTATAAGTTTATGAAAGCTCAAAAAGAAACTAAGTGGGTGTGCATCCAACTTGCTTGCTCATGAAGACCTAGGGCAATTTGAGGAATCCCATCATTGGAATATACAAGCAAAGTTCTATAAAGAAAAATTCCAACTAGTATATGAAAGTGAGAACATAGGATACTCTCTATCATGAAGATCATGGTGCTACTTTGAAGCACAAGTGTGGAAAAAGGATAGTAACATTGCCCCTTCTCTCTTTTCTCTCATTTTTTTTGGTGGGCTTCTTTGGCCTCTTTTATATTTTTGTGGGCTTCATTGGCCTCTTTTTTTTCCTCACATGGGACAATGCTCTAATAATGAAGATCATCACACTTTTATTTACTTACAACTCAAGAATTACAACTCGATACTTAGAACAAAATATGACTCTATATGAATGCCTCCGGCGGTGTACCGGGATGTGTAATGACTCAAGAGTGACATGTATAAAAATTATGAATGGTGGCTTTGCAACAAATACTATGTCAACTACATGATCATGCAAACCAATATGACAATGATGGAACGTGTCATAATAAAACGGAACGGTGGAAAGTTGCATGGCAATATATCTCGGAATGGCTATGGAAATGCCATAATAGGTAGGTATGGTGGCTGTTTTGAGAAAGTTAAAAGGTAGGTGTATGGCACCGGCGAAAGTTGCGCGGTACTAGAGAGGCTAGCAAAGGTGGAAGGGTGAGAGTGCGTATAATCCATGGACTCAACATTAGTCATAAAAAACTCACATACTTATTGCAAAAATCTATTAGTCATCGAAACGAAGTACTACGCGCATGCTCCTAGGGGGATAGATTGGTAGGAAAAGGCCATCGCTCATCCCCGACCGCCACTCATAAGGAAGACAATCAATAAATACCTCATGCTCCAACTTCGTTACATAACGAATCACCATACGTGCATGCTACGGGAATCACAAACTTTAATAGAAGTATTTCTACAATCCACAATTACTCACTAGCATGACTCCAATATCACCATCTTTATATCTCAAAACAATCATAAGGAGTCAAACTTCACATAGTATTCAATGCACTTTGTATGAAAGTTTTTATTATATCCCTCTTGGATGCCTATCATATTAGGACTAAATTTATAACCAAAGAAAATTACCATGCTGTTTAGAAAGACTCTCAAAATAATATAAGTGAAGCATGAGAGTTCAACAATTTCTATAAAATAAAACCACTGCCGTGCTCTAAAAAGATATAAGTGAAGCACTAGAGCAAAATTGCCTAGCTCAAAAGATATAAGTGAAGCACATAGAGTATTCTAATAAATCACGATTCATGTGTGTCCCTCTCAAAAGGTGTGTACAGCAAGGATGATTGTGGAAAAATAAAAAGCAAAGACTCATACCATACAAGACGCTCCAAGCAAAACACATATCATGTGGTGAATAAAAATATAGACTCAAGTAAATTTACCGATAGACGAAGACGAAAGAGGGGATGCCTTCTGTGGCATCCCCAAGCTTAGACTCTTGGTTTTCCTTGAATATTACCTTGGGGTTCCTTGGGCATCCCCAAGCTTAGCCTTTTGCCACTCCTTATTCCATAGTCCATCAAATCTTTACCCAAAACTTGAAAACTTCACAACACAAAACTCAACAGAAAACTCGTGAGATCCATTAGTACAAGAAAATAAAATCACCACTTTTTGTACCGTTGTGAACTCATTATTTATTTATACTGGTGTAATATCTACTGTATTCCAACTTATCCATGATTCATACCCCCGATACGACCCATAGATTCATCAAAATAAGCAAACAACACAAAGAAAACAGAATCTGTCAAAAACAGAACAATCTGCGAAGATCTGAATTGTTCTAATACTTATGTAACTCCAAAAAATTCTGAATAAATTTGAAAACAGAGGAAATTCGTATATAAATCATGTGTAAAAAATTCAGGGTTTTTCAACGCTCCAGTGAATTATTAAAATTCTATGACTGGACGCAAAAGTTTCTGTTTTTCAGCAAGATCAAATCAACTATCACCGTAGCCATCCCAAAGGTCTTACTTGGCACAAAAACTAACTAAAACACCAAGACACATCTAACCAGAGGCTAGATGAAAAATTTATTGAAAAACAGAACCAAAAAAAGCAAGAACAAAAAATAACATTGGGTTGCCTCCCAACAAGCGCTATTGTTTAACGCCCTTACCTAGGCATAAAAACACATAGATCTAGGTATTGTCATCTTTGGTATGCAATCCATAAGTAGCTCTCATAATAGATTCATATGGAAACTTAATTTTCTTTCTAGGAAAGTGTTCCATGCCTTTCCTTAACGGAAATTGAAATCTAATGTTTCCTTCTTTCATATCAATAATTGCACCAATCGTTCTAAGGAAAGGTCTACCAAGAATAATAGGACATGTAGGATTGCAATCTATATCAAGAACAATGAAATCTATGGGAACATAATTCCTATTTACAATAATAAGAACATCATTAATCCTTCCCTTAGGTTTCTGAATAGTTGAATCCGCAAGATGCAAATTTAAAGAACAATCATCCAATTCGCGGAAACCTAACACATCACATAAAGTTTTTGGAATCGTGGAAATGCTAGAACCCAAATCACACAAAGCATGGCACTCATAATCTTTAATCTTAATCTTAATAGTAGGTTCTTCATGAGGATCAAAATTAGCAAAATTATCAAGGTCCCCCCCATCATTACTACTATCATTTTCAACGAAAATCTCCCCCGATTCAGACATGGTGGCAAGAAACAGATCTAACACACGAGCAAACAAAAGGCAAACGAAAAAGACAAACAGAAGAAGGGCGAATAAAAAGGCAAATCTTTTCGAAAATCGTTTTAGAAGTGGGGGGGAGGAAAACGAGAGGCAAATGGAGAGTAATGTAATGCAAGAGATGTGAGTTTATGATGGGTACTTGGTATGTCTTGACTTGGCATAGATCTCCCCGGCAACGGCGCCAGAAATTCTTCCCGCTACTTCTTGAGGTTGCGTTGGTTTTTCCCTTGAAGAGGAAAGGGTGATGCAGCACAGTAGAGGTAAGTATTTCCCTCAGTTGAGAACCAAGGTATCAATCCAGTAGGAGAAGAACGCACAAATCACCAACACCTACACAAACAATCGAACACTTGCACCCAACGCAATAAAGGGGTTGTCAATCCCTTCACGGTCACTTGCAAAGGTGAGATCTGATAGAGATAGATAAAAAAAAAGATAAAATATTTTTGGGTTTTTTGGTAGATAGATCTGAAAATAAAAGATTGTAAAATAGTAGATCGGAAAGTAATATGATGCAAAATAGGCCCGGGGGCCATAGGTTTCACTAGAGGCTTCTCTCATGAAGGCAAATAATACGGTGGGTGAACAAATTACTGTCGAGCAATTGATAGGAAAGCACAAAGTTATGACGATATCCAAGGCAATGATTATGCATATAGGCATCACGTATGTGTCAAGTAGACCGACTCCTGCCTGCATCTACTACTATTACTCTACACATCAACCGCTATCCAGTATGCATCTAGAGTATTAAGTTCATAAAGAACGGAGTAACGCCTTAAGTAAGATGACATGATATAGAGGAATAAACTCAAGCAATAAGATGAAAACCCCATCTTTTTATCCTCGATGGCAACAATACAATACGTGCCTCTCTACCCCTACTTTGTCACTGGGTGAGGACATCGCAAGATTGAACCCAAAGCTAAGCACCTCTCCCATTGCAAGAAAAACCAATCTAGTTGGCCAAACCAAACCGATAATTCGAAGAGAAATACAAAGATATTAAATCATGCATAAAAGAATTCAGAGAAGATTCAAATAATATTCATAGATAAGCTGATCATAAATCCACAATTCATCGGATCTCGACAAACACACCGCAAAAGAATATTACATAGGATAGATCTCCAAGAACATCAAGGAGAACGTTGTATTGAGAATCAAAGAGAGAAAAGAAGCCATCTAGCTACTAACTATGGACCCATAGGTCTGAGGTAAACTACTCACGCTTCATCGGAAGGGCAATGGTGTTCATGTAGAAGCCCTCCGTGATCGATTCCCCCTCCGGCAGGATGCCGAAAAAGGCCCCAAGATGGGATCTCACGTGAACAGAAGGTTGCGGCGATGGAAAAGTGTTTTCATGGATGCCTCTGGTGGTTCTGGAATATATATGAATATATAGGAGGAAGAGCTAGGTCAGGGAAGTCATGAGGGGCCCACAAGGTAGCCCCCCCCCCCTAAGGCGCGCCCTCCACCCTTGTCGCCGCCTCGTGGCTCTTCTGACTTGGACTCCAAGTCCCCTAGGTGTCTTCTGGTCCAAGAAAAATCATCGTGAAGTTTTATTCCGTTTGGACTCCGTTTGGTATTCCTTTTCTGCGAGGCTCAAAAACAAGGAAAAAACAGAAACTGGCACTGGGCTCTAGGTTAATAGGTTAGTCCCAAAAATAATATAAAATAGCATATTAATGCATATAAAACATCCAAAACAGATAATATAATAGCATGGAACAATCAAAAATTATAGATGCGTTGGAGACGTATGAATAACCGCTTAAGTGGGTGCAAGAGGACAACCACCATCGTTTTGCATGTGGGCCAAACATATGTTGAATACCCAAAATGCACAACTTTGATGTGGCACATGCCTCGAAAACCGTAAAGTCCCCACACATAGCGAGGTTCATGAAGCCTACTACATATGATGGTCCCCTTCCCCCTCTTCGACGCATACTATATGCTCCTACTGTAATACAACCCAAAAAGAATCCTCCTTGATGGGGAAATTAATTAACCTCTCCCGATGTAGGTCAAAGTGATGCATGCATCGACGATGGCCTCGTGGGCCCACAGATGGAAGCGTCACACGTGAGTGTCCTAGGATAACCACTGCTTGCATGCATGTGGCCCAAAGAGGTGTTGTGTGATGTTTGAATAGCCAATTTCACAACTTTGATGTGGCACGTGCCTCGGAAACCGAAAAGTCCCGACACTGAGTGAGGTGTACTTGTTCACGGACGCGTACATATAGTATATATGCTAGTCCCCTCCCACCTCTTCGACGCGTACTATATATATACTCCCACCATAACACAAACAAAAAAGATTCTACCTTGCTGGTCAAATTAACCTCACTGCCGGCTGTTCGTCAAAGTGATGGATGACGGCCTCGCGGGCCCATAGAAAGCGTCACCCACAAGTATCGAGTGTCGTGTAGGACAACCATCGACTACATGTGGCCAAAACATGTATGTATGAAAGGGTTGTGTAATGTTTTAAATAACAAATTCACGACTCTGATGTGGCACCTGCTCACAAAACGGCCAACCCACATGGTGGCTCATGGACTCGTAGTGTACTGCGAGCCACCCGCCACCCCCCAGACGCACACACACAAACACCGCGAATCCACCGCAACTACGATGCATGTTAAATTATCCCGCGTTGAACATATGTTACCAAAGGAGGGACGTTTTAATTTTAAAAAACAGAGATCATTAAGACGTTTTAGTACATTGATTGATTTTCTAGGGGTATAATGTGCAAAAATCAAATTTGAGCTACATGCACACGTGACAGTGCACCTAAATGGATTGCAAAAACACATGTGTCTCACTGGGTGCATGTTTACTCCCCGTGCAAGAAATTTCAAACATTGAGAATCTTGATTTTTAAATTCTAGTACATCCAAAACTTATTTGAAATTCATGAAACTTATCGTGTTGTCATGTGGACACCAATACAAAGTGGCATTGTACTATTCTTTCCTGCGCTCTCTCTCTCTTCGTCCCTTTTCTCTGAGAGTCGCCACCGGCGCCCCGGCTTCTCTCCCCTTCTCCTCCGCCGGCTTTACCGGCCGGAGTGGGGAGGGGAGGGGAGTCCGCCCTCCCGCTGTACAGAGTAGTGGTAGGAGTAGCTGTAGGGTTTGGTTTTGGCTTTATGCCTGTTTGCCCTCCGTGGCGTTTGGCGCGATGCCGTCTTCCGGTTCGGCTCCGGCGGTTTCCAGCGACGTCAGAGCGTGGTGGCTCCATTCCGGCGGCTGTTCATGGAGGACACTGCTCGGTGGTGGATCTGACCGAAACCGGCTAAATAACTCGGCTGGTGGTCTTGGCGGAGCTCAAGCCCCTGCTGCCTCTTCTAGCCCTAGCCGCCGTGGTGGCGGAAAGAGGAGCGAGGTGATGGGGTCGAGGGCTCTAGGGGAAGTTCGTGCTGCAGTTTGTTGGAGCTTCTACATGGTAGTCATGGCTGGCCGCCATGATCTTTGGCTGTTGAAGTGGCCGCTCCAGTTGCTGTCTACGGCAGTAGTTCAACCTCCAAGACGGAGGCCCTGTGATGAGGGATTCTCGTTGGAGCTCAACGGCTCTGCTGTCCCAAGTGGTGACATCCCCGGTGATGGCAGAGACGGCCGGCGGAAGAGTCCTGGATGTGGTGGTAGGGACAAGGGACCTGATTGCTTTTTCATTTTTCTGTCTAGGGTCCTTGGTGTAAAATGCGAGGACTACAATGTAATTTGTTGTTTCTTTAGGGTCCTCCCTGTATTTTGTACTGCCACCGATGAAAGTTAATGCAGCTTCTCAGGGTCCTTCGAGACCCCCCCTTCCCGTTCAAAAAAAAAGTGGCATTGTACTTTTTTTGTCAAATTTGAGACCAGTTTTGATGTAATCTTTATCTTCTTACAAACAAGAGATTATTAATAATTGGGAACCAATATCCCAAACGGATTATTTATTCGAACCGTGAGCGTTAGACCAACAATGGATACGTGACATGCTTCGGTTAAGCAATAAAGCGGCAGCATTAATCATCCAAATAGAAAAACAATATACGTGCCTCCACGCGACCCGTGTGCCGTGCGAGCAGGCGTGAGTTGAAGGGACGCATGCGAGCAGTCCGCCGCGCAGGCAGACCAGGAGGCGTGCGTGCAGGTGTGTGAATTGGCGGGAGGCATGCTCGCGGTGCAGTGTCATCGGGAGGCGTGCGAGTAGCTGTGTGAAATGACGGTAGGCATGCCAGCAGTCCGGTGCGCAGGCTCACCGGGAGGCGAGCCAGCGGTTTGACCGCCGCCCGCCTCTCTCCCACTACTCCATATTAATGGTGCGCCCGAGGGGCCGCACCCCCCATCCTTGCCACACACATAATCCTCTCTCTCCGCTTGCATCCTCGACACTGCTCTCAGTCCTCAAAGCCATCAGTGTATGAGGATGCCGCCGAAGCGCCCCATCGGAGGGAGTGGCGACGCCAGGGCTGCTGAAGCACTAGAGCATGGCATGGAGATGCAGACAGAGGTTGCCGTCATCGCCGGCGATGTATCGCTGCACCCTGACGTCGTCAATGGCGTCGAGCTTCCACAGCCGGAGGCGGAGGTCCACACTGACTCCGGTGATGACTCGGGCGACGACCCCGGCGACGACTCTGATGACCACTCCGGCGACGACTCCGACGACGACGGACAACTGGTTAGTCATCTATACCCATTTATGTGTCAAATAGATCCTAGGGTTTCTCTGGTTACTCCTGCCTTCCCCTTTTTGGAATAGAAATCCTACGGTTATGTTCTCCCAATCCATGAAATCTGAGTAAGTTTCGTTAGATCCGTGTAGTGTATTGATTGTTTGAATGGTACAAGTGATAAGTGATTAGTTGTTTCATCTGTGCAAATGATTTCTACTAGTAATCCGACTAGGGTTAGTGTTCATGCTAATAATTCCTAGCCAGGACTTGACAATTGATTTTGAATGACCTACATATATGTTTGTGCCATTATTTTCTTCAAGATTTGTCTGTACATAGATGACTGTGCTTAAAAATCAAACAATAATCTCTAGATATGTATAAAAATATAGCTATAAATTCCTAATCCTACTTCACGGCATGTAAACATTGATTTGATGCCAAATTTTGGCAACTGCCAAATGTTCGATAGAGATTAGTTTGTAAACATTAATTTGACGGCACATTTTTTTTACTATTTGTATAGGTGCTGTCTGACGATGTGGACAGCGAGGATGAAGATGGCCAGAGGAGGTACAAGAGGCAAATCCTGAGGGAGCTTTATGTGGGAATGCATAACAGGCGTATTAGGACCTGGGACGGCGGCTATCGATGCCCATTTTGCAACCACAAGCTTCATGATGCGTATCAAAGTGTTCTAGCGCATGCAAGAGGACGGGCCGTTGGCTCCTTCAAGCAGAAGTATTCTCGCATGGTGGCGCATGGCGCGTACGCCGAGTACCTGTAGAAGCTTCAGGATCGTGCCGGCAGATGAGATGAGATGTGGGATCGAACTATGTATGGCTATGTAGTGTCTTAATGACGGTTGAACTATGTTTGTGTATGCTTATTATCTATGTCTGAGTATGTTTAATCTATGTTTACTTATGTCTAAATGTGGGGTATGGATGCAATCAGTTCGGTTGATGGAATCTATCTCCGTCCTGGTTTATTGGTCCCCTTTGTAATTTGTGTAAAATTTTGACCAAAGATTTAACTGACAAAATATTAGTGCAGGTCAGCAAAAATTATATCGTTGGATGCGTATTTGAACATAGTGTTCAATGATATAATTTTTGGTGACATGCATAAACATTTGTTAGTTAAATATTTGGTCAAAATTTGGTACAAATTACAAAGGGGACCAATAAACCAGGACGGAGGTAGTACGTCAATCACACACGGTTCCCAAAATTGGAACCATGTGCAATGACTTTCATTTTGCCTGTTACATCAACCACACATGGTTGGGTCTAGCACACCGTTGCCTCCGAAACTCTTTGTGGGACAGAAAATCCCCACCACCCAATTCAAAAAAGAAAGAAGAAAACCCTCACCATCCCTACGTCACAAAAACCCTCACCCCACCCGCCACCCCCTCCGGTCCCCATTCACACCTGCACAAGCTCCTCCGCGTCTATGCATGGCACCGCCTATCGCGGCGGCAACCACTTAGCTCGCCGCCTGCCGCCGCCGCCAGGCTGTCGGCAAACCCCACCGCATTTCGCCACTTCCGCTTGCCGCCGCCTATCGCTATCGACTTTCTAGACGCTGCTCGCGGTCGACCCAGCTCCGCCTGTTTGGGGAATCCACCGTAATGAGGGTTTTTCTCATGGACAACAAGGTAACTAATTTAATGAGATATTATCTCATCTCTTATCTTAGTTCACTGATACGTCTCCAATGTATCTATAATTTTTCATTGTTCCATGCTATTATATTATCTGTTTTGGATGTTTTACATGCATTATTATGCTATTTTATATTATTTTTGGGACTAACCTATTAACCTAGAACCCAGTGCCAGTTCCTGTTTTTCCTTGTTTTTGAGTTTCACAGAAAAAGAATACCAAATAGAGTCCAAACGGAATAAAACCTTCGCGATCATTTTTCTTGGACCAGAAGACAACCAGAAGACTTGGAGACGAAGTTGGAGGAGCCATGAGGTGGCCACAAGGACGAAGGGCGTGCCCAGGGGGGTAGGGCGCGCCTCCCACCCTTGTGGGCCCCTCGTGCACCTCCTAACCTAATTTCTTTGCCTATATATACTCTTATATCCCCAAACAAACAGGGGGAGCCGCAAAAACACTTTTCCACCTCCGCAACCTTCTGTACCCGTGAGATCCCATCTAGGGGCCTTTTTCGGCGTCCTACCGGAGGGGGATTCGATCACGGAGGGCTTCTACATCAACACCGTTGCCCTTCCGATGAAGCGTGAGTAGTTTACCTCAGACCTACTGGTTCATAGCTAGTAGCTCGATGGCTTCTTCTCTCTCTTTGATTCTCAATACCATGTTCTCCTCGATGTTCTTGGAAATCTATTTGATGTAATACTTTTTTGCGGTGTGTTTGCCGAGATCCGATGAATTTTTATGATCAGCTTACCTATGAATATTATTTGAATCTCCTCTGAATTCTTTTATGCATGATTTGATATCTTTGTAATTCTCTTTGAATTATCGGTTTGGTTTGGCCAACTAGATTGGTTTTTCTTGCAATGGGAGAACTGCTTAGCTTTGGGTTCAATCTTGCAGTGTCCTTTCCCAGTGACAGTAGGGGCAGCAAGGTACGTATTGTATTATTGCCATCGAGGATAAAAAGATGGGGTTTTCATCATATTGCTTGAGTTAATTCCTCTACATCATGTCATCTTGCTTAATGCGTTACTCCTTTATGAACTTAATACTCTAGATGCATGCTAGATAGCGGTCGATGTGTGGAGTAATAGTAGTAGATGTAGAATCGTTTTGGTCTACTTGACACGGACGTGATGCCTATATTCATGATCATTGCCTTAGATATCGTCATAACTTTGCGCTTTTCTATCAATTGCTCGGCAGTAATTTGTTCACCCACCGTAATATTTTCTATCTTGAGAGAAGCCTCTAGTGAAACCTATGGCCCCCAGGTCTATTTTCCATCATATAAGTTTCCGATCTTCTATTTTCCAGCATATAAGTTTCCGATCTACAATATTTGTTTCCGATCTACTATTTTCCATCATATAAGTTTCCGATCTTCTATTTTCCATCATATAAGTTTCTGATCTACTATTTTGCAATCTTTTACTTTCCGATCTATAAACCAAAAATACCAAAAAATATTTACTTTACCGTTTATCTATCTCTATCAGATCTCACTTTTGCAAATAACCGTGAAGGGATTGACAACCCCTTTATCGCGTTGGGTGCAAGTTGTTTGATTGTTTGTGCAGGTATTCGGTGACTTGTGCATTGTCTCCTACTGGATTGATACCTTGGTTCTCAAACTGAGGGAAATACTTATCTCTACTTTGCTGCATCACCCTTTCCTCTTCAAGGGAAAAACCAACGCAAGCTCAAGAAGTAGCAGGAAGAATTTCTGGCGCCGTTACCGGGGAGATCTACCCCAAGTCAAGACATACCAAGTACCCATCATAAACTCTCATCTCTTGCATTACATTATTCGCCATTCGCTTCTCGTTTTCCTCTCCCCCACTTCTAAAACAATTTTCGAAAAGATTTGCCTTTTTATTCGCCCTTCTATCTCCCTTCTTCTGTCCCTTCCTCCGTTCGTCTTCTTCGTTTGCTTTTTGTGTGCTCGTGTGTTGGATTGCTTGCTTTGTCACGATGGCTCAAGAGAATACCAAATTGTGTGATTTTTCCAACACCAATAATAATGATTTTATTAGTACTCCGATTGCTCCCGCTACTAATGCTGAATCTGGTGAAATTAATGCCGCTTTGCTGAATCTTGTTATGAAAGATCAATTTTCCGGCCATCCTAGTGAAGATGCCGCATCCCATCTTAATAATTTTGTTGATTTGTGTGATATGCAAAAGAAAAAAGATGTGGATAATGATATTGTTAAATTGAAGCTATTTCCGTTCTCGCTTCGAGATCGTGCTAAAACTTGGTTTTCATCTTTGCCTAAAAATAGTATTGATTCATGGAATAAGTGTAAAGATGCTTTTATTTCCAAGTATTTTCCTCCCGCTAAGATCATCTCCCTTAGGAACGATATTTTGAATTTTAAGCAACTTGATCATGAACATGTTGCACAATCTTGGGAGAGGATGAAATTGATGATACGAAATTGCCCTACTCATGGTTTGAATTTGTGGATGATTATACAAAACTTTTACGCCGGATTAAATTTTGCTTCTAGAAATCTTTTAGATTCGGCCGCGGGAGGTACTTTTATGGAAATTACTTTAGGAGATGCCACTAAACTCCTAGATAATATTATGGTTAATTATTCTCAATGGCATACCGAAAGATCTTCCACTAGTAAAAAAGTGCATGCGATTGAAGAGATTAATGTTTTGAGTGGAAAGATGGATGAGCTTATGAAATTATTTGCTAGCAAGAGTGCTTCTATTGATCCTAATTATATTCCTTTGCCTACTTTGATTGAGAATAATAATGAACCTACGGATGTGAATTTCGTTGGTAGGAACAATTTTGGTAATAACGCGTATAGAGGTAATTTTAATCCTAGGTCGTTTCCTAGTAATTCCTCTAATAATTATGGTAATTTCTACAACAATTCTTATGTAAATTATAATAATATGCCCTCTGATTTTGAGAATAGTGTTAAAGAATTTATTAGTTCGCAAAAGAATTTCAATGCTTTGATTGAAGAAAAATTGCTTAAGATTGATGATTTGGCTAGGAACATGGATTGAATTTCTCTCGATGTTGATTCTTTGAAACTTAGATCTATTCTACCCAAGCATGATAATAATGAGTCTCTCAAAGCTATGAGAATTTCCATTGATGAGTGCAAAGAAAGAACCGCTAAGATGCGTGCTAAAAATGATTGGTTTGTAAGAACGTGTTCTTCTAGTTTCCGTGGAAATAATGATGAAGATCTTAAAGTGATTGATGTGACTCCTATTGAATATTTGTTTTCCAATATAAATCTTGATAAATATGGGACTAGAGATGTGTCAACTTTAGTTAAAAGGCGTCCCAATGATTTGGAGTTTTGAGACCTTGATGAAAAAATTGATAAAAGTGGGATTGGAGAGGTCAAAACTTTAAGTGGCAATGAACCCACTTTTTTTGATTTCAAGGAATTTAATTATGATAATTGTTCTTTAATAGATTTTATTTCCTTGTTGCAATCCATGTTGAATTCTCCTCGTGCTTATAATCAAAACAAAGCTTTTACTAAACATATCGTTGATGCTATGATGCAATCTTTTGAAGAAAAGCTTGAATTGGAAGTTTCTATCCCAAGAAAAATTTATGATGAGTGGGAACCTACTACTAAGATTAATAATAAATATTATGAGTGCCATGCTTTGTGTGATTTGGGTGCTAGTGTTTCCATGATTCCAAAAACTTTATGTGATGTGTTAGGTTTCCGTGAATTTGATGATTGTTCTTTAAATTTGCATCTTGCAGATTCCACTATAAAGAAACCTATGGGAAGGATTAATGATGTTCTTATTGTTGCAAATAGGAATTATGTGCCCATAGATTTCATTGTTCTTGATATAGATTGCAATCCTACATGTCCTATTATTCTTGGTAGACCTTTCCTTAGAACGATTGGTGCAATTATTTATATGAAAGAAGGAAACATTAGATTTCAATTTCCGTTAAGGGCATGGAACACTTTCCAAGAAAGAAAATTAAATTGCCATATGAATCTATTATGAGATCCACTTATGGATTGCATACCAAAGATGACAAAACCTAGATCTATTTGTGTTTTTATGCCTAGCTAAGGGCGTTAAACAATAGCGCTTGTTGGGAGGCAACCCAATTTTATTTTATTTTTTTGCTTTTTCGGTTCTGTTTTGCAATAAATAATTCATCTAGCCTCTGGTTAGATGTGGTTTTGTGTTTTAATTAGTGTTTGTGCCAAGTAAGACCTTTGGGATGGCTTACGGTGATAGTTGATTTGATCCTGCTGAAAAACAGAAACTTTTGCGCCCAGTCCCAGAATTTTTTTAATTCACTCGAGAGTGGAATAACTCTGAATGTTTTACACAATATTTATATACAAATTTACTCTGCTTTCCTAATTTTTCAGAATTTTTGGAGTTACATAAGTATTAGAACAATTCGGATGTTCGCAGACTGTTCTGTTTTTGACAGATTCTGTTTTCTATGTGTTGTTTGCTTATTTTGATGAATCTATGGGTAGTATAGGGGGGTATGAACCATGGAAAAGTTGTAATACAGTAGATATTACACCAATATAAATAAAGAATGAGTTCACAACAGTACCAAAAGTGGTGATTTATTTTCTTATACTAACGGAGCTTATGAGATTTTCTGTTGAGTTTTGTGTTGTGAAGTTTTCAAGTTTTGGGTTAAGGATTTGATAGACTATGGAATAAGGAGTGGCAAGAGCCTAAGCTTGGGGATGCCTAAGGCACCCCAAGATAATATTCAAGGACAACCAAGAGCCTAAGCTTGGGTATTCCCCGGAAGGCATCCCCTCGTTCGTCTTCGTTTATCGGTAACTTTACATGAGGCTATATTTTTATTCACCACATGATATGTGTTTTGCTTGGAGCGTCTTGTATGATTTGAATCTTTGATTTTTATTTTGACACAATCATCCTTGATGTACACACCTTTTGAGAGGGACACGCATGAATCGTGATTTATCAGACTACTCTATGTGCTTCACTTATATCTTTTGAGCTAGGCAATTTTGCTCTAGTGCATCACTTATATCTTTTTAGAGCACGGAGGTGGTTTTATTTTATAGAAATTATTGAACTCTCATGCTTCACTTATATTATTTTGAGAGTCTTTAAACAGCATGGTAATTTGCTTTGGTTATAAATTTAGTCCTAATATGATAGGCATCCAAAAGGGATATAATAAAAACTTTCATATAAAGTGCATTGAATACTATGAGAAGTTTGATTCCTTATGATTGTTTTGAGATATAAAGATGGTGATAATTGTGAATTTGAGAAATACTTGTGTTAAAGCTTGTGATTCCCGTAGCATGCACGTATGGTGAACCGTTATGTGATGAAGTCGGAGCCTGATTTATTTATTGATTGTCTTCCTTATGAGTGGCGGTCGGGGACGAGCGATGGTCTTTTCCTACCAATCTATCCCCCTAGGAGCATGCGCATAGTACTTTGTTTTGATAACTAATAGATTTTTGCAATAAGTATGTGAGTTCTTTATGACTAATGTTGAGTCCCTGGATTATACGCACTCTCACCCTTCCACCATTTCTAGCCTCTCTAGTACCGCGCAACTTTCGCCTGTGCCATAAACCCACCATATATCTTCCTCAAAACACCCACCATACCTACCTATTATGGCATTTCCATAGCCATTGCGAGATATATTGCCATGCAACTTTCCACTGTTCCGTTTATTATGACACGCTCCATCATTGTCATATTGCTTTGCATGATCATGTAGTTGACATCATATTTGTGGCAAAGCCACTGTTCATAATTCTTTCATACATGTCACTCTTGATTCATTGCACATCCCGGTACACCGCCGGAGGCATTCATATAGAGTCATATTTTGTTCTAAGTATCGAGTTGTAATTCTTGAGTTGTAAGTAAATAACAGTGTGATGATCTTCATTATTAGAGCATTGTCCCATGTGAGGAAAGGATGATGGAGGCTATGATTCCCCCACAAGTCGGGATGAGACTCCGGACGAAAAAAAAGAGGCCAAAAAAATGAGAGAAGGCCTAAACAAAAAAAATGAGAGAAAAGAGGAAGGGGCAATGCTATTATCCTTTTACCACACTTGTGCTTCGAAGTAGCACCACGATCTTCATAATAGAGAGTCTCCTATATTGTCACTTTCATATACTAGTGTGAATTTTCATTATAGAACTTGGCTTGTATATTCCAATGATGGGCTTCCTCAAATTGCCCTAGGTCTTCATGAGCAAGCTAGTTGGATGCACACCCACTTAGTTTCTTTTTGAGCTTTCATAAACTTATAGCTCTAGTGCATCCGTTGCATGGCAATCCCTACTCACTCACATTGATATCTATTGATGGGCATCTCCATAGCCCGTTGATACGCCTAGTTGATGTGAGACTATCTCTTTTTTTTTGTCTTCTCCACAACCACCGTCTATTCCACCTATAGTGCTATGTCCATGGCTCACGCTCATGTATTGCGTGAAAGTTGAAAAGGTTTGAGAACATCAAAAGTATGAAACAATTGCTTGGCTTGTCATCGGGGTTGTGCATGATTTAAATATTTTATGTGATGAAGATGGAGTATAGTCAGACCATATGATTTTGTAGGGATAAGCTTTCTTTGGCCATGTTATTTTGAGAAGACATAATTGCCTTGTTAGTATGCTTGAAGTATTATTGTTTTTATGTCAATATTAAACCTTTGTTTTGAATCATACGGATCTAAACATTCATGCCACAATAAAGAAATTACATGGATAAATATGATAGGTAGCATTCCACATCAAAAATTCTATTTTTATCATTTACCTACTCGAGGACGAGCAGGAATTAAGCTTGGGGATGCTTGATACGTCTCCAACGTATCTATAATTTTTTATTGTTCCATGCTATTATATTATCTGTTTTGGATGTTTTATATGCATTATTATGCTATTTTATATTATTTTTGGGACTAACCTATTAACCTAGAGCCCAGTGCCAGTTCCTGTTTTTTCCTTGTTTTTGAGTTTCGCAGAAAAGGAATACCAAATAGAGTCCAAACAGAATAAAACCTTCGCGATGATTTTTCTTGGACCAGAAGACAACCAGAAGACTTGGGGATGAAGTCGGAGGAGCCACGAGGTGGCCACACGGACGGAGGGGGCGCCCAGGGGGTAGGGCGCGCCGCCACCCTTGTGGGCCCCTCGTGCAACTCCTGACCTAATTTCTTCGCCTATATATACTCTTATATCACCAAACCAACAGGGGGAGCCATGAAAACACTTTTCCACCGCCGCAACCTTCTGTACCCGTGAGATCCCATCTAGGGGCCTTTTCCGGCGTCCTGCCGGAGGGGGATTCGATCACGGAGGGCTTCTACATCAACACCATTGCCCTTCCGATGAAGCGTGAGTAGTTTACCTTAGACCTACTGGTCCATAGTTAGTAGCTAGATGGCTTCTTCTCTCTCTTTGATTCTCAATACCATGTTCTCCTTGATGTTCTTGGAGATCTATTCGATGTAATACTTTTTTGCCGGGTGTTTGCCGAGATCTGATGAATTGTGGATTTATGAACAGCTTATCTATGAATATTATTTGAATCTCCTCTGAATTCTTTTATGCATGATTTGATATCTTTGTAATTCTCTTCGAATTATCGTTTTGGTTTGGCCAACTAGATTGGTTTTTCTTGCAATGGGAGAAGTGCTCAGCTTTGGGTTCAATCTTGCGGTGTCCTTTCCCAGTGATAGTAGGGGCAGCAAGGCACGTACTGTATTGTTGCCATCGAGGATAAAAAGATGGGGTTTTCATCATATTGCTTGAGTTAATTCCTCTACATCATGTCATCTTGCTTAATGCGTTACTCCGTTCTTTATGAACTTAATACTCTAGATGCATGCTGGATAGCGGTCGATGTGTGGAGTAATAGTAGTAGATGCAGAATCATTTCGGTCTGCTTGACACGGACGTGATGCCTATATTCATGATCATTGCCTTAGATATCGTCATAACTTTGCGCTTTTCTATCAATTGCTCGGTAGTAATTTGTTCACCCACCATAATATTTTCTATCTTGAGAGAAGCCTCTAGTGAAACATATGGCCCCCGGGTCTATTTTCCATAATATAAGTTTCCGATCTTCTATTTTCCATCATATAAGTTTCCGATCTACAATATTTGTTTCCGATCTACTATTTTGCAATCTTTTACTTTCCGATCTATAAACCAAAAATACCAAAAATATTTACTTTATCGTTTATCTATCTCTATCAGATCTCACTTTTGCAAATAACCGTGAAGGGATTGACAACCCCTTTATCGCGATGGGTGCAAGTTGTTTGATTGTTTGTGCAGGTATTCGGTGACTTGTGCGTTGTCTCCTACTGGATTGATACCTTGGTTCTCAAACTGAGGGAAATACTTATCTCTACTTTGTTGCATCACCTTGTCCTCTTCAAGGGAAAAACCAACGCAAGCTCAAGAAGTAGCATTCATCTGCCTCCTTTAATCACCCGGCCGAAATCGCCGTGAATTCATTTTTATTCGAGCTGATTTGAGGGTTTTCTTTCATTCATAGAGTGTACAGTGCGCGGACACATCAGGACTTTGCGGCCTCCGCCAGACATCCATGGAGTTCCATCTCACCGTACCAGATGACTTGAGGATGCGCGCGGTATGTTCAGTCCACCCTAAGTCGGTTGGCATGGCCTACTTTCCTGAACATATACTAAATATTGCTACATTTGGATAAAAGGTGCCACATGCACCATATACATCAAAGGGGATTTTTTCCCCTCTTCTTTCTGTATAGGCAAATTAATGATGTATTGTTCTTTCGATTACTCTCATATTTCCTTGACATCATGTCTACCCTATCTATTTAATTATAGATTTTTGTCCTTCGATTTCAACTGTTGTACAGTTCTTTCAATTTGGGCCCATATTTGCATGTTACCATATTTTCTTTAACAATCCTACCATTTTCTGCAGCGCGTCCCTTGCTATGCAACAGAATCTGTAGTGCACAATCTTTCCCTTTACATAAATCAAGACTGCAGGGATGTCATACTGAACACAAACCATGGATTTACAACCATTGCTACCGTAAGACTTGATGAACGTGGTGACTCCTATTTTGGCACTGGCCTTTGGAAAGAAATTTCTAAGTTTTATGTACTGAAAGCTGGCACTAAAATTGCACTGCACATAAAAGAGCCTGGTCATGAGATATATGCTAACTTCCCCGACGATATCATCTGTCCAGACTTTGTTCGAAGTAAGTTTTCTTTTCAAGTATCTGCATGTTGACTTACCCAGCAATATCAAATGAATTGTGTAGTATTTAAGCAACCAATTGTTATTCCATTTTCTTACTATGTTCCTACCTACTAACTTCTAGTTACCAATAGACTTTTCTATTGCCCTGTTTTAACTAAATATTCCTTGTACTCCCACTTCTATCAGAAAGCGCCGCTGACAAGGAGACTCCGGAGGTGGAAAACGGGCTGCCAACAAGCGGAGGCGGGGCGAGCAAGAACCGCAAGCGACTCCAGCAGGCCTAGACTTCATCAGCAGCCTCCCCGATGATAAGTTGACAGTAATCATCTCCCTCCTCCCAATCAAATATGGGGCACGGACAACCGTCCTTTCTCGGCGGTGGCGCCCCCTATGGAACTCCACCCCTCTCGACCTCATCGACACCCACGAGCTCTGCCATGGCTACCGCAAAAGCTTGGATGCGTTCTCCAAGATCCTCGGCAGTCACCCTGGCCCAACCAGAGGCCTTAGAATGGGCAAGTTCCGTTCCAACGGCAAGGACCGAGCCAAGCTTGACGACTGGTTCTGATCCCCCGCCCTAGATCAGCTCGAGGAACTCACTTTTGATGATGGGCATATGCGCTCGCTGCCAACGTCCGCGCTCTGCCTCGCGTGCACACTACGCGTCGCCAAGTTCAGGAACTGCCATTCCCCCCCTTAATGACGCGCCCGCTCTTATTCTACCACGACTGAAGCACCTCAAGCTCGTCGCTGTCTGCCTCCCAAATGGTGACATGGAGCGCCTGCTTCGTGGCTGTACTGCACTCGAGTACCTTCGTCTTCAGGCGATCAATGGGTTGAGTAGCTCCCACATCACCTCCATGACTCTCTGGACTATTTATGTGTCTTGCTGGTGCGGCAAGAAGACATCACAAGATGTGTACCACGGTATGGTCATTGAGGACACACCTTCACTTGAGAGATTACTTGTAGTTGATCAAAAAGGTCCAACAAGAATCAATGTCATTTCTGCGCCGAAATTGACAGTGGTGGGCTACTCGTCTGACAAATACTCCGAACTTGTTATTGGATCCACACCCGTTCAGGTACAACAGCCGCCTTCTACCTCTCCTTCTAGAAATTAACATTATTTCTAATTTTGAAGATGTATGTTCGTCTGTCATCCAGAAAATGATTCCGACAAGCTTCACCCCGAAACTGCGCACAGTGAAGGTCTTGGCACTAGAATCTATCGGCCCCAACCTGGAGCAAGTTGTCAGTTTCCTGAGATGCTTTCCGTGCCTGGAGAAGCTATATATTGAGGTGATGTTCCTTTCCTGTTACAGTTACCCATAAGGGAGTTCAATTTGTGACACCTTTTTCCAAGTTTACAATGACAATGTACTACGATTTCTGAAGGATTTTTTGGAGGATTTCAGTACATACATGTCCCCCCCCCCCCACATATTGGTTGCTTGATCCATATGGTTACAATCCATAAGCATTTCTCCTTTGGATTCATCTATACTAGTTTTCTTAGGGAACTTTTCATCCACTCTAACCTCTTGTGAAGAAGGCTACATTTTTCTAGATTGTAATTAAATGCCCATATTAATCATGTCGGATCGAAGATGGCATGTTACTGCATTTTACAAATCATGCAAACCAAATAGGCCTGTAGTAGTGTTCAAAACTGCATGTAGGCACTAACACGTTTTCTTCTTTTGCATATAAGAATAGGCCCGGTGGTGGATAATATGATATAATATAACAATCACGTCGAATGCCTAGATCTGCATCTCTCAGAAATTACTTTGAACTCCTACTGAGGGACCTTACCGGAGATTATATTCGCCAGGTTCTTTGTTGTCAGAGCAAGGATGCTGAAGGTAATGAGGTTTGCCCTACATTTATTTTGCAAAAATGAATAGTTTGTTGATCAGCGCCGGCGGCTGCGGCAGAATGGAATAGGCTCTGAAAATGCTGAATTTCATTTTGGAACTTCAGATGACAGAGTAATCGGAAGTCATCATGTCGACGCCATACATGACTTCTCAGTGGCTGACCCCTTTGCAAAAATTATGAGGTTTCGAAACCAGACTTAGAAGTGGTAATATTAGTTTGAACCTCTCTGATATCCATGTTCAGCAGATCAGCGCGAGCGTTTGCAGCTGATGAGCTGAATTTCATTTCTAATATCAGTTTGAACCTTGTAATCTTCGAATTTGAGCCATATAACTCTAGAATTTGAACCTTGTAATATTTTGAAATTTTGTGTGTACAATCGTTGAAATGGCATCGTATGAAACTCGTATATTGGTAGCACTATTTTGACCTTAATATGCAATGGACTTAGATTTTATTAACCATTCTCGTATCTGTTTACCTTGTCGATCTCATAGCACACGATCTGTATAGCTAACTCGACTGCGATCTTTGACATTATTGCACACAGTTGGTTTCTTCAACCGTGTGTCATGTAGAGTGCTGAATTAATTATCGCACTCGAGTGTCCATCATCACCCTTCTGTGTAACTTTGACCTCATCAACCACGGGTAAAATTATGACCGAAGTCATTCCACACACTTCGTTTTTTACAAAGCTTTTTGCCAATAAACGCCCACAATTTGCCCCTCTTCTAGCCGACGCGTGGCCAAACTAGCCGGGCGGGAAGCTCGCACGGTAAACTGCGCGGTAGCGTGGTAACAGGCTCACCGACGATACATTTGGCGCCTCTTCGAGCCCACGCATGGTCAAACGAAACGCGTGCGGTGCGGTGTTGTCAAGCGTGCACTGGAATCCTCCGCTATGAACGCCATGACAAGACGTGACGATTACAGGCCGGCCGGCCCCCATTTATTACAGCGGTCATTTAACCCTTGTGTCTCTTCAACCTTTCGATTACGCCCCACCATTGCAAGAAGCACACCCACCACGACAAATTCTTAGAGGGTATCCTGCGCGGCTCCAATGGCGCTCCGAGCGGCTGCCGACGACGAGCAGCAGTTCACCATGCATGCCGTGGTGGACACCCACAGAAAGTTCACGGAGCTCTCGGTGGTATACACCAACAACCCGGTCTAGGTGGAGCACTCCATCCACATCATGGAGATGTTGCTTGCCGAGGAGAAGTACAAGGTGGTCGGGTTCGACCTCGAGTACCCCCGCGCTCGTGTCTGGTCTCATCCAAAGGTCGTCGTCGCTCAGATGTGCGTGCGCAACCATGTCCTCATCTACCACTACTGCCTGGCCACAAGGCCTTGTGAGCATTTCACCAGGTTTGTCAACAGCCCCCACTACATGTTCGCTACGGTGGACATCACCAACAATGTAAAGGTGCTCAAGAATTCAGGCATCGCCTGCCAGAATCTTGTCGACATCCAGGGCCAATACAAGATCTGGGGCAGCAAGGAGCATGAGAAGGAATCACTGGTTCACCTCGCTGAGGCAATCATCGACCCCTACTACAGAGACATGAAGGATTCCTGCAACAAGGACAAGCGTGCCTGGCACTCGGCCTGGATGGAGAAACTCGACAAAGCTCATGTTGTGTACGCGGCCAAGGAGGCGTACACGAGTTACGACATGTACAGGAGGATCGTTGACATGAGGAAGTGCTTCCTTCCCCAAAACGGCCAGGGATTCAGCCGGAAGCAGAGCAATGGCAAGCGTCGTCGCAACAATAAGTAGATGATTAGATCCTCGTTTCTCCTAGTTTAGTATGCATGTAATTGCTTACTTTGGTGTGTGGAAATGTTATGTGTGTAGTCACTTGTGTAATTGTATGCTTAATTTGGTTTTGCAATGCTGTCTTTTTAAGTATATGTGTTGATGCTCTGTAGACAGAGCAAATCACATCGCACACTGACTAAACAATGGAACCCGTCGGTGATGATTTCATCAATCACTGACAATTGTATACCAGCAATCGTTTGCTCACAACACACACGGCTTGTTAACAGGAATCGTCTGTGTTGTTATCGGTCTTCCCACACGTTTCCGATTACAGACCTGTTTGCCGCATATCACACATATCTTGTTAAGTTGAACCATTTCTGTTCTCTTGGCTCAAAGCAAACAGTTCATCCGAGTGAACTGTATGCCGTATATCGCGCACACCTTCATCTGGCTGCACGTTTCTGTTGTTCCGCCTCATCACAAACAGTTTATCCGAGTGAATTGTATGCCGTATATCGCACACGCCTTCATCTAGCTGCCCGTTTCTTTTGTTCTGCCTCATCGCAAACAGTTCATTGAACTGAACCGTATGCCCCTCATCGCACACGCAACTAATCTGAACCGTGTTTGATGTATCCTTCATCGCAAACGTTTGCATCTTTTTTTAGGTTATTTTACATCACTGTTTGCGATTAATGCATCGCACACAGTTTCGTCAAAGGGTCTCTGATCGTAGTGTCGCGTTAGCAGCATCCTGCAGTAGTGGATGCCCGAGGGGCCCACAAGCCCTAGGGGCACGCCCCCTACCCAGGGCGTGACTGGAAGGCTTGTGGACACCCCATAAGGCGCTTGGTCCCCTTCTTTGGCCGCAAGAAAGATAATATCCGGATAAAAATCGTGATAAAATTTCAACCCAATCGAAGCTACGGATCTCCAGGAATTTAAGAAATGGTGAAAGGCCAGAAAACAGGAACGTGAAACAGAAGAGAAACAGAGAGATAGATCCAATCTCGGAGGGGCTCCCGCCCCTCCGCCGCCATGGAGGCCATGGACCAGAGGGAAAACCCTCCTCCCATCTAGGGGGGAGGTCAAGGAAGAAGAAGAAGGAGGGGGGCTCTCTCCCCCTCTCTCCCGGTGGCGTCGGAACGTCGCCGGGGCCATCATCGTGACGGCGATCTACACCAACAACTTCGTCGCCGTCATCACCAACTCTCTCCCCCTCTATGCAGTGGTGTACACCTGTTCTCCCTGCTGTAATCTCTACTTAAAATGGTGCTCAACGCTATATATTATTTCCCAATGATGTATGGCTATCCTATGATGTTTGAGTAGATCCGTTTTGTCCTATGGGTTGATTGATGATCATGATTTGTTTGAGTTGTATGTTTTATTATTGATGCTATCCTATGGTGCTCTCCGTGTTGCGCAAGCGTGAGGGATCCCCGCTGTAGGGTTTGTAATATGTTCATGATTCGCTTATGGTGGGTGGCGTGAGTGACAGAAGCACAAACCCGAGTAAGTAGGTTGTTTGTGTATGGGAGTAAAGAGGACTTGATACTTTAATGCTATGGTTGGGTTTAACCTTAATGATCTTTATTAGTTGCAGATGCTTGCTAGAGTTCCAATCATAAGTGCATATGATCCAAGTAGAGAAAGTATGTTAGGTTATGCCTCTCCCTCATATAAAATTGCAATAATGATTACCGGTCTAGTTATCGATTACCTATGGACAAATAACTTTCTTGTGACAAAAAGCTCTCTACTAAAACTAACTTAATTGTTTCTTTATCTAAACATCCCCTAAATTTTATTTACGTATTCTTTATTATCTTACAAACCTATTCCTTTACACCTACAAAGTACTTCTAGTTTCATACTTGTTCTAGGTAAAGCAAACGTAAAGTGTGCGTAGAGTTGTATCGGTGGTCGATAGAACTTGAGGGAATATTTGTTCTACCTTTAGCTCCTCGTTGGGTTCGACACTCTTACTTATCGAGAAAGGCTACAATTTATCCCCTATACTTGTGGGTAAACAAGTAGTTGGCTGGTGCTCGCCATATGCAGTGATGGACAGGGAGACGTGGTGGGGCGTCATAGGGGTGGCGCCGATCCGATCGTTCACCCATAGCCAGCACAAAGCGGTGGTAATCTTGGATGTGGTCTGCTCATGCAATTTCACTGCTCCCCTAACCTAGTGCCTCCTAGTCCCGGACAAAGCTGGGAAAGAAGAGTGTGGGCGGCTTCGTTGGTGGTTGGTCCCTGCGGGTCAGGCATGGCCTGAAGCAATGGACGGAATCTTGGATGCCTGGACTCTAGGGCAGCAACCCTGGTGGTGGAAGCCGTGGTGCTCGTGGGCTGAGTGCAGGGCTTAGAAGCTGGTTAGTTACCATGCCCGCGTGGTCGGCATCATGACTGTTGCTTGAGGATCAGTATCGAAGGTGGAGCGTGCTTACTAGGGTGAAAACCGTTCATGCCTTTGGTCAGGCCGACCGAAGCATCATCCATGGACATCATCACCTTCTTGAAGTATCCTTCGTGGTTGCTCCAGATGAAAATCTTGATCCTTTGGATAGGGTGGTGGCGGAGCTCAGGTTTTGTGTCCTTCATGAAGGCACCACCTTGGAGCTCTTGGTTTGTCAGACATGCTGCTTTGTCTCTTCGTCGTGGCTTGCTCATGGTTGTGAACTAGTTCGACCTCTTAGTGAGGCTTAGTGTTTATATGTTGTGTACTTGGACTTGTATGGTGTATTGTGGCTACTCCTTAGCAGCTCTGTATCTTGCATTGGATGCGTGCGTGTTGACGGCGTGTTGTATTTTATGCTTCTTTGTTGGTCTTGCTTTTTTTACTTAAAGCAAGGCGAGTGATTTTCTGGTTGAGAGGAGGAGGAGGAGTAACAACCTCCTTGAGATTTCATATCAGGTTAACTGTTAGGCAGCTGGAAAGAAAATCATGCAGAGCAGAGATGATTCTAATCAAGTATGATGGTTGTCAACTTGTCATCACATCGCATGCATCACAAGCAAGACACATATATACACTACTAGAATTCATAGCTTTGTCGAGTGTCACAGTGTTTGTCGAGTTGATTTTATCGGGCACTTAGGGGTTGTTTGGTTTGTGCCCCAAATTGCCCTGCCAAAATTTTGGCATACCCAAAGCAAGGGCATGACCAAAATTTTGGTGTGGTAGTGTTGTTTGGATTGCATCCGTAGCACCTACCAATTTTTTTTGGCAAAATGGTTGGGTCTCAATTTGGTTTGTAGCCAATTAACATACCACATATCAGTATCTGAGGTCTTTTTTCTTCTTTAGCGAATGAGCATCTGAGGTCCTAACTTGATTTCTTTTATATAAGGAGCCAATAAATCATGATGACCAAATATTTAGAAAAAAAGATGTAAACAAAAGTTTCAATGGAGCAGCATGCAAACATGTTGGCGAGAGAAACACACACACGTGCTAGCCAGCTGGAACAATATGATCTGTGGAGGCATAAGCATACAGGCTAGCTAAACAATTGTTGGCTCACATAACACCCAAGCATAATACGCGGGAATGCTAGCAGGCTAGCAGCCAATATTTTGGCGGACGAATTCGTTGCCCTCGGCTCGCCCATGTACTGGCAAGAATTGCATGGCCAAACGCCGGTTGGGTTGGGCAATCCAAATATTTGGTGTCCAACCAAACAGCAGCCAAAACTCATGGGCATGCCAATATTTTGGCAAGGCCTTTGGCTCAAAACCAAACACACCCTTAGCAAAGCAAAAGAAAGTCGAGTGTCTATGAAAAAACTCTGCAGAGAGATAGCACTCAGCAAAGATATCCTTTTGCCAAGTACACGTCATACAAAACTCGGCAAACACAAGTGCCCTCGAAAAAGTGCATGACACGTGTCCCTTGTCGCCACAGTTGACAGAACGTTGACGATGTTGCAATGTGTGCCGAGTTGGGTACTCGGCAAAGAATTTTCACAGTTAGTATGTTCATCTTTGACAACTATGGGACTCGACAAAGGTCTATTTTGAACCTGTATCTTTTGTTTTTTTGTATATTATTTCTTTTCTTTCTTTCTTTCTTTCGTTCTTTCTTTCTCCTTCCTATTTTATATCTTTTATTTCCCACCATATTTCTCATGTTATTATGTTCCATTGTTTCTCAAACTCCACTTTTCCTGCCCTCCATTAGTATAAGTCACATCACTCCCTACTCATTTTAACTTAGATCTGTGAGAATGTGGTAGTATTGTAGGTTATGCAAGTACTGATTCGTGATGTTTGATGAGTGGGTTTTTGCATCACCATTTCATCCCTATTCTAGAAGAAAAATCCATCGTATCATAACCCCCCTACCAATTTTTCATGTCCACAATGCATAGCTTCGAATTTTTACTCGCTTTACCAAGTTCATTACACAACTTATAGTTATTATTAGTTTCCCTTTGTTTTGTTGTCTTTGTAGGTGTAAACACACAAGAAAGGAGAGATAAAGGGCCACCATTGGCTGCTGTGAAGCAAAATTTGAGGTATGTGAAGTGGACTCTAAAGTATGGCTGCAAATACACATGAAAGAAAGAGGAAAGATAACCATTGGTGGGGTATAGCGATAGTAATATGGCAGGAGAAGTGGATGACAGAAAAAGCCCACTTGACGTTGCATATTTCTCTGGAGAAAAATTGGTCCCTTGGTTGTGATACGTTTCCAACGCATCTATAATTTTATATTGTTCCTTGCTATTATATTATCTATTTTGCATGTTTTATATGCATTAATATGCTATTTTATATTATTTTTGGGACTAAACTATTAACATAGAGCCTAGTGCCAGTTTCTGTTTTTTCCTTATTTTTGACTTTAACAGAAAAGGAATATCAAATGGAGTCCAAACGGAATAAAACTTTATGATGATTTTTCTTGGACCAGAAGACACCTACGTGACTTGGAGAGAGGGCCAGAAGAGTCCCGAGCAGGCCACAAGCCTCTAGGGCGCGCCCCAGGTGGGCGTGCCCTGAGGGCTTGTGGGCCCCTTGGGAGTCCTCCAATCCTAATTCCACATTTATATATTCTCAAATATTCCCCAAACATCAGAAGCGTCCACAAAAATACTTTTCCGCCACTGCAAGCTTCTGTTCTCGTGAGATCCCATCTTGGGGCCTTTTTCGGCACTCTGCCAGAGGGGGATTCGATCACGGAGGGCCTCTACATCAACCTTGCTGCCCTTCCGATGATGAGTGAGTAGTTTACCACAGACCTACGGGTCCATAGCTAGTAGCTAGATGGCTTCTTCTCTCTCTTTGATCTTCAATACAATGTTCTCCTCGATGTTCTTGGAGATCTATTCGATTTAATCTTCTTTTGTGGTGCGTTTGTTGAGATCCGATGAATTATGGATTAATGATCAGATTATCTATGAATATTATTTGAGTCTTCGCTGAACTCTTTTATGCATGATTAAGATATCTTTGTATTTCTCTTCGAACTATCGGTTTGGTTTGGCCAACTAGATTGGTTTTTCTTGCAATGGGAGAGGTGCTTAGTTTTGGGTTCAATCTTGCGATGTCCGCACCCAGTGACAGAAGGGGTGGCGAGGCACGTATTGTATTGTTGCCATCAAGGATAAAAATATGGGGTTTATATCATATTGCTTGAGTTTATCCCTCTACATCATGTAATCTTACTTAAGGCGTTACTCTGTTCTTATAAACTTAATACTCTAGATGCATGCTGGATAGCGGTCAATGTGTGCAGTAATAGTAGTAGATGCAGACAGGAGTCGGTCTACTTGTCACGGACGTGATGCCTATATTCATGATTATTGCCTTAGATATCATCATAACTTTGCGCTTTTCTATCAATTGCTCAACAATATTTTGTTTACCCACCGTATGTTTTCTTTCAAGAGAGAAGTCTCTAGTGAAACATATGGCCCCAGGGTCTATTTTCCATCATATATTTTCATATCTATAAACCAAAAAACCGAAAAATACCTTGCTGCAATTTATTTATATTACTTTAGTTTGCTTTTTTATTTATCTTTTATACCTATCTCTATTAAATCTCACTCTTGTTCGTGACCGTGGAGGGATTGCCAACCCCTTTTTCACGTTGTGTGCAAGTGTTTGTTAATTTGTGCAGGTGCATAGATTGGAGACTTGCTTGTGCCTCCTACTGGATTGATACCTTGGTTCTTAACTGAGAGAAATACTTATCTCTACTTTGCTGCATCACCCTTTTCTCTTCAAGGAAAAAATCAACGCAAGCTCAAGAAGTAGCAGGTAGTTACAGAAGCAGAAAGTAGTTGTACTTTCATCTCGTGAAGCTAAGTACACATTGCAGCAGCGGTGGCGGCATGTCAAGGGGTTTGTCATGCAAACTTGATCAGTGAACAACCGAGGCAAGTGAAGCTCAAGGTTGACAAGCACATAGATACGATGAATAGATTAGAAGTTTTCCCGCAAAAAAGAAGGTACGAAGTTCCATTACATCAGAGAATGTGTGGGAAAACGGAAGGTGGAGATTGAGTACGCCAACACAGACGATTAGTTCGCAGATATTCTGATAGTCACTTGGAAGGGGGGATTTCCAGGAGATGCGCAAAAGGTTTGAAGTAAAGGCAGTTGAGTAGCTATGATTATGTGTTTCGGGGGGTGAATGTGAGTCCTTGTAATCACATAAAATAGTAGATTCTCGAGTTTGTATAAGATAGCGAATGTAGGAGGTTCATTCCAAGTCGTCTTAGCATAAATCTTTTAGAGATGAAAAGGAGTTTAAACCTGATTGGTTTGTGATCAGGGTCGCGGCATGTTGGGCAATTATCCTTGGTCGTGTTAGGCATGGTGTCGGGTCTTTGACCCATATATAAAGTGAAATCAAAAGCTTTAAGAAGCTACACATTAGAGCAGCACAAATTACTGTCCTTCTTCCTTGTTTGATCTAGGTTAACCACCTCCTAATTCGATCCTAGTGGTAACAAGCATGTGTCCAAAATTATTCTAGGATCCCTTCCACAGAACGAAGAGCTACTGTGCCCGTTCTTGTAAGCAGTTCTATGATGAAGGATGTCTTTGTTACCACTACAACCTTATACTCGCCCTTTTATTTACCACAATCTCTGGTGAGAAATGGTGAGCACACAATATGCTTACTGAAGACCTTGGGCCCTCCCTCTTGATCCATTTTCTGAACCTGCATGCAGAGTAGGAGGACGACGAGGATCAGGAGCACGGATGACGAAACAACCTCCTTGAGATTTCCTGTCAGGTTAATTATTAGATGGTTGTAATGAAAATTATGCAGTGAAGATATGATTCGACTCAACTCTTATACTCCCTCCGTTCCTAAATATAAGTCTTTGTAGAGATTCCAATATGAACTACATACGGAGCAAAATGAGTGAATCTACACTCTAAACTACGTCTATGTGCATCCGTATGTAGTACAGATTGAAATCTCTAAAAAGACTTATATTTAGGAACGGAGGGAGTAGTTGTCATCACGTTACATGCATCCCAAGCAAGACACATATATAAGCAAATCACATCCCACATATATAAACCGATACTTTTATTCATCACAACAAAGGTAATTCAAAAAACCAGTTGGGCGGCTTGATAGGATCTTCTAAACGGGAGAAGAGTCTACTAGATCCCGTCCACTTATTCAAACTGATCAAGAAATACACACCAGAAATAAGAGCATTAGCCGCTAGCTAGTAGCTTAGAGAGGGTGCACATAGACACCAAGCGCGTCGAGATATATGCCGCTGCGTCCGAAGAAGCCCACGATGCTGCTATTCTTTTGCACGGGTATGGTGAAAGTGGTTCCCTTCGCTTGTCCGAAAGGACCGTATGTCTTCACGTTGGTGACAAATTTCAGTGATGTTATTATGTTGTGGTTGTCTCTGCCATAAAGGCCGAATGTTCCAGAAACTTCCTTCACAAACTCAGAAGTACCGAGTACGAACTGCATTCCGAAAGAATAAATAAGTGTTTGTTGCTTACATATAAAACTGAGAAAATCACATAAATTTTTATTAAAAGAGTCCACTGACCGTATTTTGTTTTCCTCCAGAACCTCCCCAGGGTCCAACAGTGCGCTTCTGACCAGCTTGGTCGACATAAGAAAATTTGATTGAATCAATGATAGTGCCGCTGCTAACTGTGATGCTCTCTAGACGTCTTGGTGCCTCGACGATGTCTTTATCTGAGCCTCCATTTCCACCCCATGGTCCAACCTTTGTGGGAAGGCTCTACAATATGATAACACAATTATGTGATGTTTTCTTGAATAAAAGGGATGCGGACACAAACTAATGAAGATTTAGGTGAAGAAAAAAAGTAGTTGTAGATGTTGGTTATTCATCTCACCTGTGAACCTTTCAGCATGGGACAAAATCCATGGACAGTGAGTTCTATGATGTTACCGTCGCTCCTTTGTTCATGGAACTTTTTGTAGATGACACCGGTCGCCATAGCGAACTGTCCTGTCCCACCAACAATAGCCCACTCACCTTCTTCAACGGATATCCCCATCACTTGCAGCGTTGATCCCTTAAACCTATATCACGTTCAGATATGGTTGGTAACTGTATCATGCGCTGCAATATACAGTATTTACCTAATGACATAATCATTTGTAGTTTAAGTAATCAACATGAAGGTATATTTCTTCACAAAGAAATATATATAACCATGTATGAATGCATATGTGTACGTACCTTTCAACCTCGAATGTTATGCTGAAAGTATTCTGCCAGTTACCGGCATAGATATGCAGGCCTTGTGCACGCGCAACAACGGTGGCGCCGGGGCTAGGGCCATCACATATCGGCCAGTTGTTAACGACGGTCTCACCCAAACCGGTAGTGACATTCGAGTCTATTATGCCTGACTGATTCTGGTTTGAACCAAGGGGAGTGTGGAAAAGGTACAAGCTGCAGAAGTTGAGTTCATTGCTCTCCACGAACGCGGCGCGGGGAGTTATCTGGAAATTGGCCATGGTAACTGGTGAGTTGGGCGGGGCTCTATCTCAAGGGATGCTGTAGGCTTATGAAATACTAGTAGATTGTTGTGTGTGAGAACTGCAACGTTGGGAGTCGTATTTATAGATCGCTAGCTAGGACCAATGCCATTGGGAGCATGTCTAGGCTTAGATGGAGCCACGTGTGTTGTGCATGTGAGGATCAGCCATGTGCACCACGAACATGCTAGGCTAGGATGCATACGAGCGGATAACTGGTGGTGCTGAGTGCTGACTCACCCTCGTGCATCACGAGTACCTGTCTCACCAGCAAGAGAATCACTCGATCTCAGATCTGGTGGCAGTATATGAAATAAAGGCACGTATGGGTAACGCTGCATGCTGTCTTGACTAAGGACGTACACCTCGTGCATCACGAGCCCCTTGTGCTCTGAGCTCACAATCAGGATAAGATTTTTCCAGGGAGGCCACCATTTACTATACAAGATCATCGGCCGTCATATTCCTTACTGGCCACAGTAACTTCAAAAATAACATCGGGTCCAATTCAGCAAATTTAACTATACGGCAATGAATTAATGAGCAGAGAGGTAAATTGAGTAACTTAGTTAGTTACTCATTCTATGAGTAATATCACATATACTAAGACAAAATAAGTCTATAATCTAATAAATGCAACTTTGCATGACACTACACATATATTACTACCCACCATATATATAGTACTACCCACCATGAATATAGTAACATAGTCTAAGATAGCATGTAAGTTACTCTCCACTGTGACTAGTCTTAGGTGCATCTTGTTAGTAATTTGGTATATATGATTCAGTTTCAAAATGAAATTGTCATCCGAACGGGAAGTTGTGGAATCATATGGGATGGACCATGACATGAAGGGCTGAGGATGATTACTACAGGTTAAAGAGAGATAGGGTCGTGCATCACGCATTCCCTTGTTTTTTAGTAGAATATACATATATGCTTGGCTATATGAGGAAACAACAAAACAGAAAGATATTATGACAGTGATCCATATGTTTATGTGGCATCCTCTGTGAGGTACTGATCATGAGAGTATAATGGTTTAGCAAATAATAGCCCTCATATGAGTTATAGTACATGTATGAAAATTCCAGTTCACAAATATAACTACTTGCAATAAATATGAGAAAAAATCGGCACTCTTTCATATTCAGCCTACGGATAGTCTAGCTCGGCTCTTGTTTCGTCATGTATTCATTTATTTATTTTGCCCAAAATGCACATACATATTTTCCCCATCAAATTCATATACTACCTCCGATCCATATTATTTGTTGGTAAAACGGATGTATCGTTTTAAGGATAAGTAATATAGATCGGAGGGAGTAAAAAGAATCAAAAATCAATGTTCTAAGTATTTTGAATTAAATTAATTTTCTTTTTTTTCATGTAACTGCAAAATGTATGCAACAATAGAGTATAAATTCATACTCCCTCCGCTCATAAATATAAGGTATTTTGGATATCAATATGGACTACATAGAGACTAAAATGAGTGAACAAGGACTTTAAAACGCGTCTATATACATCTAACTCGTGTTACCGCTCCATCGAGGGGCTCTCCCACAACAGTCTAGAGCTCATGGTCATTGTGGATGTGATGCGCAGAGGCGGATGGGATGTGGACATGGTGTGGTGCAGATCATGCCGGTGTGGCCTCATTTAAATAGCGGATGCCGGCCAGGGTAAGCAACAGGTTGTGTCGGTGCGGGCGGTGGAGTGGGTTTCTCTGCCAACGTTCCTGTTTAATGCTGGCCGTCGGGCGAAGGAGCGGCCGTTTGGATGTGGTAGATAGTCGTCCCGTCCCGTATAGTCACGTCACGAAGACCAATATGCGGCGGGTGCGGCGCTCTCCGTCGGCGCTCCGCTTCAATGCCTACTGCAGTGAGGGGTCACGTCCGCTCTGGGCCGGCATGAATACGGCGAGGAGAACCGAGGTGCATTCGTGCGGGAGAGGGTGCAGGCACGGGAGATATTTTTGGTTGGGGCCGGGGTGTGATGTGGACATGGCTGCAGTCCAGTTGCCTGCAAAGGCCAGGTCTGCATCCGGTTTGTGAAAAAAGGATAATCGAACTGGTCCGCAGACAGATGAAGTACCGCGTTGGATGGCAAAGTGCGTTTGGACCGCCCTCATATGCATACGTGGCATCCTAATTAAGTGAGATACTGATCATGAGAGTATTATGGTTTAGCAAAATAATAGTCTTCATATGAGTTAAAGTTCATGTATGAAGATTACATTTAACAAATATAACTATTTTCGATATATGAAAAAAAAACAGCACTCTTTTCATATCCAGTCTACCGATAGTCTAGCTCAGCTATTGTTTCACCAGGTATTCATTTAATTTATTTCCCCCAAAATGCGCATACATATTTTCCCCATCAAATTTATGTAAAAAGAATAAAAAATTGTTCTAAATATTTTAAATTAAATTAATTTTCTTTTTTCATGTAACTGCAAACAAATGCAATAATAGAGTGTACCTTTATATGGTCCAAAAATTTCCAACAGTTCATATGCTTGTGAAATTATGTATTTGGTGCCATCTTTTTTCTCTGTAACTCATGCACGTCTACCAAGCACCAGAACCACCTCGATCCAGCCACGTTGTCCTCCTATCCTCTTTAGCTTTGGTTGTACTTCTTGTGCTCACCTTGACACACGAGTTACCGTACCGTTCGTCTCTTCTTCACGTTGCCTCGTCGGGATGCCCACTGATGGTGATGTGGCGATGGAGGACCATCTACTGAGGATGGAGAGGTTCCATGGCTGGATGGCCAGGCACGGCAAGTCATACGCAACTGTTAGTAGAGGTTGAGGCGGTTCAATACATGTTACAACTGTAAGATTTACGTCGATCATACAAAGGGAACTGGAGATTAGTTTGACGAGATTGAGCGATCAACTACTAATCATGAAGGTATGACTACAAACACTCTTTCCGTGTACTAAATCGACATATATAGGGCAACAACTACAAAGCCTGCCGAGACCATTAGATGCATTTCCGACCACTGAACACCACTACAACGGGCGCATGGACCAGCTTTATTCGGATTCGTGTCTAGTCTATCGGTTTCGTCTAATCTATATTAGGCTCAAGCCATTCATGGTCGACTCAAACACCTAACCCTCCGTACAAGTATACCTGTAGTTAAACTCATTACAAGGTGATGTATTACGAAATGAGTAAAGAGACTTGCCGGTAACGAGATTGAACTAGGTATGAAGATACCGACGATAGAATCTCGGGCAAGTAACATATCGATGGACAAAGGGAATTACGTATTTTGTCATAATGGTTCGACCGATAAAGATCTTCGTAGACTATGTAGGAGCCAATATGGGCATCCGGGTTCCGCTATTGGTTATTGACTGGAGAGGTGTCTCGGTCATGTCTACATAGTTCTCGAACCTGCAGGGTTCGCACGCTTAACGTTCGTTGACGATATAGTGTTATATGAGTTATATGTTTTGGTGACCGAATGTTGTTCGGAGTCCCAGATGAGATCACAGACATGACGAGGAGTCTTGAAATGGTCGAGAGGTAAAGATTGATATATAGGACGATGGTATTTCGACACCGGAAGTGTTTCGGGACGTACCGGGAAGGAATCGGGTCACCGGAAGGGGTTCCGGGCACCCCCCTGGCAAGTTATGGGCCTTATGGGCCAAAGGAGGGGACCGACCAGCCCACAAGGGGGCTGGTGCGCCCCCTCCCTTGTTTGGCCAGCCCAAGGGGAGGAAAAGGGGGAGAGCTAGCCCCTCCTGCCTTTCCCTGTCATGGGAGAAAGGAAAGGGGGGTGGGGGGGGGGGGGTGGGGGGGGGGGCGCCACTCCTGCCTTTCCCCGCGCTCCAAATAAGGAAAAAGGGGGGGGGGGGCTTGGGAGGGACTCCGAGTAGGATTCCTCCTACTTGTGCGCCTCCGTTGGCTGCTCCTCCCTACCTCCCACCTATATATATGTGGGAGGGGGGCGCCTAGCACGCCGTGTGCGGCGCCCCCCTCCACCGTTTACTCCCCCGTCATATTTTCGTAGTGCTTAGGCGAAGCCCTGCGGAGATCACTTCACCATCACCGTCACCACGCCGTCGTGCTGACGGAACTCATCTACTACCTCGATGTCTTGCTGGATCAGGAAGGCGAGGGAAGTCACCGAGCTGAACGTGTGCAGAACGCGGAGGTGCCATGCGTTCGGTACTTGATCGGTTGAAGCGCGAAGAAGTTCGACTACATCAACCGCGTTGTGAAACGCTTCCGCTTACGGTCTATGAGGGTGTAGACACACTCTCCCCTCTCGTTGCTATGCATCTCCATGGATAGATCATTGCGTGTGCGTAGAATTTTTTTTGTTTTCCATGCAACGTTTCCCAACTGTGGCATCATGAGCCAGGTCTATGCGTAGATGTTTTGCACGAGTAGAACACAAAGAGTTGTGGGTGGTGATAGTCATACTGCTTATCACCAACGTCTTATTTTGATTCAGCGGTATTGTGGGATGAAGCGGCCCGAACCAACCTTACATCTCCACGCACATGAGACTGGTTCCACCTACTGACATGCAACTAGTTTTGCATAAAAGTGGCTGGCGGGTGTCTGTTTCTCCTACTTTAGTTGAATTGAATTTGACTACGGCCGGTCCTTGAAGAAGGTTAAAACAACAAACTTGACGAATCACCGTTGTGGGTTTTGCCATAGGTAAGAACGGTTCTTGCTAGAATCCCGTATCAGCCACGTAAAACTTGCAACAACAAAGTAGAGGACGACTAACTTGTTTTTGCAAGGTATGTTGTGATGTGATAGGGTCAAGACATGATGTGATATACGTTATTGTATGAGATGATCATGTTTTGTAAGTTATCGGCAACCGGCAGGAGCCTTATGGTTGTCTCTTTATTGTATGAAATGCAAACGCCATGTAATTGCTTTACTTTATCACTATGCGTTAGCGATAGTTGTAGAAGCAATAGTTGGCGAGACGACCACGACGCAACGATGGAGATCAAGGTGTCGAGCCGGTGGCGATGGAGATCATGACGATGCTTTGGAGATGGAGATCAAAAGCACAAGATGATGATGGCCATATCATGTCACATATTTTGATTGCATGTGATGTTTATCTTTTATGCATCTTATTTTGCTTAGTACGGCCACTACTAGGGAAAACCCTAGTAGTAGCGCTTGAAATATACATAGCAGTAGCGCTGGGTCCAGCGCTACTGCTACCGCGCTACAACTAAGTTGTAGCAGTAGCGCTGGTATGGGCAGTGCTACTGGTAAGTATGGTTAGCAGTAGCGCTGCCCTGATCAGCGCTACTGCTAACTCGTCTGGTCCCACATAGTAGTAGCGAGTTTTTGTTTTCCAGCGCTACTGCTAAAGAGTTACTAGTAGCGTTTCCCTAGAACAGCGCTACTGCTAACTAGTAGCAGTGGTTGCTATTTTCCAGCGCTACTACTGAGGTCCTACCTATAAGCATTTCCCTAGTAGTGGGTGGTAGCATTATAAGATGATCCCTTCACTAAATTTCAAGGTAAAAGTGTTCTCCCTGAGTATGCACCATTGCTACAGTTCGTCGTGTTGAGACATCACGTGATGATCGGGTGTGATAGTGTGGCGCCCCGCCTGATTACCACTGTAGCCAGACAATCACCATGCATAGCAGCCCAGGAAATCACTCTGGCTTGCGCGTTTACAACAAGTATCAAGAACACAGGCATTACTATTAATGGATATATAGGTCTTACATGATATTACACAAGAGTGATGGCAGCGGAAAAGCTCTATCTAAGGCAGCATGGTCTTGGTGCAGCTCCAATCCACAGGGATCTGACTGGGTTACTCTCCTAGCCCGCGAACGCTCCGGCTACTCGTCGATGGACGACGGATCCTTATCTGAACCTGGCCATGTTAAAGGCTGCTGAGTACTTTTGAACACAGTCATTCCCGACGAGTGGCTCGCATGAACTGATCCACTGGACTGCATGCTCACAACATATGCATGTGTTGGATAAATCCTTTCATATCCCTTGAGTTATGAGGCGGATGTGCGTCCAGACTAGTTCGTGCTCCTAACAAGCTTGTTGTAGGCACGGGGTGCATTGAAGCAGACTGAATTCCTTATGCTCGAAGCTTCTACCAGGGTAGTGTGCTGAAGAAGGCTGGGTATCATACCTCAGAAGCTTTTCCCTCATGTGTCTTGCTGAGGAAGGTCAAGTGTCTTATGCTGGAAGCTTTCCGCGTTAGCACACTTTGGAAGATGGGAGTGTCGTACCCCAGAAGATTTTCTCACCAAGTGGTGTACCGAGGAAGATTGGCAGTCTGGTGTTGTAAGCTCTTCTTGGTAGCTTGTGGAGGAAGGTTGGGTTCCTTTTATCAGAAACCCTTTACTGTGATATGCAGTCGGATCTATGGCTGATTCTGGCTTCCTTCCAAAGTATTCGGGGTTTACCCGTAGCGGAGCCAAACTTGGTATAGGCCATACCATGTTTGAAGACATTCTAATGACCATGCACATCGCTTGTCCTTCTGCTGGTCTGATTATTGCTACTGTAAAGGCTGCACAACTGATGCAGGCTTCATGTTGTTAATGAATTCAGAATACCCTTTGTATTCAAACCAAGTGTTGCCGGTAATAAGTAGTTGATGGATAATTCCATTCGGTTGAGCTGAGCTTCCAAGCATGTGAAGTTCTCATTGATTCTGGGCAGCCGTGAATGCATCCATATTTCTTGCAAACGTTGTTCACAGTGCCCGAAAATTTGTATATGCGTCGGTGAATTCCAAAATATGCTTTGAAATTTGTACCAACGTACCGGGGTTTTGTTGCTGTTCTTGGCACATTCACATTATTGAAATATGTCTTCTGTGGGTAATAAATGATTCTTGAGTCCGTTGAGAAAAGACTCAAGGTTTGCCTCACTGACTAAAACAATCCTTGTATCGCGGACGGAATAATTTGTCCTTACTGGTGTTCATTCCTGATAACTCATCTGACTGTTCCTCAGGCGTGATCTGTTCTGAGGCACACTCTCTCAGGTATATTCTGGCCTTGTCTATTACACACGAATTCTGCTTCTGACCCATTCTTCATTCTTGACAGATCCGGTGCTGCTATTCTGAATACCAGGCAGTTGGCTTGGCTTGACTCTTGCTGAATTGGGATTATTGGGTATTATGCCAGTTGTATGCTGGCCTTCTTGACGGCACTTGCGGATGGATCCAGCCGGAGCGAAGAAATGGAACTGACAAAAGAAACAAAACCCATGAAAAATCAAAAAGGAAATAAAACTCAAATTTTGCGGACCTTACACACGTGGCCGAAGATTCACTAGTATAACTGGCCTAGCGCACTTGATGCACTTCTAAGGTTTTAGAAGCGAAACCACACAATGCTCCTGGTAGCACTGGTGTTGAGCTCCTACTACTTCCTTAGGGAACATCAAACTCGATGCATGACCATAGCCAAAGTGGCTTAGTCAACGATCCTACGGTTGTTTGGGAAAAGATGGAATTTATAAGAGTTTCCCAAAGGAAACTAGAGTTAAGAAGAGAAATGCCATGGCTAGCAAGCAGGGTAGGGATACCTAGTTTTCCTAGGGGTTCAGCTCACGGGTCGTTGCCCGGTGCGAGCAATTCACGCTGGAGGCAAAGGCCACGAGAGTTGGGGTCTGATGGAGCCAAAACCTATGGGGTTACCTTATGATCAATAGTAGCCGTGCCCGTTTGGCGAAGATGGCTGAAATCCATCTGGGCTTTCTACTGAACACAAGACAATGAAGTCTAGCTAGGGTAACCTACAGTCAGCCTGGCTGCTCTGATACCATCCGTTGTGGTGCCCCGCCTGATTACCACTGTAGCCAGACGGTCGCCACGCATACCAGCCCAGGAAATCACTCTGGCATGCGCGTTTACAACAAGTATCAAGAACACAGGCATTACTATTAATGGATATATATGTCTTACATGATATTACACAAGAGTGATGGCAGCGGAAAAGCTCTATCTAAGGCAGCATGGTCTTGGTGCGGCTCCAATCCACATGGATCTGACTGGGTTACTCTCCTAGCCCGCGAACGCTCCGGCTCCTCGTCGACGGACGACGGATCCTTATGTGAACCTGGCCATGTTAAAGGCTGCTGAGTACTTTTGAATGTACTCGCAAGCAAACCAAACTAACATATACACCAAGCAAAGCAATCCATGGCATTCAAGCATGCATTTGTTATTAGAGCAATATTAATTAGCATGTTATGGCAGGGTTATCTAGCAGGATAACTACTAAAGTAGAATACAGTAAAGTAAAGTATATCCAGTAAGTAATCCATACTCCGAATAATCTTAGGATCCAATCCAAGTCTTTCGGTCATCCGACCAACTCTTTAATAGCCATCCCATGGCCAACATATCATATCCCTGACATCATCCGATGTCTATGTATCTCCACTATAGGTCTGATAAACTTACTCTCTTCCGGGTTGCCTTACAATCCTCAGAATACTCACGATCCACCGAGTACTACAGGGCATAAGACGAGTTCTTCCATCATTATTATCACTGTTCTGGTTGACCACCTTGAGAGGTCTGGACGGACTGTCCAATACCGTGGATGCGGCTATTCGAATAGATTTTACACTCTGCAGAGGTTGCGCACTTTACCCACACCATGGAGCACCTAACCTCGTGATCCCATTCGGGTGGACCAGTGTTGCTCCAACGAAACCCGCCTGACCCGTGACTCCTCCACCGTACCACCAGAAATCATTCTCCCCCGGAGTCAAGCCCTAGGTGGCCCCTATGTCACCTCGTGACACCTGCCACCGTCGTGGCCAACTAAACTGTCCCAAACGGGGACGCCGACAAATATCTCAACTGGGCTCACAAGGTTATCGCCGCCTACCGGGCCAGGGCAGTGCGCGCGCATAACCTTCCCTAGTTGGTGGTACTGATAAAAGAGCACGTGACCAGACCAAGTCAAGGCCGTCCCATACCGGCAAATGTGGCTCCACGGATAAGTCCGGACAGGTGACTCTGGATCAACCGACTAGGTTTAGCTTTAGCAAGTACTTAGCAAGCATAGTTGTTTATCACAATAACTGGAGATGGCAGTAGCTATGCATGATGAAAACATAACAACCTATCTCCCAACTGTCATATATGAGTCACTAGTGTGATAATACAATGAGCATTGACAAGTAATGTAAACAGCAAGTGCAACCTAGCAGAAATTCAATCATCTCTATCACATGCATAATTATTAATTTAACATGCAAGAATAACATAGAGCAATGCTTTAGGGCATATATTAGATGGTCGGCTTGCCTGGTGTCGATGAATACTCCGGGAAGAAGTGCGGAGAGTCCACGGAAAAATTCACCGGAAACCGTTCTCTCTCGAAGGGGCTGATAGAAGGGCAAGGGCAAAATGGTCATTTCCACTATGTAACCACCTTGTTAAAATGATACCAAAAGAACGGGCTCGACGAGACGAAGACGTGGGCGTTGGTTTTACTTCATTTGGAGTTGTGAGTGAAAAGTTGTGAGGATTTGACTGCCAGGGACCTATCTGCAATTATATAAATTACACAGAGGTCCTCAATAGTTTTTTTTCTGGAAAAAGAATAAAGGAGCTGTTGATCTTGGGCAGTGCGGGCCGAAACTGCTGCTGCGGCTACTGTTGCTCCTCTGGGCCGGCCCACTACACCGCCTCCTCTTTAAAAAAGCAAGAGGCCGACAGGGCTGGCCCACCTGTCGGGCCGTCTTCCTCCTCGCGCGTAGACCGGCAGGGGAACAGAGGCGCCATCGATCGGCGATTCCCGGCGCTACGGGCGGTCTCCGGCGAAGCTCCGGCCACCGGTGCTTTCAGGGCAACGAGGCGCACCCGTTCATAGGGTACACGGACCTCGGGGAGGTCGAGCTCGAGTGCCCCTTCGGCAATGGCGGACGGCCGCTTCTGGCTATGTGGAGTTTGAGGCTACGGCAGTGGAGTGGTGAGAAGGGGCTCGGGCAGGGCTTCTACGTGGCTGAGGGGACTCCTTGATGGAGAAAGGAAGGAGGGAAGGGCCCGGACTGCTCCAATTCGAGCAGAGAAGTGCGGCGGCCATGGCGGCCATTGGAGGGCAGGGGAGCCTCCGGCGATGGGTAGAGGCGTCGGGGAGGACCAGAGGAGTGAGGCGGAGCTGCAGGGGTGGAGTGGGTGCTCGGGGAGGCTCCGGACCGCGGCTTTTATAGCCGGCCGAGGGCGACGGATGAGAATGCCATCGTGGCAATCTCATCCGCACACTAGCGCTGCAGGGACACGTGGAGGAAAAAGGAGATGCCGGCAAGGTTTCTGGGAGAGGAAGAAGCCGACAGTGGCTTCGCGAGAGCTCGGGGATGGCCGCATACGGCGGCGCACGCGTGGTACAGTGGCGGGGCAAAGGTGCTCGTCACGACGCGGCGAGGAAGAGAACGGACGGGGAACCTGCTGGAGAGGATGTACGTGGACGCAGGGGGGGCCGTAGGACACACCCGGACACGCCGGAGATGACCGGAGCTCGCGTGCCGACGCGACCAGACGCGGTCAGCATGCAGAGCGCGTGTTTGGCGTGGCCACCACGTGGTCACCATGCGTCTTGTGTGCTATGGCCTGCGCCTGCCCGTCTAGCCTTGTCCAACAGGTCTCTTGCTGCTCAAATAGATGAGACAAGCGACTGAAATCACCTATATAGCTCTAGGATGAGTGAAACTTGCAGGAGAAGATTCTAGCAGCAGACTTGTGTGGACTTTCCTGGAGAGATGGATGAAGGAGAGGAACTGGGTCTTTGTCAAAATGAAATATGGTAGGAAGGACTAGGTTCTGGAAAAATTTGAAGGCATCTGGGCCTCATTTGCATATACTTGTTGTGCAATGCAATTTTTGGTCCAGAAAAGGGATTTTGAAGCTGTGCTCAAATGGATTGATGAAACGAGCTAAATTTTTGTGGAGGCAAATGATTTAGGGAATATGATGAGCTGGTAAAATTTCAGCTCATTTGAATACACCAAAATGGTACTTCCTTCACAGAGCTTCCAAATGGACAGAAACTTGAGAAAATTGCTGTGGAAGAATGGATAGATGGATTGAGCTGATTTTTGGTTTCCATGAGTTATTTACCAATGTTAATCACCATGAAAAATTTCAGCTCAAATGGATGAAGGGTTCAAGCACTTCCTTTGCAAACTAAAAATCTGGACAGAATTTGCAAATGGATGCTGTGCTCAAAGTTTGAACTATGGGACTTGGATTTTGATGTAAATGGTGAAGATATGTATAGGATAAGCTCCACAAATTATTTGGGATTTTCCTGGCTACCAAAATGGTAGTTCCTTTAGAAACTGCCCAAAATGCAATATTGGCATTAAATAGTAAAATGCAATTTCCCTTATTTAATTATGGCCAATATTTTTATGGGAGCTCAATATGATCACAAAGAATATCTCCAAAAGTTTTCATGAACTTTGGAGATGGATAGATATTTTCCTGGATTTAATTCCTTTAACTGGCAGAAAAAGGAATTAATTACAAATGAAAAATATTGCAAATGACTTGGCAATATTTTTGCATATCCAGGGTTTATAGATGTGGGATGATCACTGGGAAAAGTTTGGGAGACAAAAGATCAAAGGAAGTTGGGGTTCCTTTGTAACTGAAAGAATTAAGGTTTCCCTTTCGGTAACTCGGAAGGTAGGGTTTCGATAGCAAAACCCCGAGAATAGATCTTGGGTGGCAAGGTTGGACTGGAGAGAATCTCTGGTTGGATAGGGAAGGCAAGGTTAAATGACCATCTTCATATACCCAAGAGCTAAAGAAATCCGATAACACCGAGAAAAAAAGACGGGAGTCAAATCCCGCGAAGGAAAAAAAACAGGAGCGAAAACCAGGGTGTTACAGATAGACTCTACGTTCACATACAACGGGTGCAAGACAGTTTTGCACATGTGGAATACTTGGGATAAACTTGATGAGCCTAGCATGTACAGACATGGCCTCAGAACACTGGAGACCGAAAGGTCGAACGTGAATCGTATAGTAGATTTGATCAACATAGAGATGTTCACCATTGATGACTACCCCATCTCACGTGATGATCGGACATGGGTTAGTTGATTTGGATCACGTATCACTTAGATGAATTGAGGGGTGTCTATTTAAGTGGGAGTTCATTAGTAATTTGATTAATTGAACTTAATTTATCATGAACTTAGTCTTATAGTTTTGCATATCTATGTTGTAGATCAATAGCTCGCGATATAGCTCCCCCATTTTTGATATGTTCCTAGAGTAAACTAAGTTGGAAGATGATAGTAGCAATGATGCGGACTGGGTCCGTAATCTGAGGATTATCCTCATTGCTGTACAGAAGAATTATGTCCTTAATGTACCGCTAGGTGACAAACCTATTGCAGGAGCAGATGCAACCGTTATGAACGTCTGGCAAGCTCGGTATGATGACTACTTAATAGTTTAGTGCACCATGTTTTACGGCTTAGAACCGGGACTTCAAAAATGTTTTGAACGCCACGGAGCATATGAGATGTTCCAAGAGCTGAAATTAGTATTTCAGACCCATGCCCGTGTCGAGAGGTATGAGACCTCTGACAAGTACTTTGCCTACAAGATGGAGGAGAATAGCTCAGCCTGTGAGCATGTGCTCAGAATGTCTGTGTACTACAATCACTTGAATCAAGTGGGAGTTAATCTTCCAGATAAGATAGTGATTGACAGAGTTCTCCAGTCACTATCACCAAGCTACTAGAACTTCGTGATAAACTATAATATGCAAGGGATGACGAAAACGATTCCCGAGCTCTTTGCGATGCTGAAATCGGCGAAGGTAGAAATCAAGAAAGAGCATCAAATGTTGATGGTTAACAAGACCACTAGTTTCAAGAAAAAGGGCAAAAGGGAAAGAAAGGGAACTTCAAGAAGAATGGCAAACAAGTTGCCGCTCCCATGAAGAAACCCAAAGCTAGACCCAAGCCAGAAACTGAGTGCTTCTACTGCAAAGGAAATGCTCACTGGAAGTGGAACTGCCCCAAATACATGGCGGATAAGAAGGATGGCAAAGTGAACAAAGGTATATTTGATATACATGTTATTGATGTGTACTTTACTAGTGTTCATAGTAGCCCCTGGGTATTTGATACCGGTTCAGTTGCTAAGATTAGTAACTCGAAACAGGAGTTGCAAAATGAACGAAGACTAGTTAATGGCGAGGTGACAATGTGTGTTCGAAGTTATTCCAAGGTTGATAAGATCACCATCACACACTCCCTCTACCTTCGGGCTTAGTGTTGGACCTAAATAAATGTTATTTGGTGTTTGCGTTAAGCATGAATATGATTGGATCATGTTTATTGCAATACAGTTATTCATTTAAGTCAGAGAATAATTGTTGTTCTGTTTACATGAATAAAACCTTCTATGGTCATACACCCAATGTGAATGGTTTATTGAATCTCGATCGTAGTGATACACATATTCATAATATTGATGCCAAAAGATGCAAAGTTGATAATGATAGTGCAACATATTTGTGGCACTGCCGTTTAGGTCATATTGGTGTAAAACGCATGAAGAAACTCCATATAGATGGACTTTAGGAATCACTTGATTATGAATCATTTGATACCTGCGAACCATGCCTCATGGGCAAGATGACTAAACTCTGTTCTCTGGAACAATGGAGCAAGCTAATGACTTATTGGAAATACATACCGATGTATGCGGTCCGATGAGTGTTGAAGCACGCGGCGGGTATCATTATTTTCTCACCTTCACTGATGATTTGAGTAGATATGGCTATATCTACTTGATGAAACACAAGTCTGAAACATTTGAAAAGTTCAAAGAATTTCAGAGTGAAGTTGAGAATCATCATAACAAGAAAATAAAGTTTCTATGATCTGACTGCGGAGGCGAATATTTGAGTTACGAGTTTGGCCTTCATTTAAAACAATATGGAATTATTTCACAACTCACGCCACCTGGAACACCACCGCGTAATGGTGTGTCCGAACATCGTAACCGTACTTTAATAGATATGGTGCATTCTATGATGTCTCTTAGCGATTTACCACTATCGTTTTGGGGTTATGCATTAGAGACAGCTGCATTCACGTTAAAATAGGGCACCGTCTAAATCCGTTGAGACGACACCGTATGAACTATGGTTTGGCAAGAAACCTAAGCTGTCGTTTCTTAAAGTTTGGGGATGCGACGCTTATGTCAAAAGGCTTCAGCCTGATAAGCTCGAACCTAAATCGGAAAAGTGCGTCTTCATAGGATACCCTAAGGAAACTATTGGGTACACCTTCTACCACAGATCCGAAGGCAAGATCTTTGTTGCTAAGTTTGGATCCTTTCTAGAGAAAGAGTTTCTTTCGAAAGAAGTGAGTGGGAGGAAAGTAGAACTTGATGAGGTAATTGTACCTTCTCTTGAATTGGAGAGTAGTACATCACAGAAAACCGTTCCCGTGATGCCTACACCAACTAGAGAGGAAGCTAATGATGATGATCATGAAACTTCAGATCAAGTTACTACTGAACTTCGTAGGTCGACCAGAGCATGATCCGCACCAGAGTGGTACGGTAATCCTGTCCTGGAAGTCATGTTACTACGAACTATGAAGAAGCTATGATGAGCCCAGATTCTGACAGATGGCTTGAGGCCATGAAATCTGAGATAGGATCCATGTATGAGAACAAAGTGTGGACTTTGGTGGATTTGCCCAATGATCGGCAAGCCATTGAGAATAAATGGATTTTCAAGAGGAAGACGGACGCTGATGGTAATATCACTATCTACAAAGCTCGACTTGTCACAAAAGTGTTTTTGACAAGTTCAAGGGGTTGACTACAATGGAGACTTTCTCACCCGTAGCGATGCTTAAGTCCGTCTGAATCATGTTAGCAATTGCCGCATTTTATAATTATAAAATCTGGCAAATGGATGTCAAAAACTGCATTCCTTAATGGATATTAAAGAAGAGTTGTATATGATGCAACCAGAAGTTTTGTTCGATCCTAAATGTGCTAACAAAGTGTGCAAGCTCCAGTGATCCATCTATGGACTGGTGCAAGCATCTCAGAGCTAGAATATATGCTTTGATGAGGTGATCAAAGCATATGGTTTTATATAGACTTTCGGTGAAGCCTGTATTTATAAGAAAGTGAGTGGGAGCTCTGTAGCATTTCTGATATTATATGTGGATGACATATTGTTGATCGGAAATGATATAGAATTTCTGGATAGCATAAAAGGATACTTGAATAAGAATTTTTCAATGAAAGACCTCGGTGAAGCTGCTTATATATTGGGCATCAAGATCTATAGAGATAGATCAAGACGCTTAATAGACTTTCACAAAAGCACGTACCTTGATAAAGTTTTGAAGAAATTCAAAAATGGATCAGTCAAAGAAAGGGTTCTTGCCTATGTTACAAGGTGTGACATTGAGTAAGACTCAAAGCCCGACCACGGCAGAAGATAGAGAGAGAATGAAAGTCATTCCCTATGCCTCAGCCATAGGTTCTATAAAGTATGCCATGCTGTGTACCAAACCTGTTGTGTGCCTTGCCATGAGTTTGGCAAGGGGGTACAATAGTGATCTAGCAGTAGATCACTAGACAGTGGTCAAAATTATCCTTAGGTACCAAAAGAGGACTAAGGAAATGTTTCTTGGTTATGGAGGTGATAAAGAGTTCGTCGTAAAGAGTTACGTCGATGCAAGCTTTGACACTGATCCGGATGACTCTGAGTCTCGATCTGGATACATATTGAAAGTGGGAGCAATTAGCTAGAGTAGCTCCATGCAGAGCATTGTAGACATATAAATTTGCAAAATACATACGTGAAAGATCGTGGATGTCGCCTAGAGGGGGGGGGGTGAATAGGCGCTTTTGAAATAATTACGGTTTAGGCTTGAACAAATGCGGAATAAACCTAGCGGTTAATTTGTCAAGCACAAAACCTACAACAACTAGGCTCATCTATGTGCACCAACAACTTATGCTAAGCAAGATAAACAACTATGTGATAGCAAGATATATAACATGAAACACTATGGCTATCACAAAGTAAAGTGCATTAGTAAAGGGCTAGGGTAAGAGATAACCGAGGCACGCGGAGACGACGATGTATCCCGAAGTTCACACCCTTGCGGATGCTAATCTCCATTTGGAGTGGTGTGGAGGCACAATGCTCCCCAAGAAGCCACTAGGGCCACTGTAATCTCCTCACGCCCTCGCACAATGCAAGATGCCGTGATTCCACTAAGGGACCCTTGAGGGCGGTCACCGAACCCGTACAAATGGCAACCCTTGGGGGCGGTCACCGAACCCGTACACTTTGGCAACCCTTGGGGGCGGTCACCGAACCCGTACACTTTGGCAACCCTTGGGGGCGGTCACCGGAACCCGTCAAGTTGCTCGGGGTGATCTCCACAACCTAATTGGAGACCCCGACGCTTGCCCGGAGCTTTACACCACAATGATTGAGCTCCGAACACCACCAACCGTCTAGGGCGCCCAAGCACCCAAGAGGAACAAGCTCAAGGGTACCAAGCACCCAAGAGTAATAAGCTTCTCAACTTGCAACTTCCACGTATCACCATGGAGAACTCAAACCGATGCACCAAATGCAATGGCAAGGGCACAAGGAGTGCCCAAGTCCTTCTCTCCCAAATCCCACCAAAGCAACTAATGCTAGGGAGGAAAATGAGAGGAAGAACAAGAAGGAGAACACCAAGAACTCCAAGATCTAGATCCAAGGGGTTCCCCTCACATAGAGGAGAAAGTGATTGGTGGAAATGTGGATCTAGATCTCCTCTCTCTTTTCCCCCCAAAACTAGCAAGAATACATGGAGGGATTGAGAGATAGCAAGCTCAAAGAAGGTCAACAATGGGGGAAGAACATGAGCTCAAAGTATAAGGTTCATTGGGGAAGAAGACCCCCTTTTATAGGTGGGGAAAAATCCAACCGTTATGCTCACAGCCCGCACAGAGCGGTACTACCGCTCATGGGAGCGGTACTACCGCTAGGGCGGTGGAAGCCCTTTGAAAAACAACAGCAAGGAGGCAAAAGGCCGGTAGAACCACCAGAGCGGTACTACCACTCGTCCTCATGGTACTACCACTAGGGGTAGCGATACTACCGCTAAGGGTAGCAGTACTACTGCTTGCGAGCGGTACAAAAAAAATACATCTCTGCCTACCACCGCTGGACTTAAGACGAGTTTTTGGTCCGGAGCGGAAGTAGCCACGGAAGTAGCCGCGGTAGTACTACTCCAAGCGGTAGTACCAATCCCAAGAGCGATAGTAAAAAATTACATCCCCTCCAAGCGGTAGTACCGCTGCAGCCTTTTTAAGGAGACCAAAACTGACACAACTTCTACAAACGGACTCCGAATTCAACAAAACAAAGTTTGTTGGAAAGCTAGCGACAAGGGCTATTACAATCTTGAAAGAAATAACAATAAGAAGAAAATTAGAAAAGGCCCATAAGAAAATGGTGAGAACCCTTCCTTGAATAAGACTGGTAAAACCTCCAACACCGAAAACGCAATAGAAGAAGCATGTGAACTCCGTTTTTGATGAACTCAAGCTTGTCAAGAAGACGACCATAAGCTCCAAATCTCACAAGGAGAAAACCAAAAAAGAACCAAGAAATATGAAGCAAGCATATGATGGCTTGATCTCTCTACGAACGATACAATCAAGCTACTCACTTGAGAGCCCCCCTTGATAGTACGGCAATCGATCCTATAACCCGGTCTCCAAACTACAACCATGAGACCGGTAAAATAGAGAACCTATCAAGGCCAAACCTTTGCCTTGCACAAAGTCCACTTGAGCTAGATGTAGACGATCTTGACTTCCTCAAGTTGGACCACCTTTCTTGATTGCGTTGGCTCGGTGAAGACTAGTAGATTGCTCCCCCATACTCCACTATGGGTGAGCCACTCTTCGACACATCTTCACAAGTCCATTGTCACCACAATGGACGGCAATCTTCAAGCACTTGATCTCTTCGTGATGCATCACTTGAACATGCACACCGCAACCTAACTCCACAAAGAACTCTCACGAAGACCATGGGTTAGTACACAAAGTGTAATTGACAATGCTTACCATACCATGGGATCACTTGATCCCTCTCGGTACATCTTCTACGCTTTGTGTCTTGATCAACTTGATTCACTCTTTGACTTAGTCTTGATCAACCTCTCACATGACCAATCTTTAGGTAATTCCTTGAATAGCACCTTGGTCATCACAAACTCTCCTTGAAACCAACAAATGGACTCCAAGAAAAGCCTATGGACAAATCCTTCAAATATAACTCAAGGCAACCATTAGTCCATAGAGATTGTCATTAATTACCAAAACCAAACATGGGGGCACCGCATATTCTTTCAATACGGATCTGAATGTGACAGACCCGTTGACTAAACCTCTCTCACAAGCAAAACATGATCACACCTTAGTACTCTTTGGGTGTTAATCACATGGCGATGTGAACTAGATTATTGACTCTAGTAAACTCTTTGGGTGTTGGTCACATGGCGATGTGAACTACGGGTGTTAAATCACATGGTGATGTGAACTAGATTATTGACTCTAGTGCAAGTGGGAGACTGATGGAAATATGCCCTAGAGGCAATAATAAAATGTTTATTATGTATTTCCTAAATCATGATAAAGGTTTATTATTCATGCTAGAATTGTATTGATCGGAAACTTAAATACATGTGTGAATACATAAACAAATACCGTGTCCCTAGCAAGCCTCTAATAGACTAGCTCGTTGATCCAAGATGGTTAAGGTTTCCTAACCATAGACATGTGTTGTCATTTGATAATGGGATCACATCATTAGGAGAATGATGTGATGGACAAGACTCATCCGTTAGCTTAGCATATTGATCGTTCAGTTTATTGCTATTGCTTTCTTCATGTCAAATACATATTCCTTTGACTATGAGATTATGCAACTCCCGAATACCGGAGGAATACCTTGTGTGGTATCAAATGTCGATATAGTGTTATATGAGTTATATGTTTTGGTGACCGAATGTTGTTCGGAGTCCCGGATGAGATCACGGCCATGACGAGGAGCATCGAAATGGTCGAGAGGTAAAGATTGATATATAGGACAATTGTATTTGGACACCGGAAGTGTTTCGGGACGTACCGGGAAGGAATCGGGTCACCGGAAGGGGTTCCGGGCACCCCCGGCAAGTTATGGGCCTTATGGTCCAAAGGAGGGGACAGACCAGCCCACAAGGGGGCTGGTGCGCCCCTCCCTTGTTTGGCCAGCCCAAGGGAAGGAAAAGGGGCAGAGCTAGCCCCTCCTGCCTTTCCCTCTCATGGGAGAAAGGAAAGGGGGGGCGCCTCCCTCCCCCGCCTTTCCCCGCACTCCAAATAAGGAAGGGGGGGGGGCGGCTTGGGAGGGACTCCAAGTAGGATTCCTCCTACTTGGGCGCCTCCTTTGGCAGCTCCTCCCTCCCTCCCACCTATATATATATGTGGGAGGGGGGCGCCTAGCACACAACGGAGAATTGCCTAGCCGTGTGCGGAGCCCCCTCCACCGTTTACACCCCGGTCATATTTTCGTAGTGCTTAGGCGAAGCCCTGCAAAGATCACTTCACCATCACCGTCATCACGCCGTCATGCTGACGGAAATCATCTACTACTTCAACGTCTTGCTGGATCAAGAAGGCGAGGGATGTCACCAAGCTGAACGTGTGCAGAACGCGGAGGTGCCGTGCGTTCGGTACTTGATCGGTTGAAGCGCGAAGAAGTGCGACTACATCAACCGCGTTGTGAAACGCTTCCACTTACGGTCTATGAGGGTACGTAGACACACTCTCCCCTCTTGTTGCTATGCATCTCCATGGATAGATCATTGCGTAAGCGTGGAATTTTTTTTTGTTTTCCATGCAACATTTCCTAACACAATGCTACTCTATCCTTAGTGAAATGGAGTTGGCTCACTTGCATCAAGAGATGGAGGAGGTTGGTGACACCCAGGAGCAAGCTGTTGTAGCATCAGTAGAGCCTCTGAGTGACACTTATGAGGCTGACTTTCCTCTGCTATCCAAGATAGTTGCTGACAAGCAACAGAAACATAAGTGGAGGTTAATTCAAGCTACCAGGCACAGCTCAAGGGTACAACCCTCTGTCAAAACTATGCTAGAGAAAGCACAAGAATTAAAGCAAGTGAAAGATTTGGAAAGCGCAAAAACTGGTACGAACCAACCTGCATTTTTCCCTTTTCAATACCCCTCCTTTATTGATGTTCCTAAGAAAATAGGAGTGGATATTGACGAACATAGTAGTCCTGCTCCTAGTCAGTTGAGATATACTGATCCAATTGACACCTTAGCTGGTCAATGTAATGTAGAACTAGTTTCTAAGAATATGTGTTTTATTCCTGGTAGAACTGTCATCAATAATTTCTTAGATAGTAATGTAGTTGAGAATCTTTCTCCTACTAGCATTGAGACATGGTTTGTGGCCTATGACTATGGACGGGGCAAGCACCCTATGGCTACAGTTATACCATGAATTGCTTATTTTGGAATGTGAGGGGCATTACAGCTCCTTGTAGAAAAACTTTACTTTTAGATTACATTGGTAAGATTAAACCTTCCATTGTAGGTTTACAAGAGATTAAGAAAGAGAGTTTCTCCGACTCCTTTATGAAATTCTTGGTTAGTGGAAGACATTTTGTCTGGAATCTCCTTCTAGCCATTGGTTCAGCTGGACGCATCTTGGTAGGTGTTAATCTAGATCTTAATGATGTTTTAGACTGGACCATTACTACGTTTAATGTCTCCTGTATTGTTAGGTTAAAAAGGTAAACAACTAGAGTTTAGAATAGTCACAGTTTATGGGTCCCCATATGAGGAGGGTAAAGAAAAGTTCCTTTCTGAACTCCACTCATTGTTCATTGACAATGAGACCCCAACCTTGGTAGGGTGGATTTCAATCTAGTTAGATTTAACCATGATAAAAGTAATGGGCATATTAACCATAGATGGAGTGATAAATTTAATGCTTGGGTGGAAATATGGAGCCTGCTAGAAATTAAGCTTTCCTCCAGAAAGAATACTTGGGCTAATAACCAGTCAAATAACATCATGTCTACCATACATAGACTTTTTTGTGATACTGACCTAGATAAGTTTTACCCTTTGGCCTCATGCACAACTCTGCGTGGACTAGGTAGTGATCACACACCCACTTCTGGGATTCAGGTTTGTATAAACAACCCAAGTCTAGTAGTTATAAATTTGAGAAATGGTGGCTCCTTAGAGAGGATTTCCAAAACTTAGTTAAGAAGAATTGGAAAGCTCCTACTCATGGGGAAACTTCTAGTGCTAGATGGCAAGACAAAATTATAAGATTTAGGAAAACCACTATAAATGGTGGTGTAGCAACAGTGAGGCTGAACTTAGAAAGCATAAGAAGAGCCTTATGGAAGAATATGACAAATTAGACATTAAGCTAGAGATCACTGACCTCACTAACAAAGAGCATGATAGAAGGAGAGAGATCCACCTAGAATTACAGGCTCATTGTCTCAAGAGGAAGTTAAAGCTAAGCAAAGATAGAGATATTAGGGAAGGTGAGAAATACTGCCTATTTTCAGGTTGTAGCTAATCAAAGGGGGAGGAAAACTTTTATCCACTCCCTAGAAGTCCCTGATGATGTGGTTACATAAACATTAGACATCCTAATTAAAAGTAGATGGTGATTTTTATAAGACCCTTTTTAGGAAAGACTCTGAGAGGGCTTGTTCCCTCAATATTTTTTTTTCTCCGCCGAGGAAAACTCTCTCCCAATGATAATGAGACACCGCAAGCCCCCTTCTCTAAGGAGGAAATAAAAAAAATAGTGTTTGACACATATGCAGATAGGGCCCCTGGCCCTGATGGTAGTCCTTTTTTCTTCTACCAGCATTTTTGGGATTTAATAAAGCATGATCTTATTGAGATGTTTGATGACTTCCATAAGGGCAAGGTAGATATATGTATATATATAGGGTAAACTTTGCTATGCTCTCTTTGATCCCTAAAGAAGTTGATGCTACTACCATGAAGAAATTTGGACCAATTAGTCTCCTAAATTGTAGTTTTAGGATTTTCACTAAGGTTTTAACTAAAAGAATTAATGCCCTATTGCTGAGACTCATTGCCTAAAACCAATCTGCCTTTCTAAAAGGTGTAGTCATTGCTCATGAGGTGCCACACTCAGTCCATGCTAGGCAAGATCAAGGCCTAGTGCTTAAATTAGACTATGAGAAAGCTTTTGATTTCGTTGACCTAGACTTCCTAATTGAGGTCCTTTCTCTTAGAGGTTTTGGGAAGAAATGGGTGTCCTGGATCCTGGCAGTCACCAGAGGAGGGTCGGTAGGAGTCAAGGTAAATGGGTGTGAGAGTGATTTCGTCCTCCCTAGTAAAGGTCTGAGCAGGGGGATCCCTTGTCGTCACTTCTCTATAACCTAGTTGTGCATGTACTCTCTAGGATGCTTGTGAAAGCAACTACTGAGAACCTGATTAGTGGCCTTTGTCCTGCTATTTGTCCTGGAGGAATCATGTGACTCAAGTATGTTGATGACACAATCCTTTTCCTTGAGAATATCATAGAAAAAGCTACTAACTTCAAGATGGTGCTAACACGTTTTGAGCAAGTTTCTGGGATGAAAATCAACTACACCAAGAGTGAGTTGATCTCCATTAATATGTCTGTGGAGGAAACAAATCCTTTTGTAGATACTTTAGGATGTAAGAAAGGCAGCTTCCCAATAAAATATCTAGGGATCCATCTCCACTATATTAAATTGAGGAGAGAGGATATCCAACCTTCGATTGACAAAATCCTTAAGGGGATTACCGGTTGGAGAGCTAAACTACTCTCCTACAAAGGCAGACTAGTCCTTATCCACACTTGCTTAGCCAGCATCCCTGTCTGTTCACTTTCCTTCTTCAAGTTTCCCAAATGGGCCATTGAGATTATCTATACCTAATATTAAAGGACGGATTGCTTTTCCACTATTTTTGGTCCATCAGATGTTTTTCGTACATTTTATTTCTCGTCCGTCGCCGTTTACATTAAAAATAAAAAAAGCTTTCGCGCGGACTCGAACCCTGCTCAACTAGGTTGAGCTGCAAAGCAACAACCAGTCCACCTAGCCAATGTTTCTTGGAAAGGCACAGGAATATTACCTTTTATATGCTCCACTCTTGCATGCCCTATTGGGCTGGCCCATTAGTGGGGAGGGACTCCCCTTTTTCTTATTTGGCTTTTTTCTTTTTCTTTTTTCTTATTTAAAATAATTTGGGATTTCAGAAAGTTCCAAATTTCAAAAGAAACCGTGCGCCCTATTAGGCAGGCCCATGAGTGGGGAGGGATGCCACTGTTTCTTACTTTGTTATTTCTTTTTTCGTCTTTAAATAATTTGGGATTTTAGAAAAGTTCCAAATTAAATTTTTTTGATTTTTGAATAATGTTTCAGAAGTAGTAAAATGTTTATGAATTTTAAAAAAAATTCTGCAAATTCAGAACATGTTCATGAATTTTTAAAACAATGCTAAAAATAAATAAAAAATAATTGTTAATTTAAAAAAAAGTTCATCAATTCAAAAAATGTTCGCTGATTCAAAATCTTCATGCATTAAAAAAGAATGTTCGTCAAACAAAAAATGTTCATTAATTTCAAAAAATTAATATTAAAGGAAGGAAGGATTCTTTCGTCCAATTATAGTTTCGGCCGTCATCTCTCTACCAATGTACCACACACCTTTTATGTTTCTCCGACGCATGGGCCGATCTAGGCTGCTCCACACTTTTTTCTTTCCTCGATTCAATTGTGGAGCAGCGAAAAATAATACGTTTCTATTTCTCCCCTACGTCGGCTAAGATGGGCCTATTCCGAAACATTTTTTTTCTTTCTTCTCATTTGATTGTGGCATGGAGGTGAGAATAAAACTGTGAAGCGCAAATTGAACTGTGATCATTTTGCAAAGACGGTATGATTGAAAGCATAATTCTTTTTTATCTTGGGAATAATTGTCGTGGATCATAAATTAAATAATGGTTTATATTTTAGCCTATGCTAGGGAAGTTAAATTTTCTCCCATTGCAACGCACGGGAATTTTTGCTAGTTAATACTCAGATGGCTAACTGTTTGTGGAATGATTTTGAAGGCCATAGAAAAAGATCCACTTAGCAAATTGGAGACTTGTTTGTATGAAAAAAGAGTATGGAGGCCTAGGTATTCCAAACCTCTAGGAACTTAATATATGTCTCTTGGGATCTTGGATTAAAAGGTACTCTAAAGGAGAAGGGAAACTCTAGCGGAAAGTGATTGATCATAAATATAACACTAACAAACCAAATATTTTCAATTGCTCTGCTACTACTACCTCTTCTAGGTTCTGGAAAGGAGTCTTGGGAGTAGCAAATGCAGCGAAATTTCGTTTTAGGTGGAATGTGGGCAATGGAGCTAAAGTAAGATTTTGGGAGGACACATGGTTTGGGACTCCCCCCCCCTTGCTGTCCAGCTCTGGCCCTCTACACTGTTTGTATTCAGTCATCCAAAACTATTAGAGATATCTGGAATGGTACTCAGATCAAGCTTACCTTTAGGAGAAATTTACTGAGAATATGATGGAGCAATGGTACCAGCCAGTAGAGATTTTCCGTGATATTACTCTTATTGATGAACCAGATGCTTTGGTCTGGTAGTATGAAAGCAAAGGGCCATATTCTAGTAGTTGCCTTTATCATGTAATCAACTTCATGGGGTGTGAAGCCTGTCTACATTCCTATTGTTTGGAAATTACATGTTCCACCTAAGATCCATGTGTTCCTTTGGTTGATTTATCATAATAAAATAATGACTAGAGATAACCTTAGGAAAAGGCATATCATCAAACCTCTAGATTGTGTGTTCTGCTCTGAAACTGAAGCTGTCCATCACTTATTTTTTGATTGTGTAGTAGCTACATATGTGTGGGCAATTTTAAGGGAGCACTTCAACATAAACTTGGGGTCTGATTACATGTCCATTGCCAGGTTTTGGTTCTCTAACAATCAGAAATCTGCCCTTAATGTAGCATGTGCAGCTGTTGTGTGGTGTTTGTGGAAAAGTAGAAATTCCATTATATTTAACAATACCACATGTACTTCTGGTAAACAGGATATTGGTAAGCTTCATAGGCTGGTCAAGATTTGGGCGATCTTGTCGACAAATCAAGGGAAGAAAAGTTTGGAGGACTTCTCAACCATGATGGAGGTGAAAATGAGGACCCCATTGTCCATCAGAAGTCGCTGAACTGGGACAAACTGAAGATCACGAATGCAGAACAAGTGGACCATGACTCCCCCTAATCCTTGCAAGATGGTTGCGGGAAGTGTGGTGGTCAGCCCGACCTCGGTGCTGGACCCCAGGTGATCTCCGTAGCCTGCAACAGCTCAGCCGATGAAGTCCAGGAGGACTTTCTATGAGCTCGACATGTTTGTTGCCTAAAGCTATCCAGCTCCCCCTTAGCCCCAGTGCTGTTAAGGATGAAAAAGATCTGTAATAAAATATATTTCCCTTAGTTTCTCTTCCTCTTAGTTGCTACTTGATAGATCTGTGAGCATCTAGCTGGAAAAATTTTAGTTTATTTTTGCACCTTTACCCTCATTTTAGGGGAGCTCATTTGTTCTGAATCTTGGTTTAATTTATCAATATGGAGCCGGGGACGTGGTCCCTTTCCTTCTAAAAAAAGATTGACAAGGTAGCTGTTAAGTTTATGTTCAAGTGCTCCCTAAATATTGCCCACACATAACTAGCTACTACACAAGGTCCTTTCCTTCTAAAAAATGTGTTCATATGTGCGTGGGAGTATCAAATGGGATCACCAAAGAGGCGTTTCATTCTACATGACACTTTGGAGCATGTAAAGAGATTGTCTTTTTCACCACGAAAAGGAAAATCATTATTCTTTCCGAATTCTTTAAGTTTTCTTTTCATGTTAGCAACTGCTATCCCTCTCATGAGCGGCAAAAGATTTTGTTAAACATGTTTTTTTCTAAATGATGTTCATCCCCGTCGATTTTCATTAAGTCTGCAAATACATCAAGGATTTAATTTGAGGTAAAATGCATCAAGGATCAAAAAATGAAAGGAAAGCAACAACCTGCCATTAGCCATTCTACATGATCCGGGCATCCCTTGAATCCCCTATTCTTGCAAAACAAGCACACATAATATCGCCCTCCAACAGATGAGGCACTTTCCGACATATACAATTAGTTGAATCACTGTGAATAACGAGTAAATTTGAAGACACTCAAACACTTTGTTTTTTTACCTTTTATTAATTCTCCTTTTTTTTGTGGGGTACCCTTTAATTCTCCTTCTCAATGGCACCCATCCATCTTCGCGCACACCTCCTTGATTAGCGTCTTAATCTATGAGCACATTCTTCAAATCTTTTTTGGTCATGTGCCTTATGAAGAAGTGCCCAATAATTAATCAAGAGAGAAATCCATATTACAACCCTGAATTATCACCAAAGTCTAAGATACAACCCTGAACTTCTAAATTGTCTAATTTATGACCACAAACTTCCAAAACCGAACAATAACCAATCCTGAACCTGTTTAGCACAACTTTTATTGGTTTTAACCATTGATTGCCTAATTAGCATCCCTGTCATCCATCCATGTCACCCACCTTCACACAGAGGATTAGCAGTAGCGCGGGTTAGAATGGGGCGCTACTGCTATTTAACAGTAGCGCGTTTCTACCTCACGCGCTACTGCTACAAAAAGAGGAGTAGCGCGGCACCGCGAAAACACGCTACTACTATTTTTGTCATCACCGTTGCCGTCAAGCTAGGCATAGTAGTAGCGCTGCCTAGAAAACGTGCTACTGCTATTGGAGTAGCAGTAGCGCGTTTTACTGGACCGCGCTACTGGTAAGTCTAACTTATCTTCACCGCGCGCGGCCCTCACTCTCCCCCTCCATGCTCTCCATGTCATCCCGCCCGTCGCTGCCGCTGCCGACCCATCGCCTCCGCCGCATTGCCGCCCGCTGCTGCTGCCGTCGCCCCCGGTATGTCTCCCTCCCTCCCTCCGACCGTCCTCCCTCCCTACACTACAAAAAAAACCACTTCCGTGATGATACGTGTTTGTCACAGTAGGTCACGTTTTCTATCATGCATGTACATCCATGACGATTTTATGACAGAATCAAGATAGTCATACCTGTGCTGTCGTAGAAGTGTTCCATGACAATACTAAAATTATCATCACGAAAGTGTCCACTTCCATGATGATAAATCGCGCGTCATAGAAGTGCTTTCGCCAAGGGTAACCGACATGTGGCATCCACCGTAACGGGTCGCCATTAAGCTATCGGGTTCCGGTTTGGATCCGATAACCCGTTAATAGCTAGGACCAATGAGGATTTTCCACGTGTAAAATTATCATTGGCTATAGCAACCACGTGTCAGCACCGCGAAAGGACAGATGTCAACCGCCCAATGGACAGAAGGCGCCTATGATATGTCGACACGTGGCAAGGCCCAACAGCGGCCCATTTAGATTAGAAAGGCTGGCCCAGTCAAAATTAGTGGGCTGGCCCATTAACGGCCTGCTTGCAGATGACCATTCGCAGTTAAGGCTCGTACGGCTAGTGTCAAATCGGCTCGTTCTAAACTTGTCATCATCGTGGCCCATGGTCACTTCTGCCCATTAACAGTCCGCTAAGTATTTGGGCCGAATTATGGCCCGGTGTGTTTCTGGCCTGTTAAAGGTCCTGCTTCATTTGGGCCCATTTATTGGCCATTGAAACTTTCGGCCCATAAACGACCGTGAAGGATTTGGGTCATATTCGGCCATGTCTGACATTCGGCCTGCTAGAGGCCCACTGTAGATTTGGGCCACTTCCAGCCTGTTGTGATTTTCGGCCTGTTAACGTTGGACGAAATCCATGGGCCATGTGTGGCCCAACATCACATCGGGCCTATTAACGGCCCATATAAAACTGATACTAATCAAGCCCGACCGAACTTCCGGCCTGTTAAAGGCCCGTGTAGTAGGTCGGTGCATTTACGGCCCGTCTGAATTTCGGCGTGTGAACGATCCGCATTGTAAATGGGCCACCACGAGATGAGATACATTTTGGCCTGCTAATGACCAGTGGGTTATTTAGCACAATCAGGGCCCAATCTCACTTTCGGCCTATTAAAGGCCCATGTTATTTATGGGCTCGAGATATTTACACATGTTAACGGCCTATTGTTACCGAGGGCCCAAATTATGTTTAGGCCTGTTAAAGGCCCACTAGGGGCACAGGCCTACCAAAAATATGAAAGCTTATGCTGATTTAGGCCCAGATATTTTTAGTGGGCTACATGCAAATTACGGCCCATAATCGTGTTTAGCCCAATTGGAATGGGCCTGACGAATGTTGGCACGTTGGGCTCGTACGAAGCTTTCGGCCGAATACATTACTAAGATAAACCTACACTATACAAAAATATCGTCATAATTTCTACAGCCTTTGGCAAGACGATAAATGATGTATCACAACAAAATAAATTCCAGCCATACAACAAAAGGCCTGTTGGCATAAAGTTTACAATCCTTGCAGATAAAAGCACCATCAGATGTATAGAAGCACAGATCATTTGACCTGAGTGCTAATGTTTCAGGCTGTAGAATCTGATGGAGCAGCATGATCTTCCCCTTTTTTTCGCCATTGCTCTTGAACAACGAAGCAAATGTATGATAGTCTGGTATCAAAACCATTCATATCTTGATGACATTTGTCAACCACTATTCTTGTTTCTGAAACAACATCCATTAGGGATTGGACTTGTGTCTAGAGCACAGATATATCACTCTGTCTAGCCAGAAGATTTTGTTCAGTAGGCAATTTGGACGAGGTTACCTTGACAACAACCAAGAATTACGCATGAAGGTGCTTTTTGTTGGGTAACGTTGCATGAAAACAAAAAAAATTCCTACGCACACGCAATGATCTATCCATGGAGATGCAGAGCAACGTGGGGGAGAGTATGTCTACGTACCCTCGTAGACCGTAAGCGGAAGCGTTTCACAACGCAGTTGATGTAGTCGAACTTTCTTCGCGCTCCAATCGATCTAGTACCGAATGCACGACACCTACGCATTCTGCACACGTTCAGCTCGGTGACGTCCTCGCCTTCTTGATCCAGCAAGATGGGTGAAGTAGTAGATGAGTTCCGGCAGCACGACGTCGTGGTGACGGTGATGGTGATGTAATCTCCGCAGGGCTTCGCCTAAGCACTACGAAAACATGACCGAGGGAGAAAACTGTGGACGGGGGCGCCGCACACGGCTAAGACAATGTTGTGCCCTTGTGTGGCACCCCTTCCCCACATATATATAGGTGACAGGGGAGGGGAGGCAGCCAGGCGCGCCCTAGGGCTGGCCGCTGGCCCCCTAGGCGCCCTGCCTTGCCCTGCGCCCCCCCTGCCATATTTTCCCAAGGGGGTAGGAATGAGGGGGGAGAGGGAAGGAAGGGGGAGTCCTACTCCACACTTTCCTTTCCCTCCCCTCTTTCCTTCTCCTCCTAGGCCAGCCTGCTATGGGGGCGCACCAGCCCCTTGTGGCTGGTCCGTTCCCCCTCTTGGCCCATAAGGCCCATAACTTTGCCGGGGGTGCCCGGAACCCCTTCCGGTGACCCGACAAGTATCCGGTACCCCCCGAAACACTTCCGGTGTCCGAATACCATCGTCCTATATATCAATCTTTACCTCTCAACCATTTCGAGACTCCTCGTCATGTCCGTGATCTCATTCAGGACTCCGAGCAACATTCGGTCAACAAATCACATAACTCATATAATACTATATCGTCATCGAACGGTAAGCGTGCGGATCCTACGAGTTCGAGAACTATGTAGACATGACCAAGACACCTCTCCGGTCAATAACCAATAGCGGAACCTGGATGCCCATGTTGGCTCCTACATATTCTACGAAGATCTTTATCGGTCGAACCGTTATGACAACATACGTAATTCCCTTTGTCCATTGGTATGTTACTTGCCCGAGATTCGATCGTCGGTATCTTCATACCTAGTTCAATCTCGTTACCAGCAAGTCTCTATACTCGTTCCGTAATACATCACCTCATGACTAACTCCTTAGTCATTTGCTTGCAAGCTTATGTATTACCGAGAGGGCCCAGAGATACCTCTCCGATACTCGGAGTGCCAAATCCTTATCTCGATTTACGCCAACTCAACAAACACCTTCGGAGATACCTGTAGAGCATCTTTATGATCACCCAGTTATGTTCTGACGTTTGATAGTACACAAGATATTCCTCCGGTATCTGGGAGTTGCATAATCTCATAGTCGAAGGAATATGTATTTGACATGAAGAAAGCAATAGCAATAAAACTTGAACGATCATAATGCTAAGCTAACGGATGGGTCTTGTGCATCACATCATTCTCCTAATGATGTGATCCCGTTTTCAAATGACAACACATGTCTATGGTTAGGAAACCTTAACCATCTTTGTTCAACGAGCTAGTCTAGTAGAGGCTTACTAGGGACATAGTATTTGTTTATATATTCACACATGTATTTAGGTTTCCGATCGAGACTATTCTAGCATGAATAATAAACCTTTATCATGAATAAGGAAATATAAAATAACAATTTATTATTGCCTCTAGGGCATATTTCCTTCGGTCTCCCACTTGCACAAGAGTCAATAATCTAGATTACATTGTAATGAATCTAACACCCATGGAGTCTTGGTGCTGATCATGTTTTGCTCGCGGAAGAAGCTTAGTCAATGGGTCTGCCACATTCAGATCCGTATGTGTCTTGCAAATTTCTATGTCTCCATCCTTGACTTGTTCACAAATGGAGTTGAAGTGTCTCTTGATGTGTTTGGTTCTCTTGTGAAACCTGGATTCCTTCGCCAAGGCAATTGCTCCAGTGTTGTCACAAAAGATTTTCATTGGACCTGATGCACTAGGTATTACACCTAGATCGGATATGAACTCCTTCATCCAGACTCCTTCATTTGCTGCTTCCGAAGCAACTATGTACTCCGCTTCACACGTAGATCCCACCACGACGCTCTGCTTGGAACTGCACCAACTGACAGCTCCACCATTCAATATAAATACGTATCCGGTTTGTGACTTAGAGTCATCCGGATCAGTGTCAAAGCTAGCATCGACATAACCATTTACAACGAGCTCTTTGTCACCTCCATACATGAGAAACATATCCTTGGTCCTTTTCAGGTACTTCAGGATGTTCTTGACCGCTGTCCAGTGATTCACTCCTGGATTACTTTGGTACCTCCCTGCCAGACTTATGGCATGGCACACATCAGGTCTGGTACACAGCATAGCATACATGATAGAACCTATGGCTGAGGCATAGGGAATGGCTTTCATTTTCTCTCTATCTTCTGCAGTGGACGGGCTTTGAGTCTGACTCAACTTCACACCTTGTAACACAGGCAAGAACCCTTTCTTTGACTGATCAATTTTGAACTTCTTCAAAACTTTGTCAAGGTATGTGCTTTGTGAAAGTCCTATTAAGCGTCTTGATCTATCTCTATAGATCTTGATGGCCAACATATAAGCAGCTTCACCGAGGTCTTTCATTGAAAAACTCTTATTCAAGTATCCTTTTATGCTATCCAGAAATTCTATATCATTTCCAATCAACAATGTCGGTGCAACAAACCCTGGGTCTGTTGCCCTGACTGTGCATAGGCATGAGAACATGATTACAACACCAAGGCCATGTCAAGATACAAGAGACCAAGATCTTCGAAGAACCAGCAGGCAGATTAAGAAGGCCAAGACCAAGACAGAAAAGCGAGACACCACCAGGAGAAAAGCCTCCCTTGCCGGGCAGGCGGACCTGGCAAGGACAAGGGCTCCCCCGGAAGAAAGCATTCAAGACGTCCCGGCAGGGCCTGCCGGGACTCACGAGGGCAAAGACACCTCACCAAGCCATCTCACCACGACCCACGTCGTTGATCAATGCGGTGTCAAGCCGCAAAGCGACCAAGTGGCAGCCATTCGCCACATGGCGGCCTCTTTCTATAGGAAATACCTACAGATGACACCCGTCCTGCGATGTGTCAAGCAAGCAGGCATGGAGCTGGCAAGATGAGCCTGTCAAGGCTTGCCGGGCGAGCAATGATGTGACGTTGAGCGGGGCATTTAATGCACTCTGTCAGCCTGCAGAATTAGGTATGATAGCACTGTTTGCTATCTTATCAGTGCATAATGACTGTTTTGCCACTGTGGTGACCCCTTAACCTATAAAAGGAGGCCCATGGCAACCGTAGCAAGGGTTGGGAAGTTGAACACCCCCACTCTCGTACGCGCGTAGTCACTGCCTCCCCAGGGCGAGCCTGCCGGGCAAGTGTACTACGATCCATTACCACTTTTCCACCATCAATCCACCAAAGCAGGAGTAGGGTTTTATGTCTCGCGGCAGCCCGAACCTGGGTAAAATTGCCCGTGTGATCTCTGCCGTGCTGCCCCACATTCTTCTGCTCTTTGTGCAACGCGACATCCCCCCTGCCGAACCAGCAAGGGGCCCCTTGGCCCCATAGGTGGCCATGGTTTCCCGCGACATCTTTGGTGCGCCAGGTAGGGGATCGCTTGCGCGAACCTGAAAGCGTGTGCAGCGCGTCATCTTCATCACCATCTTCATCTTCAACGGCGCCGTCGACAATGGCGCCCAAGAAGAAGCACGGTGTTGCTGCTCACCCATCCACCTCAAAGGTGCCGCCGCCCGCAGCCACCAATGTTGCGGGGGACGCGGAGGTGCACGAGAGTGTGGACGCCGCTGGGGCTGTGGTCGGGGCAGGTGGCACCGTCACCACTTCCCCTGTGGTCGAAGTAGGAGCAAGAGACGCCGGAGGAGAGCAACATCAGCAACACCCCGATGGCCACGCTCTGCGAGGTACGGGTGAAGGGGCTACTCCATCCACACTCCTTCCCCTCGCCGACGAGCACAGCCGCAACAATGGCGCTCGGTCCGGGGCGAATTGCCGCCCTCCAGCCGCCCCCACCACAGGGGCGGCCGCAGTGCGTGCACCTCCCCCGGGATGAGTCGACCAGGATGCTGCGCCTAGTGGAGCTGCTGACCCTCAAGCGCCATCACCGCGCCACCATGCCGTCCAGGTGGCCGCCCCGCAACAGCGGGGAAGTGATACGGTCGCTGCTGGCCCCGTCAGGAGCCGAGCGACGGCGCGATCTATGTCATCATCACCCATACCAAGTACTGCTACGGAGGCCATGGCGCGGGCTCAACTGCTGCTGAGGTTTCTGCCAGTGGCCGAGCAGATGGATGAATGGCGTGCCACCATCCAGAGCGTGCTCGGCTTCGCCGAGGCTGGGGGCTCACAGCGAGCTGGCCCGCCACGGCCTCCCCAAGCGACGACAACGACCCGAGCTGCTGGTCGTACGGAAGGGGCCACCCCCACGGTACAATCCCCGCCACGGCAGCTAGCGCGGGCACAGCGGAATCAAGAACCTGATGGCGTCTCGACGGCCTCTTCTGACCCTCGAGCGCGTCCAGGCCGGCAGCATGCCCCGGAGGACAGGCGGAGGGGAGACGCGCACGTTGTCGTTGAGCAACGCTGTGACGCCCACCGCTAGGCCAATGGGTGTGACGGTCCCGATGTCCACGAGCCTGCACTCGATACTGGTGGGTACCTACCTTTTGAGCTTGTGTGCCCTGACTTTACTCGTGAGCTGCGGCGAGTCCGTTGGCCGTCCGTCCGCACGTTCAAGCCAGAGATACCCGAGAAGTACAATGGGAGGCTGAACCCGGCAGAGTTTCTGAGCATCTACACCATCGCTGTTCAAGCTGCCGGGGGAAGAGATGAGAAGGTATTTGCCAACTACTTCCCTTTGGCTCTCAAGTCCAATGTGAGGTCTTGGCTGATGCACCTGCCAGAGAACTCCATTTCGTCATGGGCTGATTTGTGCCATGAGTTCATTGGCGCCTTCACTGGCGGCCATCAAGAACCAGGTCGGCCCAGCGATCTGTAGCTTCTTCAGCAGAAAGAAGGAGAGACTCTCCGGAAGTATTTGCAGAGATTTAGCAGAGTCCACAGAAACATCCCAAATATCCATCCAGCAGCTGTGATAGCTGCCTTCCAGTCCAATGTGCGCAACCGGAAGATTCATTCGAAGATGAATGTACGGTTGCCCAAGACTGTGAAGGAACTTTACACCTTGGTGGATAAGTGTGCTCGGATGGAGGAGGGAAGAAAACTGCCCGAAGAGGAGGATTGCATTAATGTTGATTCAGAGGATGATGACGAGTCCACCAGTCAGAAGAAGAGCAAGAAGCGCAATAAGAAGCGCAAGGATAAGACGGTAATGTCTGTTGAAGGGTCAGGTATCCCTAGTACCGGCAAGAAGGTTAAGGCCGAAACCCCCGGCAAGGAAGCTGCCGTGTGCTTTGACTGCCGGGAGGCTGCGGCCGCCGAAAAGGCCGGGAAAGGTGATGGACCGTACTGCAAGATCCATCGAACCAAGGGCCACGACCTTCAAGAGTGTTATCAGGTTGAGCAGCTTGTCAAGAGACGGAAAGCAAAATATGAGAAGCGTGACAAGGAAAAGGGACAGAATGTTGCTGGCGGTAAGGGTCGTGGCGGTGAAGTAAATCGCCCCGGAAGACCTCTTTGGAACAAAGGAAAACCCGTCAGGGATCGAGAGAAGGAAGCCTGCGGTGATGAGAGTGATGAAGGGGATGAAGAGGAAACCAGTGAGCAGGAGTTCCAGAAGGCCACTGACGCCCTCTACATTGACGGGGGTGTGTCCCTACATGCCTCTCACCGCCAACTCAAGCGGTGGGCGCGTGAGGTTAATGCCGTGGAACCAGTGCCAAGGGCCCGGGAACCACTCAAATGGTCACGCACGCCCATCATTTTTTATGAAGAGGATCATCCTGACTGCACCACTGCGGTAGGATGTTTGCCGTTGTTGGTCTCTCCAACAATCCACAACCTCAAGGTCACGAAGATTTTGGTGGACGGCGGGGCCGGGTTGAATCTGATTTCCCCAAAGGTTATCAGCAAACTTCAGATAGCAGAGGATGAGCTAAAAGTCACCGGCATGTTTCAAGGAGTTAATCCCGGCAGGAGTCATCCTAAGGGAAAGATCACGTTACCTGTGATGTTTGGGGGAGAGCTAAACTACCGGACTGAAAAGATTGTGTTTGATGTGGTTGACCTCCCCTTGCCGTACAATGGAATCCTTGGACGCCCAGCCCTGGATAAGTTCATGGCGGCATCCCACTATGCCTACAACATCTTGAAGATGCCAGGGCCAGTTGGAGCCATTTCTGTTCCATCAGATGAGAAAGACACAATCATTTGTGTGGACAAGATGTACCAGTACGTAGTCGCGGCAGAGGCAGCGGCAGTTCCCGCCAAGGAGAACAGAGGGAAGAAGAAGGATAGTAAGGGCTCCGACAAGGAATTCGGGAAGAGCGCCTCTCTGGAGTGCGCTGCGCCTGTTGATGACTTGCCGAAGAGTTCCAACGGCGAGAGATCCATGGTTGCTGCTCCACAAGTGAAGAAGGTCCCGGCAGGGCTGGATGGCATTGATGGTACTTTCACCGTCAGCGCCACCCTCGATGACAAATAGGAAAGCGCGCTCGTTGCCTTCCTGCAGGCGAATATCGATGTGTTTGCCTGGCAACCATCTGATATCCCCGGTGGTCCCAGGAAGGTAATCAAGCACCACCTTGCTGTCTGCCCACATGCCCGACCTGTCAAGCAGAAAGTCTGAAAGCAGGCCTTGGAGAGGCAGCAGTTCATTACAGAGGAGATCAAGAAACTTGAGGTAGCTGGTTTGGTCAGAGGAGTGCTGCATCCAACGTGGTTAGCAAATCCAGTGGTTGTCCGGAAGGCCAATGGGAAATGGACACTTTGCATAGACTTCACATATCTCAACAAGGCTTGCCCGAAAGGCCCATTCCCTTGCCACGCATCGACCAGATCATGGACTCCACTTCTGGCTGCGATTTGCTCTCCTTTTTGGATGCATATTCTGGGTATCATCAAATATTCATGTCCAAGGAAGACGAAGAGAAGACCTCGTTCATCACCCCGTGTGGTACATACTGTTTTATCCGCATGCCTTTCGGATTAAAGAGTGCCGGGTCTACTTTTGCAAGGGCAGTCCAGATTGGTTTTGGGCCACAGCTGCGCAGACACATTGAGGCATATATGGATGATATTGTGGTCAAAACCAAGGACAGATCAACCCTTATCCAGGATTTGGAGGAGACATTTGCCAGTTTGCGCAAGATCAACTTGAAACTCAACCCGGAGAAGTGTGTATTTGGTGCAACAAACCCTGGGTCTATTGCCCTGACTGTGGACAGGCACGAGAACAAGATTACAACACCAAGGCCATGTCAAGATACAAGAGACCAAGATCTTCGAAGAACCAGCAGGCAGATTAAGAAGGCCAAGACCAAGACAGAAAAGTGAGACACCACCAGGAGAAAAGCCTCCCTTGCCGGGCAGGCAGACCTGGCAAGGACAAGGGCTCCCCCGGAAGAAAGCATTCAAGACGTACCGGCAGGGCCTGCCGGGACTCACGAGGGCAAAGACACCTCACCAAGCCATCTCACCACGACCCACGTCGTTGATCAATGCGGTGTCAAGCCGCAAATCGACTAAGTGGCAGCCATTCGCCACATGGTGGCCTCTTTCTACACGAAATACCTATAGATGACACCCGTCCTGCGACGTGTCAAGCAAGCAGGCATGGAGCTGGCAAGACGAGCCCGGCAAGGCTTGCCGGGCGAGCAACGATGTGACGTTGAGCGGTGCATTTAATGCACTCTGTCAGCCTGTAGAATTAGGTATGATAGCACTGTTTGCTATCTTATCAATGCATAATGACTGTTTTGCCACTGTGGTGACACCTTAACCTATAAAAGGAGGCCCATGGCAACCGTAGCAAGGGTTGGGAAGTTGAACACCCCCACGCTCGTACGCGCGTAGTCACTGCCTCCCCAGGGCGAGCCTGCCGGGCAAGTGTACTACGCTCCATCACCACTTTTCCACCATCAATCCACCAAAGCAGGAGTAGGGTTTTACGCCTCGCGGCGGCCCGAACCTGGGTAAAATTGCCTGTGTGATCTCTGCCGTGCTGCCCCATGTCCTTCTGCTCTTTGTGCAACGCGACATCCCCCTGCCGAACCAGCAAGGGGCCCCTTGGCCCCATAGGTGGCCGTGGTTTCCCGCGACAAACAATATGTTATCTACATATAATATCAGAAATGCTACAGAGCTCCCACTCACTTTCTTGTAAATACAGGCTTCACCAAAAGTCTGTCTAAAACCATATGCTTTGATCACCTCATCAAAGCATATATTCCAACTCCGAGATGCTTGCACCAGTCCATAGATGGATCGCTGGAGCTTGCACACTTTGTTAGCACCTTTAGGATCAACAAAACCTTCTGGTTGCATCATATACAACTCTTCTTTAAGAAATCTATTAAGGAATGCAGTTTTGATGTCCATTTGCCAGATTTCATAATCATAAAATGCTGCAGTTGCTAACATGATTCGGACGGACTTAAGCATCACTACGGGTGAGAAAGTCTCATCGTAGTCAACCCCTTGAACTTGTCGAAAACCTTTTGCGACAAGTTGAGCTTTGTAGATAGTAACATTACCATCAACATCAGTCTTCTTCTTGAAGATCCATTTATTTTCTATGGCTTGCCGATCATCGGGCAAGTCCACTAAAGTCCGCACTTTGTTCTCATACATGGATCCTGTAACGCCCGGATAATTATGCTACAGTGAACCTCTGCTAATGATGCCACGTCTCCTCCGTTACAGTTGCTAATCTCGCGTTAGTTCGAAACCGGTTCGAATTCAAATTTGAATTTTTGTCAAACATAAAATTTTTTCAAACTTTAAAACTAAAATGTTCGGAGTGTGCCGATTAATGCCTAGGTATTTATGGTAAAGGAACCATGCTTTTATAAAAAGCCTAAATACTTTTAAATGAATTAAAACAGAAAAGAAAATAAATAAAAAGAAAAGGACTAAATGAAAACAACAAAAGAAAAGGAATGAAAAAAAAAAAGGAAACCCCCCCCCCACTGGGCCAGTCGGCCCAGCTGGCCACTTCAGTAGGCCGGCCCACCTGGCCCAGCCGGCCAGCCCCCCTCGCTCCCTTATCCCCCCACCCCGGTCAACCCTAGACCGAACCCCTCCCCCACTCGCTCGCCTCTCCCTCTCCTCCCCTCACCTCTCGATCCCATCTGGATCGGGGAGGGGGAATCGGTCCCCGTCGCCCTCGCCCGAGGCCACCGCGCCGCTCGACGCCACATCGCCGCCGCCTGGAGGATCGCCGTCGCCCGGAGCCGACTTCCGTTGCCACCTCGTCGGACGCCGCCCCGCCTCGCCTCCTCCTCGTCTCTCCTTCGTCGCGGCAGACCCAACCAGGCACCCCCCTATGAGCCTCGCCCGGCTCCGCCTCCCTCTACCCCGTAGCCGTCGCCGCGCTCAACACCCACGGCCGCGCCCGTCGTCGGCGCCCTGCGCACCGCGTCCACGGGCTGGCCCCACCTGCCGTCACCGCACGCCCGCAGCCAACACACTCGCCCTGCGCCTCACACCGTCGCCTTCCCCCGGCTGCTTGCCTCATCACCGCACGCCACGCGCCCCTCGGCTCCGCTGCCCCCTGCCGCGCCCCGACTGCCCGCACCCCTCGGCGGCCACCCGCACCACAGGCCGCGCCGGCCTGCCTTGCCTGCTGCTGTTGCTCCCGCCGCGCGCACGCCGTTGCCGCTCGTCGCGTCCGAACCGCCCCTGACCTCGCCCGCCTTTGCTCCGCCGCATCCCGCTCCCCCTCGCCGGGCCTCTCCCCTTCGCGCTGCTCCCTTGTTGTCGCTGCTGCTGCTCCGGCAGCCGCAACCACCCCCGCCGGCGCCGAACCGGCCTTCCCTTGCCGCAGCCATAGCTGGCTGGTCCCGCATCCAGCGCCCCGGCGGGCTGGCGCCCGTCGCCCGGTTCCGCCCGAACCGGCGCGCCCGATCCAGTGGCCTCTGTGCCACTGTCAATTGGGGCCCACGCCCCTGGCATTTAAAAAAATAATAAAAATAATAATAATAAAATATTTAATTAATTAACTTAATTAATATAGTTTAATTAAACTTAATTAATCCTGCTTAATTAAACCCTAATTAACCTGGTTAGTCTATGACAGTGGGACCCACGTGTCAGTTTGACCAGTCAACGGTCAGAGTTGACCGCTGACATCATGCTGACGTCACGATGATGTCATAATTGTATTTTCAAATTAATTTAATTAATAATAATTTCAGAAATGAATTAAATCTTTAAAAATGAATATAAAATAATCCGTAGCTCGGATGAAAATACTTTGTACATGAAAGTTGCTCAGAACGACGAGACGAATCCGAATACGTAGTCCGTTCATTCACCACACGTCCCTAGCATAGCGAACATGCAATAATCCACCTCCAGTCCGTCTGTCCGAAAACGTCAAACACTGGGAATACTTTCCCGGATGTTTTCCCCCTTCGCCGGTATCACCTATCACCGCGTTAGGGCACACCCGGCACTGCATATTGTCATGTCATACTTTGTGTAGCATTGTTTGCTTTGTATTTACTGTTTTCTCCCCCCTCCTTCTCTCTCGATAAACGCTGAGACCGCTGACGACGCTGTCGTGAACGACTACTACGTCGACGACCCTTGTCTCTCGACACAGCTTCCAGGCAAGCCCCCCCTTTGATCAACCCGATATCGCCTATTCCTTCTCTCTACTGCTTGCATTAGAGTAGTGTAGCATGTTACTGCTTTCGGTTATTCCTATTCTGCTGCATAGCCTGTCTTTGCTACTACTGTTGATACCTTACCTGCAATCCTAAATGCTTAGTATAGGTTGCTAGAATTACATCAGTGGCCCTACACTCTTGTTCGTCTGCCATGCTATACTACCGGGCCGTGATCACTTTGGGAGGTGATCACGGGTTTATATTATATACTATTACATACTTATGTTTCTGTTCGGAGATGGGGGCTGAAGGGGCAGGTGGTTCCATCCAGGCAGAGGTGGGCCTAGGTTCCCGACGGCCCCCGAGTGTTACTTTGTGGCGGAGCGACAGGGCAGGTTGTGACCACCTAGGAGACAGGTGGGCCTGGTCCTGGTCGGCGTCCACGGTTATATCAATTAACACGCTTAACGAGATTGGGTATTTGATCTGAGTCTTGGCTACGAGCCTATACGCACTAACCACCACGCGGGAACAGTTATGGGTACTCGACGTCGTGGTATCAGCCGAAGCCTCCTAGACGTCAGCGACTGAGCGGCGCACGCCGGGTTGGACCGCGTAACGCAACTTCCTTTGTAATGGAGGTTGCTAGGTCTGCTCACCGGCCGCCCACGCAACATGCAGGTGTGCAAAGGGCGATGGGCCCAGACCCCTGCGCGCATAGGATTTAGACCGGCGTGCTGACCTCTCTGTTAGGCCTAGGTAGGGCTGCGACGTGTTGATCTTCCGAGGCCGGGTATGACCCAGGAAAGTGTGCCCGGCCAGAGGGATCGAGCGTGTTGGGTAATGTGGTGCACCCCTGCAGGGAAGTTTATCTATTCGAATAGCCGTGTCCCTCGGTAAAAGGACGACCCGGAGTTGTACCTCGACCTTATGATAACTAGAACCAGATACTTAATAAAACACACCCTTTCAAGTGCTAGATACAACCCGGTGATCGCTCTCTCACAGGGCGACGAGGAGAGGATCGTCGGGTAGGATTATGCTATGTGATGATACTTGGTGAACTTACCAGCTACTCTCTTCTATATGCTTCAAGATGGAGGCTACCAGAAGCATAGTCTTCGATAGGACTAGCTATCCCCCTCTTATTCTGGCATTCTGCAGTTCAGTCCACAGATACTACCCATTTCATTGATACCATTGCATATGTAGTGTAGATCCTTGCTTGCGAGTACTTTGGATGAGTACTCACGGTTGCTTTGCTCCCTCTTTTCCCCCTTTTTCCATTCTTCTCGGACGTCGCAACCAGATGCTGGAGCCCAGGAGCCAGACGCCACCTTCGACGACCCCTACTACACCGAGGGTGCCTACTACTACGTGTAGGCCGCCGCCGACGACCAGGAGTAGTTTAGGAGGACCCCAGGCAGGAGGCCTGCGCCTCTTCGATCTGTATCCCAGTTTATGCTAGCCATCTTATGGCACCTTGTTTAAATTATGTCTGTACTCAGATATTGTTGCTTTCGCTGACTCGCCTATGATCTAGCACTTGTATTCGAGCCCTCGAGGCCCCTGGCTTGTATTATGATGCTTGTATGACTTATTTATTTTTAGACTTGTGTTGTGATATCTTCCCGTGAGTCCCTGATCTTGATCGTACACGTTTGCGTGTATGATTAGTGTACGATTGAATCGGGGGCGTCACAGATCCTATCTCAGATTTCATGGCCTCAAGCCATCTGTCGGAATCTGTGCTCATCATAGCTTCTTCATAGTTCGTAGGTTCGCCTTGGTCTAGTAACATGACTTCTAGGACAGGATTACCGTACCACTCTAGTGCGGATCGTGCTCTGGTTGACCTACGAGGTTCAGTAGTAACTTGATCTGAAGTTTCATGATCTTTATCATTATTTTCCTCTCTAGTTGGTGCAGGCATCACGGGAACGGTTTTCTGTGATGTGCTACTTTCCAATTCGAGAGAAGGTACAATTACCTCATCAAGTTCTACTTTCCTCCCACTCACTTCTTTCGAGAGAAACTCCTTCTCTAGAAAGGTTCCATTCTTGGCAACAAAGATCTTGCCTTCAGATCTGTGGTAGAAGGTGTACCCAATTGTTTCCTTAGGGTATCCTATGAAGACGCACTTTTCCGATTTGGGTTCGAGCTTATCAGGCTGAAGCCTTTTGACATAAGTGTCGCAACCCCAAACTTTAAGAAACGACAGCTTAGGTTTCTTGCCAAACCACAGTTCATACGGTGTCGTCTCAACGGATTTAGACGGTGCCCTATTTAACGTGAATGCAACTGTCTCTAATGCATAACCCCAAAACGATAGTGGTAAATCTGTAAGAGACATTATAGATCGCACCATATCTAATAAAGTACGGTTACGACGTTCGGACACACCATTACGCTGTGGTGTTCCAGGTGGCGTGAGTTGTCAAACTATTCCACATTGTTTTAAATGAAGGCCAAACTTGTAACTCAAATATTCGCCTCCGCGATCAGATTGTAGAAACTTTATTTTCTTGTTACGATGATTCTCCACTTCACTCTGAAATTCTTTGAACTTTTCAAATGTTTCAGACTTATGTTTCATTAAGTAGATATACCCATATCTGCTCAAGTCATCCGTGAAGGTCAGAAAATAACGATACCTGCCGCGTGCCTCAACACTCATCGGACCGCATACATCGGTATGTATTATTTCCAATAAGTCATTAGCTCGCTCCATTGTTCTTGAGAACGGAGTTTTAGTCATCTTGCCCATGAGGCATGGTTCGCAAGTATCAAATGATTCATAATCAAGTGATTCCAAAAGTCCATCTGTATGGAGTTTCTTCATGCTCTTTACACCAATATGACTTAAACGGCAGTGCCACAAATATTTTGCACTATCATTATCAACTTTGCATCTTTTGGCATCAATATTATGAATATGTGTATCACTACAATCGAGATTCAACAAGAATAGACCACTCTTCAAGGGTGCATGAACATAAAAGATTTTACTCATATAAATAGAACAACCATTATTCTCTGATTTAAATGAATAACCGTCTCGCACTAAACAAGATCCAGATATAATGTTCATGCTCAACGCTGGCACCAAATAACAATTATTCAGGTCTAAACTAATCCCGAAGGTAGATGTAGAGGTAGCGTGCCGACGGCGATCACATCGACCTTGGAACCATTCCCGACCCGCATTGTCACCTCGTCCTTAGCCAATCTTCGTTTAATCCGTAGCTCCTGTTTTGAGTTACAAATATGAGCAACCAAACCAGTATCAAATACCCAGGCGCTACTACGAGCATTAGTAAGGTACAGATCAATAACATGTATATCAAATATACCTTTGTTCACTTTGCCATCCTTCTTAACCGCCAAGTATTTGGGGCAGTTCCGCTTCCAGTGACCAGTCCCTTTGTAGTAGAAGCACTCAATTTTAGGCTTAGGTCCATCTTTGGGCTTCTTCCCGGGAGTGGCAACTTGCTTGCCATTCTTCTTGAAGTTCCCTTTCTTTCCCTTGCCCTTTTTCTTGAAACTAGTGGTCTTGTTAACCATCAACACTTGATGCTCCTTCTTGATTTCTACCTCTGCGGCCTTAAGCATCGCGAAGAGCTCGGGAATTGTTTTGTTCATCCCTTGCAAATTATAGTTCATCACGAAGCCTTTATAGCTTGGTGGTAGTGATTGAAGAACTTTGTCAATGACACAATCAACTGGAAGATCAACTCCCAGCTAAGTCAAGTGATTATAATACCCAGACATTTTGAGTATGTGTTCACTGACAGAATTGTTCTCCTCCATCTTGCAGCTATAGAACTTGTTGGAGACTTCATATCTCTCAACCCGGGCATTTGCTTGAAATATTAACTTCAACTGTGGGAACATCTCATATGCTCCATGACGTTCGAAACGTCTTTGAAGTCCCGGTTCTAAGCCGTAAAGCATGGCACACTGAACTATCGAGTAGTCATCAGATCGAACTTGTCAGACGTTCAAAACATCAGCTTCTGCTCGTGCAGCAGGCCTTTCACCTAGCGGTGCATCAAGGACATAATTCTTCTGTGCAACAATGAGGATAATCCTCAAGTTATGGACCCAGTCCGTGTAGTTGCTACCATCATCTTTCAACTTAGCTTTCTCTAGGAACGCATTAAAATTCAGGGGAACGGTAGCACGGGCCATTGATCTACAACATAGATATGCAAATACTATCAGGGCTAAGTTCATGATAAATTAAGTTCAATTAATCAAATTATTTAAGAACTCCCACTTAAATAAACATCCCTCAAGTTATCTAAGTGATACGTGATCCAAATCAAGTAACCCATGTCCGATCATCACGTGAGATAGTGTAGTCATCAATGGTGAACATCTCTATGTTGATCATATCTACTATATGACTCACGTTTGACCTTTCGGTCTCAAGTGTTCCGAGGGCATGTATGTAGATGCAAGGCTTGTCAAGTTTAACCCAAGTATTCCGCATGTGCAAAACTGTCTTACACCCGTTGTATGTGAACGTAGAGTCTATCACACCCGATCATCACGTGGTGTCTCGAAACGATGAACTGTAGCAATAGTGCATACTCAGGGAGAACACTTTTACCTTGAAATTTAGTGAAGGGATCATCTTATAATGCTACCGCCGTACTAAGCAAAATAAGATGCATAAAATATAAACATCACATGCAATCAAAATATGTGACATGATATGGCCATCATCTTGTGCTTTTGATCTCCATCTCCAAAGCATCGTCATGATCTCCATCGTCACCGGCTCGACACCTTGATCTCCAACGTTGCGTCGGGGTCGTCTCACCAACTATTGCTTCTACAACTATTGCTAATGCATAGTGATAAAGTAAAGCAATTACATGGCATTTGCACTTCATACAATAAAGAGACAACCCAAAGGCTCCTGCCGGTTGTCGATATTACAAAACATGATCATCTCATACAACAACATATATCACATCACGTCTTGACCATATCACATCACAACATGCCCTGCAAAAACAAGTTAGACGTCCTCTACTTTGTTGTTGCAAGTTTTACGTGGCTGCTACGGGCTTCTAGCAAGAACCGTTCTTACCTACGGCAAAAACCACAACGGTGATTCATCAAGTTTGTTGTTTTAATCTTCTTCAAGGACCGGCCGTAGTCAAATTCTATTAAACTAAAGTAGGAGAAACAGACACCCGCCAGCCACCTTTATGCAAAACTAGTTGCATGTCAGTCAGTGGAACTGGTCTCATGTGCGTGGACATGTAAGGTTGGTCCGGGCCGCTTCATCCCACAATACTGCCGAATCAAAATAAGATGTTGGTGGTAAGCAGTATGACTATCACCGCCCACAACTCTTTGTGCTCTACTCGTGCATATCATCTACGCATAGACCTGGCTCATGATGGCACTGTTGGGTAACGTTGCATGAAAACAAAAAAAATTCCTACGCACACGCAATGATCTATCCATGGAGATGCATAGCAACGAGGGGGAGAGCATGTCTACATACCCTTGTAGACTGTAAGTGGAAGCGTTTCACAACGCGGTTGATGTAGTCGAACTTTCTTCGCGCTCCAACCGATCTAGTACCGAATGCACGGCACCTCCGTGTTCTGCACACGTTCAGCTCGGTGACGTCCTCGCCTTCTTGATCCAGCAAGACGGGCGAAGTAGTAGATGAGTTCCGGCAGCACGACAGCGGGGTGACGGTGATGGTGAAGTGATCTCCGTAGGGCTTCGCCAAATCACTACGAAAATATGACCGAGGGAGAAACTGTGGACGGGGGCACCGCACACGGCTAAGACAATGTTGTGCCCTTGTGTGGCCCCCCTCCCCACATATATATAGGTGGGAGGGGAGGGGAGGCAGCCAAGCACACCCTAGGGCTGGCCGCCGGACCCCTAGGCACCCTGCCTTGCCCTGCGCCCCCTGCCATATTTTCCCAAGGGGGAAGGAAAGAGGGGGGAGAGGGAAGGAAGGGGGACTCCTACTCCACACTTTCCTTTCGCTCCCCTCTTTCCTTCTCCTCCTAGGCCGGCCTACTATGGGGGCACACCAGCCCCTTGTGGCTGGTGTGTTCCCTCTCTTGGCCCAAAAGGCCCATAACTTTGCCGGGGGTGCCCGGAACCCCTTCCGATGACCCGACAAGTATGCGGTACCCCCCGAAATAATTCCGGTGTCCGAATACCATCGTCCTATATATCAATCTTTACCTCTCGACCATTTAGAGACTCCTCGTCATGTCCGTGATCTCATCCGGGACTCCGAACAACATTCGGTCACCAAATCACATAACTCATATAATACTATATCGTCATCAAACGTTAAGCGTGCGGATCCTACGAGTTCGAGAACTATGTAGACATGACCAAGACACCTCTCCGATCAATAACCAATAGCGGAACCTGGATGCCCATATTGGCTCCTACATATTCTACGAAGATCTTTATCGGTCGAACCGTTATGACAACATACGTAATTCCCTCTGTCCATCGGTATGTTACTTGCCCGAGATTCGATCGTCGGTATCTTCATACCTAGTTCAATCTTGTTACCGAAAAGTCTCTTTACTCGTTCCGTAATACATCACCTCGTGACTAACTCCTTAGTAGTTTGCTTGCAAGCTTATGATGTGTATTACCGAGAGGTCCCAGAGATACCTCTCCGATACTCGGAGTGACAAATCCTAGTCTCGATCTATGCCAACCCAACAAACACCTTCGGAGATACCTATAGAGCATCTTTATGATCACCCAGTTACATTGTGACGTTTGATAGCACACAAGGTATTCCTCCGGTATCCGGGAGTTGCATAATCTCATAGTCGAAGGAATATGTATTTGACATGAAGAAAGCAATAGCAATAAAACTTGAACGATCATAATGCTAAGCTAACGGATGGGTCTTGTCCATCACATCATTATCCTAATGATGTGATCCCGTTATCAAATGACAACACATGTCTATGGTTAGGAAACCTTAACCATCTTTGATCAACAAGCTAGTCTAGTAGAGGCTTACTAGGGACACATTATTTTTTTATATATTCACACATGTATTTAGGTTTCCGATCAATACAATTCTAGCATGAATAATAAACCTTTATCATGAATAAGGAAATATAAAATAACAACTTTATTATTGCCTCTAGGGCATATTTCCTTCACTTTTTGCACTGTTAGTGGAGAGATACTAACGCACTACAGCAAGAGGTGACATTGTGCCTGTGGTAGCCTCGTCACCTTCAGGTGGTTGTGGCTGTTCAATCATTTGTTCCATAGCTTGCTGAAAGTTTGAACTTGTAGATTAGTGTACCACATATGTTACTAATGAGACAAAAACACACAAAGTAGGTCTCACATTTATACATAACTTATTTTGGTGAACTACTGTAATACATTAGCGTGTATTGTAGTGCCAACTACATAATAAAATCACTTTCGGAACATATGTCCATGTAGCATGCCTACTGTATTGTCTATTTCCTCACATTCGTTGACATCTAAGGATAAAGAGACATGGTTTAAAGTAGGATGAACATAGTATGAAATCATTCATATCATGAGCAAACAGATATAAAATGAACAGGCTATTGTATCATTGTGTGGGCACGTGAACATCACAACTAGATTACAGATCAAGACCAAAAGAATATCCTTCATCTCTTTTAAACCGTGTAAGGTGAAATGATACGTTCAGACAACTATGTATAAAAGTGAATAGAGTAACTGACATTGGCTGCAAACCAAGCAGTAAAATGAACACGTCACAGTAACAAGCAGTTCAAAGGCAGGAGGAGTAAGGACTTACAACAGTGGCTTGAACTGGTGTGCTCATGCCCTTCATCTTGCTGGTGTGGCAATCCTTGAAGATTTGCATTGCATTCGGTTCAGGTTCTTTTTGGTCCGCACGGGCTTTCCTATGTATTTGGAACAAGTCAATATAGATACGATAATATGGCACAGAAAAAAGAAGGAACTAGCAGCTATTTACAAGAGCCTCGCAGTGTGCAATATAGATACGAGATCCTGTTGTCTGTTGGAATTTCACTTTAGAACGGTTGGTCTTGTTCTTCAAACAGTTAGCCTAGAAGAAGATACTCTTGTAAGGCACATACGTAAATACAAGTTCAATATGTGATCTGATCAAATACATATACCCTACCTGATACTTTGGATCAGACCAGTGTTTAACAAGGGATGTCTAGTCTTCATCTGTAATATATTCCACTGGAGATGTTTGGGCGATTTCATTGTTAGCTTTGCCTTCAAAGTGAGTTTTTCTAAGGTGATACCGATACTGTCGCAGAGAAGACTGAAAAACATGAGTGCATGCTTGTTTAGTTGCATCATCTGTTGAATCCAACTTGAACCTCATCTGTTGAAAAAAGAATGTGAGTCTTATTAGGAGGAAGCTAGAAAGTATGGGACAGAGCAAGACAATATTACAAATTGCAATGAATAACATTACTTACGGATAAATGGTCAAGGAAGGTGTTAAACTGGGTATCGTCTTTCTCATTCCTATACTGGATCCACGTTGGCAGGATACATGCATGACACCTAACGACTGCCTCTGATACTAACTTGGCTTACTCTGTAGCATTATGTGGCCTTTTTAAACCTGCCTCAAAATGGATCTCCATTCTTCCTCCTTTAGATTTTGTTAATCTGTCAAGCATTATCCCTGATGTCTATTTCCGCTTGCGCCGTGGTGCTAGTTCAACAACGAATATGGAAATTGTTAGTGCACATCAAACTGTGAGAGTACATATAAAGGAGCATGCAACTGCAACTTGACTCGGTCAGGTACCGTCTTGGTGTTGATGCTCATGAGGTTCATCTGATCTTGCCAAGTCCTGTTGTGTCAGCAGTGCATCGGAAGTAGTGTTAGGTGTGAAGGCAGCTTGGGAACTGGCCAGTTGCGGAGCAAACAATCGAGTAACTCGTTGAGATGCCGGTACAGTTGAAGCGGATGCTGCAGCTGGTGGAGCAGGTGATACTGTGTTTGTAGATTTAGCAGATGGACTTGGACCTTCTACTGCACTATAAGTACCACCAGAATCTCGAGGGAAGATCCTTTTCCGTTGCACCTGATGAGTAACACCATTCCCTACTATATTCTTTTCCTTGCTATTTTTGACTTTGCCATGTCAAGCCGTACCCACAACACAAAAGAATAAAATCGCTCTTTAGAACTCATTGATGCATGATACACACAAGCAATACTTTGATGTAAGACAACCGTATGAGGATGGAATATGTAAGAAAAACAGGACGGCGTGACATATTCACAGCTACGATGTGTAAACTAAGCAGAAGGATTTTCAAGAAAATAGAAGTAATGCAAGCTGGACACCATATGAAAGATGCAACCAATATCACTCTGTCAAGTTAAAAGTGTCTTGTCATAAGTGGCATTTCGAAAAATTAGAAGCAGTACAACCTAGAAATCAATGCAAGATGCAACCACTATCAAACTGCCATGTTAAAAGCGTCCAATCATGAGTGACTGATGTGGGATACACAGCAGCGGTACTTTGATGTAAGAACATGGTATGATAGATAGATGCAGTGTATTCTAGACACAGAAAGGCATGTCATATGCACATGTATAACGTATAAACTCACCAGGTGCAATTTAATCAGAATAGAAGAAATACAGGATAGACAACAAATGCAACATGAAACCAATTATCAAACTGTCAACTTAGAGCAAGCACCTGCGATGGTGGAGTACGGGAGATGAACTCATCATGTAGACTTGGGACTTCAACTGCATTAGCAGTAGCAATGGCAAATCTAGAGAGTCTCTGTTTGCGTCGGTCCGGAGGACCACCAACATCCCCTAACTTACTCTTTCCTTCCTCTTTTTTGATATTACCTTCTGAAGTCAAAACCACAAGAAGATGAATAAAATTAGCTCTGCATAACTGGTTGATGCATGATACAGATGAACACTACTTTGATGTAAGGCAAGCGCATGATAGGAGGATGGAATATATACAAAAAAATGACAACATTGCATATTCACATGTATGATAGGAGGATGGAACATGTATGAAAAACAGTAAGCATAAGGCATTTGAACAAAATTAGAAGAAATGAAAGCTAGGCACCATATGAATATGCAACCAATATCACTCTATCAGGTAAAAAGTGTCTCGTCGTAAGTGCCATTTCAAGAAATTAGAAGCAGTACAAGCTGGAAGACAATGCAAGATGCAACCTACATCACACTCCCAAGTTAAATGTGTCTTATGGGTAAGTGATTGTTGCAGGTATAAGTTGTAAGCTACGCAGATGCAATTCAACAAAATTAGAAGCAATACAAACTAGACATCATACGGAACATGCAACCACATATAACAGTTCCAAGTTAGAGCAAGCACCTGTGATGGTGGAGTAGGGGAGATGTGCTCATCATCTACACCGCTACGTTGACTGTCCAGCCTTGTGTTGTCTTGCGAATCTTGTTGGGAGGATGGCGGAGTAGAATCTGTAGAGACCCTCTGTTTGAGTTGCTACGAAGGACCACCATCATCCACTACCTTACTAATTTCCTTCAGCTATATTGATTTTGCATTGTGAAGTCAAACCAATAAGAAAAAGGAATAAAATTCGCTCTTCAGAACTCATTCATGCATGATACTGACGAACACTACTCGGATGAAAGGCAAACACATGATACGAGGATGGAATATGTACGAAAAACAGGACGGTGTGACATATTCACACCTATGATGTGGTAACTAAGAAGAAGGCATTTCAACAAATTAGAAGCACTTCAAGCTAGACGCCATATGAAAGATGCAACCAATATCACTCTGCCAAGTTCAAACTGTCTGGCGTTTCAACAAATTAGAAGAAGTACATGCTAGAAATCATATGCAAGACGCAGCCAATATCACAGTGGCGACTTAAAGGTGCCTCATCATAAGTGACTGATGCGGGATATGCAAGAACAATAGTCTGATGTAAGAACATGGTGTGATCAGATATAGTATGTTCTAGAAATAGGAACACGTGCCATATTCACAGGCATGATGTGTAAAGTAAGCAGATGCAATTCAACAAAGTTAGAAGCAATACAAGCTAGACATCATACGCAACATGCAACCACATATAATAGTGACAAGTTAGAGCAAACACCTGTGATGGTGGAGTAGGGGAGATGTGCTCATCATCTACACAGCTACGTTGACTGTTTAGCCTTGCGTTGTCTTGCGAATCTTGTTGGGAGGATGGCGGAGTAGAATATTTATAGACCCTCCGTTTCAGTTGCTCGGAAGGACCACCATCATCCAATGCCTTACCAATTTCCTTCCGCTTTATTGATTTTGCATTGTGAGGTCAAACCGACAAGAAAAAGGAATAAAATTCGCTCTTCAGAACTCATTCATGCATGATACTGATGAATACTACTCTGGTGAAAGGCAAATTCATGATGCGAGGATGGAATATGTACGAAAAACTGGACAGCTTGACATATTCACACCTATGATGTGGTAACTAAGCAGAAGGCACTTCAACAAATTAGAAGCACTGCAAGCTAGACACCATATGGAAGGTGCAATCAATATCACTCTGCCAAGTTAAAACTGTCTAGTCATAGGTGGCGTTCATCAAATTATAAGCACTACATTCTAGAAATCATATTCAAGACGCAAACCAATATCACACTGCCAACTTAAAGGTGTCCCATCATAAGTGACTGATGCAGGATACACAAGAAGAGTAGTTTCATGTAAGAACATGGTGTGATAGACAGATATAGTATGTACCAAAAACAGGAAGGCGTGTCATATTCATACGTATCATGTGTAAGCTAAGCAGATGTAGTTTACACTAATTAGAAGCAATACAAGCAAGACACCATATGCAACATGCAACCAGATATCACACTGCCAAGTTAGAGCAAGCACCTGGGATGGTGGAGTAGGGGAGCAGAGACTTGGAACTTGTAATGCACTAGCAGTATGAGGAGAATCCGTATAGATGCTCCGTTTATGTTGCTGCAGAGGACCACCATCATCGCCTTCCTTACTCTTTTCCTTCATCTTTTTTGATTTTGCCTTGTCAAGTCAAACCCACAAGAAAAAGGAATAAAATTTGCTCTTCAGAACTCATTGATGCATGATACTGACAAACACTACTTTCATGTAAGGCAGCCGCATGATAGGATGATGGAATATGTATGAAAAACAGGACGGCAAGACATATTGACATGTATTATGTGTAAAGTGTAAACTAAGCAGAAGGTGTTTGAACTAGTTAGAAGCAATGCAAGCTAGAAACCATATGAAAGATGAAACCAATATCACTCTACCAAATTAAAAGGGTGGGCTCATAAATGTATTTGACCAATTTAGAAGCAATACATGGCAACAAGCTAGAAATAATATGCAATATGCAATGAATAAAGGTGTCTCATCATAAGTGATTGATGCAGGATACAGAAGAGAGGTAGTTTCATGTAAGAACATGGTTAACAGATAGATGTAGTATGTACCAAAAATAGGAAGGCATGTCATATTCACAGGTATAATTTGTAAACTAAGCAGATGGAATTTACCCTAATTAGAAGCATTACAAGCTAGACACCGTATGCAACATGCAACCACATATCACACTGCGAAGTTAGAGCAAGCACCTACGATGGTGGTTTAGTGGAAATGCGGTCTTCAAGTACAGAGCTACATTCAATATCTTCATTTAGACTTGCTTTTTCTTGGGAATCATGTGGGGAGGATGAAACTGCACTCTTTATAAGAGTAGCGTGTCTCATACTAACCCACGGGCGTGACTGTCTCATCATAAGTGATAGATGTAGGATACACAAGAACAGTAGTTTGATGTAAGAACATGGTGTGATAGGCAGATGTAGTATGTACCAAAAACAAGAAGGCGTGTCATATTCACATGTATAATGTGTAAGCTAAGGAGATGCAATTTAAAAAATTAGGAGCAATACAAGCTAGGCACCTTATGCAACATGCAACCAGATATAACACTGCCATGTTAGAGCAAGCACCTGGGGTTGTGGAGTAGGGGAGATGAGATTTGGAACTTGCACTGCACTAGGAGTAGCAGGAGAATCTGCAGAGATCATCTGTTTTGGTTGCTCCAGAGGACCACCATCATTCCGTGCGTTCGTCCTTTTAGATTTTGCCTTGTCAAGTAAACACACAAGAAAAAGGAATGAAATTCGCTCTTCCAAATTCGTTGATGCATGATACTGACGAACACAACTTTTATGTAAGGCAACCACATTGTAGAAGGATTGAATATGTACGAAATACGCTAAGCAGAAGGCATTTCAACAAATTGGAAGCAATGCAAGCTAGACACCATATGAAAGATCCAACCAAAATCACTCTACCAAGTTAGAAGTGTCTCATTATAAGTGGCATTTCAACAAATTAGAGGCAATACATGTTTGAAATGATATGCAAGATGCAACCAATATTACACTATCAATTTGAAGGTGTCTCATCAGAAGTGATTGATGAGGGATACACAAGAAAGTAGTTTGATGTAAGAACATGGTTAATAGAAAGACGTAGTATGTACCAAAAACAGGAAGGCATGTCATATTCACAAGTATAATGTGTTAACTAAGAAAATGCAATTTATCCTAATTAGAAGCATTACAAGGTAGACACCATATGCAACATGCAACCACATATCACATTGCCAAGTAAGAGCAAGCACCTGCGATGGTGGTGTAGGGGAATTGCGGTCATCAACTAGAGAGCTACGTTGACTATCTTCATTTAGCCTTGCTGTTTCTTGAGAATCATGTGGGGAGGATGACACTGCACTCTTTAAACGAGTAGCGTGTCTCACAATAACCCACTGGGGTGACTGTCTCATCATAAGTGATTGATGAGGGATACAAAAGAGCGTTAGTTTGATGTAAGAACATGGTTAATAGACATATGTAGTATGTACCAAAAACAGGAAGGCGTGTCATTATCAAAGGTATAATGTGTAAAGTAAGCAGCTGCAATTTAACCAAATTGGAAGTAATACAAGCTAGACACCATATGAAACATGCAACCACATTTGACAACGCAAAGTTAAAGCAAGCACCTGGGATGGTTGTGTGTGGCAATTGAGATCATCAACTGCAGAGCTATGTTTACTGTCACCATCTGCTGACACTACACCCTTTAGAGCGCTGAAACGCTAGTGCTTATCTTCGAATTACACTGGAGCGACTTCTGTCTTTTCTTTTGTGTATTCATCAACACCGCGTCAGAGTCTGAAATACCCATGCATAAAAAACAATAGTGTTAGTATGGGTGAAGTGTGTGCACAAGTAGTACAATGTAAAAGTAGCAGATAGCAGGTGGGTGAGAAATAAATGATTTGAGACATATGATAGCTCTACAACATGCATGGCACACGAAATTACTAGATTCTCGGATTTTGAAATATGAGCACAGGGATGGCTGGGAAATGTAGATGCTCCTCCAGCACACCACAAGGTGTGGTCCTATGAAAATAATAGTCGACTGAAAACAAATTGGTCAGTCCATTTTTCCTGCACCGTCCGATGTACAAAGAACGGGCAGATCACCTTCATCTACCTCCAGCCAGTCAGTGTTGACGATCTTCCTCGAAACGCGAGCGACCACCAGCCCAGTCCCCTGCCTCCGCCCTCTTCTCGACCTCACAACACCGCCGTGCGTGGCACCGCCCCCCGGCCATCCCTTCAAGCCCCACCGACCACCAGATCGGGCGCAAGCAGCTCCTGCACCCCACACCGCTATGATAGGCACCGATGCGCCGCTTCCCCGGCGAACAGGCGGACTAGGTTCTCCGCGCGCCTAAGCGGGTGCTGCTTCTTTTAATTGTGAATCAACTGACCCTGAATTGAAATCCAGGCGGGCGACTGACCTCTAGCTAAGGTGAAATAGTAAATGGGAGGAAACCTTGTGCATTTAGTATCACGAAGAAGGTGCAGTAAGAAGTGCTCAACTAGTTTCTTTCGTCGGATGAATACGGTGTGAGCAGAGATGTAAGATTTGCACGAATAAGGGAAGAGGAGTACCTCTTTCTGCTGGCAGTGCTGTGTCCTCCTTCTATTTTTCCAACGATCTTCTTGTGGTTCGCTGGAAATGAGAAGTTGTGGAGGACGGTGGAGCCTTGGCCGAACCCATGGCCAAGTTGTTGAGTGTGGTGCGGTGGCCGTCTGTCGGCGGTGGGGAACCAGATCCAAGGCGGCGAACGATGGCGTAGCAGGAACAGCTTTAGTGCGGTGGACGGTTGCGACAGTGGAGCGGCAGCGGTGAGGCGCAGGATGGCGTGGTCGAAGTGGTTCTGGTACGGCGCATGTTAGCATCGGCGTCGTGGAGGCAGCTCTGCCTCGGCTTTAGCTGCTAAGTCCTTGAGGGCGTTGCGGTTGCGGTTGCGTTATATGACGATGTCGAGGTACCGGCTCCGACGTGATGGAGGAGGGCGGCGGTGGATTGCGCGTGATGGGGTGGAGGATGGAGGAGGCTGGGGTTTCGCGGCTGGTGGAGAGGGCGTTTTGGCGCCCACGGAGTATGAATGGGGAACGGAGGGAGGAGGGAACTAAGGGGGAACAATGTTTCAGTTTGGGACGCGCTTGTTTGAAATTTGGGGAAAGTTACAAACTTTGCCCCCATCTAAAATTTCGGACATATTGCGGGTCGGGGGTAGGACAGTAATCTCAGGTGTCCCAAATGGTGGGCGGGATAGATTTCGGCCGAGCGCATGGGTGTTTAGATTCCCACGGTGTATGAATGCTTCTCGGAGGCGGTTGAGACTGGCGTCTTGGTGAAGTTACAAACCTACCGCAGTTTAGACCTTTGGACACCGGGTCGATAGGCTACACAGGTCAGAGTCAGGACAGTAATTTCCTACCACCAAACATTAGTCTCGCGCGGTTTTGTGTGACCAGAGGCTTATTTGGCGCTTCGTTCAATATTTGTGTCATGGTAATCTCACGTCAGATGCCAGGGGGTGGCTTATCATTGGTGGAGCCAAGAGGACGTCGTTGGGCCCTGGAAGCGGGAGTGAGCACGAGCTCGATCGCACACAAGACGTACCCAGGTTCGGGTCTCTCCGGAGAGATAACACCCCTAGTCCTGCTCTGCGGGGTCTCCGCATGATGACTATGATCAAGAGTGTACAAGGTTGCTCCTTGAGCTGTGTTGCTAGAGGGGGAAGAAGGGTAGAGCTACCTCTCTTCTCCTAGCTATGGTGTTATATGGGAATGAAGGCTGAACCCTTTGCATGGGTGAGCCCTGGGGATTTTATAGGCCAACCCTCCAGGGGTACAATGGTAATACGGCCGGGTGTAGGGCCCGAACGTCAGTGTCTTAGGTCGCCGGGTTCTCCGCCGGCTGCTGGGGCCCGCCTCTGGAGGGCCCTGCCGGCTGCCGAGAATTCGGCCGACAGGTAGGGCCCACCGCCTGCGAGCCACGCTGATTGCCTTTTGCTGTAGCTTTGTCCTTGATGACGGAGGCGGCGTCAGAGGTCGTATGGCTACAGTCCCGCGTCAGGCGACTTGGTGGCCGCTTGGTCAGTGCACACTGTAGCAACATTCCATCTCGTTGGAGCAGGTGAGTGCGGACTCTGAGGGGAGGGAAGGGCCGGCTGCTGGATGCCGGCCCGCCCCCAAAGCCGCTTTCTAGGGGTGCGCCGTCTTCTAGGAGGCCACGAATAGGTAGGGCCCGCTGCCTGCAGCCGTACTAATTGCCCTTGGCGGTAGCATGGCCCTTGCTGACGAGGGCCATGTCATGAGTCGCATGGCTACAGTCCCACGCCTGGTAGGTAGGTGGCCGCTCGGTCAGCTCATACTGTAGCCATGCTCCTCCGGGATTCGGGGGAGTAGGTGGCCCTGTAGCCATGCCCCATCTCGTCGGAGCAGGCGAGTGCAGACTCCGAGGGGAGGAGGGGCCATCTGCTGGGAGCTAGCCGCCCCAAAGCCACCTCCTAAGAGTGCACCGTCTTCTTGGAGCCGGCCGCTTGGTCCTAGCTGGCCCAAGGAACCGGCCGCGTGCTCGGACGGTACGAGGGGCTTTGCTAGCCCCGATGTCTTGAAATGTTATTAGGTCCGGATGAGGCTACCCGGGGTCTATCCCCCCGACAGTAGTCCCCGAAGCTGGTGAGGTGCCACGGCTCAAAGCCGGAGTGCCTCAGCAGTTTCCTCCTCCGAGAGATCCTGTGCCTTTGCTTCATCCGGCTTGAAGAGGCCGCCTGTCAGGAGCCGGCCGAGGCAAGGCCGGCCGCCTGATGGATTTGAATCGCCGTGGCGGGCACCTGGGGGCGCGCTTGTCGCCCGTTGCTCGCACTCCATGCGTCGCCAGCAGGTCAGGCCGGCTTGCCAGCCCACGCACACGACGGGACGCCGCCGCAGGCTTGGGCCCACCACTACACGGCCTCGGCGTGCACGCGGATCCGCTGCGGCCGAGGTGGCTGGTTGCCCTTCCGGGGCAGAATGATTGCGCGCCCTTAAGGCGCGGGATTTGCGGGGTCATGTGGGGTGTGGGCGCAGTTAATCCCCACGCCCCCCATGATGCGTCGCCTCGACTCCGCCGCCGTATCCGTATAAATAGAGTGGAGGGGGGCGGCCAAACGCACGTGCCCCCCTCCCACTCGCTCCTTCTTCCTCTCCTTGCTTCCTCGCCGCCATCGCGCCACGCGCCGTCGAAGTGCTGCTGCGACTCCACCGCCGTCCAGCCTCACCGCGCCACCGCCCAGCCACCACAAGCCGAGGCATGGCGCGAGGCGACTGGGACGGCTCCAACGTCCATGAGGGGCACATCGAGTTCCTCCGCGCGACGCGGAGGCTTCCCGATGCGGCGATGGTGGGGACGCGCCTTCCCGACGCAAGGGAGATCTTGCCGGCGCCGAGGAACGGTGAGTTCGTCATCTTCCGGAGCCACTTCCTCAGAGGATTCGGCTTGCCGGCGAGCGGCTTCCTCCGCTCCTTGCTCAACTTCTATCATCTTCAACCTCATCACCTCACCCCAACACGGTGGTGCTCCTCTCCAGCTTTGTGACCTTCTGCGAATGCTATCTCGGCGTCCTGCCCACACTCGAGTTGTGGGGCAGGTTCTTCTACCTGAAGTTGGGCACCCAGGCCAAGGCCGAGCCGGCCTAGTGCGGGGCCTGTGTTGCCGTGCGCGCACCGGCTTCGAGACCCGCTTCCCTGCCATCACTCTGCTGGAGTCAGCGAAGCTATGGCAGAATTCGTACTTCTATGTCTGCAACCTCCACCCGACACGCGACTACATCAACCTGCCGGCTTACGCAGCCGGCCCACTGCCCGAGCCACGGAACAACTGGGGCCAGCAGCCGAAACTGGTGCCGGCTGCAATCACCAACGTCCTCACCAGGCTTCAAGAGATGACGGACTTGGAGGGCCTCAGGCCGTCGGACTTGCTGGCCGCCTTCGTCCAGCGCCGGGTGTCGCCCCTCCAAGCCCGGCCTCATCTGATCTGCGACATGAGCGGCCGCCGAGACCCGTGTCGGATGTCGACCAAGGAGCTGCCGACTGTGGAAGTGGTCGGCCATGTCAATTACTTTTCCGGCAGCCAGCTCAGCGAGACCGACTGGAGCATCGGCAAGGAGCCGTACAGCCGCGCCAATCCACCGCCGCTGGTTAGTATCTGGTTCCCCTTCTCTGCTCATGCCATGCTCTTCATTTGACCTAACCACCCGGACATGGCGCAGCACTTCCCTGGCCAGGCAGCAGCCGGCGCGCCGGCTCCAGGCCACCAGTGGATGGCGGACCGCGAGGAGAGCGACGTGGGCGACCCCGAGCTGGGGGCGACCGTGTTGGAGGACGAAGGCGACGATGACGCCACTGGGGGAGGCGGCGACGAAGGAGGCGGCAATGTCCGGGACTAGTCGGATGATGATGAAGACGGCGACGGACAACGCTGCCCCGAAGGCGCCGACAGGGCATGCGCCAGCTCCACGATGGCGCGGCTGACAGGCGGGGCGCCGACTGGGGCACCCAGCGCGCCTAAACGCCGTGCCGAGGGGATGTTTGGCAGCAAGGCACGCAAGAAAGCTAAGTCGACGGCCGCCATTCGGAGGGTCCCGAAGGAGCGCCCGATGGTGTCCAGGTAAGTGTGTTGATGGTTTTGTCCTAGTTGTCTTTTTCTGGCAAGCTCCTTATCTTTGCCTGCTTTGCTGCGCAGGGCCCCCCTTTCCATATCGCGGGCTCCGTCCACCTCGTTGATTGGATCAGCAGGTGGCTCTGAGGAGGCCCGTCGCGTGGACCCGACCGCCACCCTTCGGGAGGTGACGGAGAGGAAAGCGCGAGAGGCGCGGGAGGAGCGAGAGGCCAAGGCAGCGACCGCGGCGCAGGCAGAGGCCGAGGCCGCGACCAAGGCGCAGGCGGAGGCAGCGACCAAGGCGCAGGCGGAGGCCAATGCTAAGGCCACGGAGGACCCGGCCTATAGCGGGGTCTCGGAGGCCGCCGATCTAGAGCAGCCGGAGCCGCCGGTGGTGGAGATCCAGGCACCGACTGGAACGGCCGAAGCCGACCAGACGGCACCAGAGCAGGGGGCGACCGGCCCCATTGTCCCGGACGTGGAAACGGTTCAGCGTGCGCCGGGCGCTGACGAGCGGGGAGGCGGCCATCCCGAAGGGCCGGATGGGCCTCTGGCCGGCGCTGGGCTGGCGACGAGCCAAGCCCTAACAACGCGCGCCTGCGCCCATCACTGGCAGCTTCCACGCCAAGGCCGATAGAAGTTGGGGCCGCGAGCTCGCCGGTAGCCGACACCAAAGCCTCGAGCTCCGCTCCGCCTGGTTGGGCACCAGGAGCCGTCCTGAATCTCGTGGTGCAGGACATCCTAGACAAGTTCTTCGCCCACGGCGCCACCCTCCTGAAGGCGAGGAGCGAGATAGTGGCGATGCAGACGTCTGTCCGGGTATGTTCTTGATCTTGCTTCTTATTTTTGCAATCTTCAGTGGGGACGCGCCAGCGCACCCACTGGGTGTAGCCCCCGAGTTCCAAGCCGGCTCCTGAGCACGCGGGTTGGAACTTTAAGGCGTGTTTCTGAATGCCGAGGTGTCGTTCTCGCCGCAGGACTACCACAACCTGCGTGCGGCCGCCTTCAACTCCCAGAACCAGGCGCTCGCCAACCGGACCGCCGAATTGCGGAAGAGCCAAGGTACATAGGCTGGCTTTCAGTGGGGGCGTGCAAGCGCACCCACTGGTTGTAGCCCCTGAGATTCGGGCCGACTGCTGAGCAGTCGGGCCAGATCTTTCCGACAACTTCTTGTCTTTGTTGATGCTGTTGCTGATGTTTCTTTTTTGTTTTTGTAGAGGCCGCCGCCCAGCTGCGGGACCGCCTGCATGTGCTCGAGGGCCAGCTTTAGGCCCAGGAGCAAGAGCGCAGCCAGGCGGCAGCGGAGCGCAACTAGCTTGAGAAGGAGCTGGCTGACCAGGCAATCCGGCACGCGGAGCAGGTCCAGCAGCTGAAGGACGGGGAGGAGCGCCTCAAGCCCGAGTTCGAGTCCCAGCGCTCGTGCTGGCCCGACAAGGAGAAGTACTTGTCGAAGGGCTACTCAGTGATCGAGGATATGTGCGAAGGTGAATCTTCTTTCTCTCTTGCTTGAAGGCACTGGCTGGTGCTAGAAGCCGGCCTCTTATTCCTTTGCTTTCTTTTGGACAGAGTTCTTCCCGAATCACTCCGGTGCCATCACCCAAGCGATTGAGGCGCGACGCGATCAGCGGAGGAGCGTGGGCGTGGACATTGCACCGGACCGGCCCCGGAACTTGGGCGAGCAATTCCTATCCGTCCGGATGCGTCTTGAGCCGGCACGCTGCCTGCTCCGCCGGTTTCAGCATGTCGGGTCACAGGTCTTGGAGGGGCTCTGGCCGGGCGTACAGGTTACCCGAACACCCAGCTGAACCGCCGACTGGTTGGAGGTGGCGGCGGAGCAGCTCGAAGCGTGGAAGGGTGCCGCGGCACGGGCCGGCGCCAAAGTGGCACTGGAATTCATGAAGGCGTGGTACCCAGGCGTGAGCTTGGCTCAGCTGGCCACGTTTCGCCAGGAGGCGGCGCCGGAGCTGGAGGCGGAGCACAAAAAGATCGCCATTCCCGTGGCAGCCCTTGCCGATTACGGCGACATCGGCGTCTTCGTCCCAGAGCGGGCGAAAAACGTCATTGAGGTGCCACCATCCTGGTTCGGGCTGAACCCGGACGAGGTGGAGAACCCGGCGGAGGAGATCGCTTCCAGTGACGAAGCCGAGGAGGAGGACAAGGACGAGGAAGGCGATGGCGTTGCGCGAGATGACGGAGTGACCAACCAGACTCAGCCCGATCCAGCCTCAGCCAGCGAGCCACGGGAGACCACATCGGCCACCGCCGCCGCCGACCAGACCGAGACCATCCGGCCGGAGGCCCCGCCAGCCGGTGCTTCAGCCACCGCCGACCTGTCCGAGCCTCCCACAACGCCCTTGGCCTGAGCGGCCTTTATCTTTTGAATTTTTTGTCTTGTGCTAACAAACATGTTAATCATGCGCAGTTCCACCCACTGGGGTGTATCTAAACTTTGATGAATGCCGGCCTTGGGCCTTTTGCAATGGAAATAACTTGTTTTCCCACATGCTTGTGTGCCTTGCCGAGTTCTAACTTGATTTTTCCTTTGCTTTCTTTGGCTTTTTCCTTTGCCGTGTTCCTTTGGCTGCCGCCCTACCAGCCGGACAGCCGCACTGCGGTCTGTGGCCGGGTCAGGGACTTGGCCATTTAGAGTAGGCAAATTACTTCAGCTGCTTAAAGCGTAGCTAGTCAAGCGAGAAGCCGGCCGGCTGGCTGCTGAGCAGCCGGACGGGGGAGGCGAGAGGCGGGCTTGGCCTAAATTGGCATTCTTTCTTAGTCATTTTTTGTGTGGATAGCGTTTCCGGCCTTTGGCTCTTGCCAGCCGGATAGTCGCGCTACGAGCTGTGGCTGGGGCGAAGAGAGGGCTTTGGCGTCGGCACACTACTGAGCCGACTTCGGATGGTACCAACTTGGGCCAAGTCGGCGAGCCCCCGGGCCGGCTAACCGGACCCGGGCAGGGCGAAGAAATGAATACTCATGCATAGGCGAAGCTTATCATATAGATAAAAAGGTAGCCCCCGAGTGCGCCTCGGTGTACCCGTTGTCTTTACTTAGTAAAAAAGATAGTGTGGTACATACACTGCATCAACTGTAAAACGGGCGGAGGAGGTTCGTGTTCCATGGGCGCTCTGACTCTTGGCTAGCTGCGTCCCTCTTGTGTGCCTTGGGCTTCTGTGCATCGATGAGGTAGTAGGAGTCATTGCCCAGGGCCTTGCTGACGATGAAGGGGCCCTCCCAAGGAGCCAAGAGCTTGTGCTGGCCGGCTGTTCGCTGGATCAGCCGGAGCACAAGGTCGCCCTCGAGGAAGGCGCACGGCTTGGTCTTCTTGTTGTGGTAGCGGCGCAGACGCTGCTGGTAGATGGCGGACCGGCTGAGTGCTAGCAGCCGGGCCTCTTCGAGCAGGTCAACGCCGTCTTCTCGTGCCTCCTTGGCTTCCGCCTCCGTGTACATGGTGACGCGAGGCGAGTCGAACTCGATGTTTGTTGGGATGACCGCCTCGGCCCCGTACATGAGGAAGAAGGGCGTGAAGCCGGTTGATCGATTTGGCTTAGTCCGGAGACTCCAAAGGACGTCCGGCAGCTCCTCGATCCAGCAGCCGGCTGAGCGCTTCAGCGGCTCGACCAGTCGGGGCTTGATGCCGGACAGGATGAGGCCGTTTGCTCGCTCCACCTGGCCGTTTGACTGCGGATGAGCAACCGACGCGAGGTCCAGTCGGATGCCCTGCGTCGCGCAGAAACGGGCCAAGGCACCTTTGGTGAAGTTCGTGCCGTTGTCGGTGATGATGCTGTGCGGGATGCCATACCGAACGGTGATGTCCGCAATGAACGTCACGGCTATCGGGCCGTTCAACTTCTTGATTGGTCTTGCCTCGATCCACTTCATGAACTTGTCCACGGCAACCAGCAGATGGGTCATGCCGCCGCGTGTTGTCTTGAATGGGCCCACCATATCCAACCCCCATACGGCAAACGGCCAAGTGATGGGGATGGTCTTGAGTGCCGAGGCCGGCAGGTGCTGCTTGGTGCTGAAGCACTGGCACCATTTGCACTTGCGAACCAACTCCTTGGCGTCGTCCAAAGCAGTCGGCCAGAAGAAACCATGGTGGAAAGCTTTGGCAACGAGGGCTCTGGAGGCGGCATGGTGGCCACATTCACCTTGATGAATATCCCTGAGGATTGCAATGCCCTTTTTGGCTCGACGCAGTGCTGGAAGACACCAGTCGCGCTGCGCCTGACGAGCTCTCTGTTGACGATCGTGTATGCAGCCGCCCGACGTTGCACCTGCTGGGCCAAGACTTCGTCGGCTGGTAGCTCGCGGCTCACCAGAAAGTTGAGGATGGGCTGCGCCCAAGACGGGGCTTCCACCACCGTCATGACAGCAACCGGCGTTAGGGGGGCCGTGTTGGGAGGCTGCAGGTTGGAGCCAGCCACTGCTTGTTGCGTCATTGAAGTCCTCGGGCTGACTACAGTAGTCCCCGGGCCGGGTTCTGGAGTCCCCGGGCCGGGTTTGGGTGCTGCAGCCCCCGAGCCTCCTGCAGAACTCCCCAGGCCGGCTGCTGAAGCCCCCGAGCCAGATCCGGCTGCTCTGGGCTCAGCCGACATGAAGATGGATTCTGATTCTGGCAAAGGTTGGATAGACGGCTTGCGCAAGCACTCAAGGGAGACGCCTGCTGGAATGGCCTGCCGGGTAGAGCCGATCCATGCCAGGGCGTCGGCTGGTTCGTTATCGGCCCGTGGCACATGGATGAACTCGCACCCGTCGAAGTGTCCGCTGATCTACTGGACGAGGAAGCGATAGCTAGCCATGTTGGCGTCCTTGGCATCCCAGTCACCAGAAGACTGCTGAACCACAAGGTCCAAGTTGCCATAGCACAAGATGTCGCGGATGCCGATTTCCTTGGCCAGCCAGACCCCGTGGACGAGCGCCTCGTACTCGGCCACGTTGTTGGAGGCAGCGAAGTGAATCTGCAGCATGTACCTCAGCTTGTCGCCTTGGGGAGAGGTGAGGACGATGCCGGCTCCCAAACCGGTGCGCATCTTCGAGCTGTCAAAGTGCATCCTCAAATGCGTGGAATCCGGCGCTGGCGGGAGATACTGGGTCTCGGCCCAGTCGTCAAGGAAGTCGGCCAGCGCTTGGGACTTGATGGCGGTGCGGGGCTGGTAGAGGATGGTGTGGGGAGCCAGCTCGATGGCCCACTTGGCCACCCGGCCCGAGGCATCCCGGTTGCCCATGATCTCGGCAAGGGGGGCGGTACAGATGACCGTGATGGTGTGCTCCTGGAAGTACTGCTTCAGCTTCTTGGCGGCGAAGTACACGCCGTAGCACATCTTCTAGTAGTGGGGGTAGTTTTGCTTGGAGGTGGGCAGCACCTCACTCAGGTAATAGACCGTCCTCTAGACCGGCTGAGCTCTACCGGCTTCTGGGCGCTCGACAACGATCACGGTGCTGACGACCCGGTTGGTAGCGGCGATGTAGAGGAACATGGGCTCTTTAGCAGCCGGAGAGGCCAGAACAGGCGGCGTGGACAGCATCTGCTTGAGCTGGAGGAACGCCTCGTCCGCCTGGTCGGTCCACTCGAAGCATGTGGTCTTCTTCATCAGCTGGTACAAGGGGAGGGCCTTCTCGCCCAGCCGGCTGATGAACCGGCTGAGAGATGCTAGGTACCCGGTGAACTTCTGGACGTCCCGCAGCCGGGTCGGTTTCTTCATCCGCTCAATGGCCTTGATCTTCACGGGGTTGCACTCGATCCCACGCTCAGAAATAAGGAAGCCAAGGAGCTGGCCGACTGGTACTCCGAGGTCGCACTTCTCCGGGTTGAGCTTGATCTAAAAACGGCGCAGGTTGGCGAAGGTCTCCTTGAGGTCCTCCAAAAGGGTACCACGCTTCTCCATCTTCACCACTATGTCATCCACATAGACATGGGCGTTTCTGCCGAGTTGCTTCAGGAGGCACTTCTGCATACAGCGCTGAAAGGTGGCGCCAGTGTTCCTCAAGCCGAACGTCATGGTGATGTAGCAGAAGGCACCGAAAGGGGTGATGAAGGCGGTCTTAAGTCGATCGGCCGGGTCCAGCTTGATCTGGTGGTAGCCGGAGTAGGCGTCCAAGAAGGACAGCAGCTCGCAGCCGGCCGTGGAGTCGATCACCTGATCGAACCGGGGCAAGGCAAAGGGATCCTTGGGGCAGGCTTTGTTGAGGCTCGTGTAGTCGATACACATGCGCCACTTGTTGTTTTTCTTCAAAACGAGGACTCGGTTGGCAAGCTAGTCTGGGTAGAACACTTCCATGATGATGCCGGCTGCCAGAAGCCGGGCGATTTCTCCACCAACGATCCTTCTCTTCTCTTCTGATAGGAGGCGGAGGGGTTGCTTGACCGGCTTAGCATCCGATCGCACATGCAATTTGTGCTCGGCGTACTCCCTCGAAACACCCGACATGTCCTTGGGGACCACGCAAAGATATCCCAATTCTCATGTAGGAAGTCGACGAGCTCTCTTTCCTATTTGCTGTCGAGGTTGGACCCCACGACAGTGCACTGCTCCGGGTGCGCCGGGTCCAAGATGATCTTCTTGGTTTCCTTGGCCGGTTGGAAGGAGGCCTCGCCTTCATCATCCTTGGGGTCAGTTGGCATGGCCGGCTGTTTGCTGGCCATGGCCACCACCCAGTCAAGGAGGCGCTTCTCTTCGGTGATGACAAGGGACTCGGCCATCCGAGAGCTGGTGGCGGCGCACGTGAGCAACTTCTGGTAGTCGCCGGCAATGGTGATGATGCCCTTGGGACCCGGCATCTTCATCTTTAGGTAGGCGTAATGCGGTACCACCATGAATTTGGCCAGAGCAGGCCGGCCCAAGAGCGCATGGTAGGGACTGTCCAGGTTGACCACTTCAAACCAGATGGGCTCATGGCGGAAGTGGGTCTTGTCGCCAAACAGGACGTCAATCTTGATCTTGCCGATTGGAGAGCAAGAAAGCCCAGGGACAATGCCATGGAAAATGGTTTGGCTGGGCCGGAGTTGCTTCTCATTGATGCCCAGCTTATCCATGGTGTCGCGGTGGAGGATGTTGATGCTGCTGCCGCCATCTATGAGCACTCGGGAGAAGCGGCACGCCCACCTCTCGGTTGAGAAGGTGGAGTCCAGCACCATTGCATAAGCACCCGGCGAAGGCATCATGGCCGGATGGTCATCACGGCTCCAGGTGATGGACCTCTCGGACCAGTGCATAAATTGGGGGACCTCTGAAGCGACAGCATTCACCTCGCGGTGTTGCTGACGCCAACAGTGCTTGTCATCAGCTTCATTGGTGAAGACGACGTAGGCAGCGTTCGCGTCGGGGAACTCATCTTGGAGCATGCCGACAGGGCGGGCCGGCTGCTGAGGAGCCGGAGCCGCCGGGCCGGTTGGAGGAGGCGGAAAACCCTCACCCTTAGCGATTTGGGCGAGCCAGTTGCACTACTGGGTGGTATGGTTGGACGGCTTCACGCCGCTGTGGAACTTGCACGGGGCGTTGAGGGCCTGCTCGAAGGAGAGGGCAGGCAGCCAGGCACCCTTGCCGCCCTGCTGACGCTTGGGGCCGGGTTGCCCGGCCGACTGCTGATCCTCGACGGTTGCCACCTGCCGGCTGTTAGAAGCCAGCAGGGGGGCCTTGCGCTTGTTGTTGTCCGGCTGCTTGCGCCGGTTGGAGTCACCAGTAGGCACTTGAGAAGCCGGCTGGATCACCTTCCCGAACGCGTCAACCCAGATCTCCGACTTCATGGAGGAGTCGACCGTGGCATACTTTTCCACCACAACCAGGAGCTCGTCCAAGGTAGCCGGCTCGTCGCACAGAAGCTTGTGCTTGAGCAGGGTGCCCTCTCTGCACCCGGCGGTGAAATACTCGATGGCCTGCACCTCGTGCACCCCTTCGCAGGAGTTGCGCAACTCGGCCCAGCGCATCAGGTAGTCGCGAGTGGACTCGGTCGGACCCTGAACGCACATGGAGAGTTGGCAAGGCTTGGGGGGCTGCTTGTAGGTGCTGTTGAAGTTGCGCACGAAGACGTCGCTAAAGTCCAACCAGCTGTTGACGCCGTTGGCCTTGAGGCTGTTCAGCCATGTCCGGGCCATGCCCTGGAGCATGAGTGGAACATACTTCACGGTAACACGCTTGTTGCCGTTCGCTATGCTAACTGCTATGGCGTAGTCGGTCAGCCAGTCCTCCGGCTTCACGATGCCGGTGTACTTGGGAGTATCACGAGGGAGCGAGAACCCTTTGGGGAAGGGCTCGTCGCGGATGCGGGGGCCGAAGCAGGCCGGGCCGACCGTGTCCTCCTCCTCCACTGCCAGGGACCGAGCCAGCCGCTCGATCCGGTGACGAGCGTCATTCTCACCGACTGCTTCTCGGGGGCCTAGCCGGCACCCCAGAGACGGGTGGTCAACCGGCGCCAGAGAAGCCCGCCTCTCCCTGCGGGGAGGAGGCGGACGTTCATGCTGCTGGCGCCGGCCCTCCATTCTCGGAGGAACTTGCCGGCCATTTGTAGCCATCTCATGGGAGTGCCGACTGCGGCTAGCAGCCGGCTCCGGGTTCCGCTGGCAACGGCCACTGCCACTTGGGGACTGGGAGGTCGCTCCGTTCTCGTGGCGGGGTGGAGGGTTTCTTTCCGGGAGGTCGACCTGCTGGCCAGCTCCCACCACGCGGTTGCACGCGTCTTGCTGTGTGTTCACAGCGTCGAGGAGCTCCTGGAGGCCCTCCATCTGGCCGCGCCATTCGTCGCCCTCCAGGTTCTGGAGTTCTTCTGCCGCCCCCTGTGCGGCGCGCAGGTTCCGCACTGGGGTGTCGTAGATCGGACGTCCGACTCCCAGCATGCTGGCAATGGCCGAGCCGCATTGCCGGACGGCACCAGCCCGGCTAGGCTCGCCTGCAGCCGGCGTGCCGCCCGTTATGCGGTCGATCTCGCGCTGGTTAGCCTCAGCGTGGTGCTTCATGGCCGCCATCTTGGTGGCACTGTCAAGGAGCTTGACGCGGATTTCTTCTAACGCCGCCCCATCGGCGTCGGTACCGACGGGAGTAGCCAGGTCCCGCATTGCTGCTCGCTATGGGTCCTAGACAGCCCCACCGGAGTCTTGGCTGTCGCCAGTGACCATCACCTCCACGAAGATGCCAGCGCCAGGCGTGCCGCCAGAGGCATCACAGGCGACAGCAGGGAGCGGATCGTCGATGACCACCACGTCGCCGGGGAACCGGTCGGTGGCGGCCGCATCGGAGAGGGTGACGATGAGGCAGCTCACGGGGCAAACGGCTCCCACGTCGAACGATGCGCTGGAGCAAGCGCAAGCGAGCGCAAGCGAGCGCATCGGGCTGGCTGATCAAGCCGGCCGCGACGTGCTCGGCGGAGAGGAAGGCGGTTCCCGTCGAGAACGTGTCTCCGGCCGACGCCGCGAATGGCCCCATGGTGGGCGCCAACTGTCGTGGTAATCTCACGTCAGATGCCAGGGAGTGGCTTATCATGGGTGGAGCTAAGAGGACGTCATTGGGCCCTAGAAGCGGGAGTGAGCACGAGCTCGATCGCACACGAGACGTACCCAGGTTCGGGGCTCTCCGGAGAGATAACACCCCTAGTCCTGCTCTGCGGGGTCTCCGCATGATGACTATGATCAAGAGTGTACAAGGTTGCTCCTTGAGCTGTGTTGCTAGAGGGGGAAGAAGGGTAGAGCTACCTCTCTTCTCCTAGATATGGTGGTGTATGGGAATGAAGGCTGAACCCTTTGCATGGGTGAGCCCTGGGGGGTTTTATAGGCCAACCCTCCAGGGGTACAATGGTAATACGGCCGGGTGTAGGACCCGGACGTCAGTGTCTTAGGTCGCCGAGTTCTCCGCCGGCTGCTGGGGCCCGCCTCTGGTGGGCCCCGCCGGCTGCCGAGAATGCGGCCGACAGGTAGGGCCCGCCGCCAGCGGGCCACACTGATTGCCTTTTGCAGTAGCTTTGTCCTTGATGACAGAGGCCGCGTAGAGGTCGTATGGCTACATTCCCGCATCAGGCGGGTTGGTGGCCGCTTGGTCAGCGCACACTGTAGCCACGTTCCATCTCGTCGGAGCAGGTGAGTGCGGACTCCGAGGGTAGGGAAGGGCCGGCTGCTGGATGCCGGCCCGGCCCCAAAGCCGCTTTCTAGGGGTGCGCCGTCTTTTGGGAGCCAGCGGACTGGTAGGGCCCACCACCTGCGGCCGTACTGATTGCCCTTGGCGGTAGCATGGCCCTTCTGACGAGGGACATGTCTTGAGTCGCATGGCTACAGTCCCACGCCTGGCAGGTAGGTGGCCGCTCGGTCAGCTCATACTGTAGCCATGCTCCTCCGGGATTCGGGGGAGTAGGTGGCCCTGTAGCCACGCCCCGTCTCGTCGGAGCAGGTGAGTGCAGTCTCCGAGGGGAGGAGGGGCCGTCTGCTAGGAGCCGGCCCCCCCAAAGCCGCCTCCTAAGAGTGCACCGTCTTCTAGGAGCCGGCCACTTGGTCCTCGCTAGCCCAAGGAACCGGCCGTGTGCTCGGAAGGTACGAGGGGCTTTGCTAGCCCCGATGTCTTGAAATGTTATTAGGTCCGGATGAGGCTACCCGGGGTCTATCCCCCCGACAATTTGGGAGCAGAAGCATTAACGTTTTCAGTTCTCTTGAATTGAACTTTCAGGATTTGTCAAACTTCACAAATCTTGACTCTTGAAAATCCTAAAACTACGATTATTTTGGAATGGAGGGGGTACATTTGAATATACATTGTACATGAGTATATATTAAAAAATATGCAACTTACCTTAATTCATGCATGGTTCCAGATATAATCTCCTTGGTTGCAAAAAAATAGTTAGACATGCGTATGAATATATAGCATGTTCAAACGCACAACAAAGATTGATGCCCCCTTTTAGATCTGATTTACAAATGCCATTATATTGGATTCAAATAGTTGAATTTACTTCCTATGAATTTGAACTTTCGAAACCCCCTTTATGTTGAATTCAACATGTATTCTATTTCGTAGCTAGCAATTTGGAATGTATCCATGTAAGTGACAAATGTATAAAGTGCTTGACACTAACAACATGGAGTGCACTAATTAATGTTTATATATGAATTGCAAAAGCAATGCATTGTCTGGATTTCAAACCAGTCTCACTCTATGGATCGATAATATGAAATAAAGCCATGCACATGCTAGAATTCAATAGAGTATGGGTGTCCGATAGACCGATGTTCGTTCATACGCAAATTGCAAAATTTATGATCTCATCCAAAAATAATAATGCCATTTATATTTTAATATAATGCGTAGAACCGCCTTTTACACGTAGATGCACTATGCCTCAGCCTGTTCTCACACACGCGCTATATCTCTCTATCTGACGCATAAGTGCAAACACTTTATATACATCGGCATTTCTCTCTCACACATGCTCACAATCTCTCCCGGGGTGTCTCACGCACACACTCTCTATATATCTCCCTCTCTCTTTCTTATTACTATGCACCACTCTTTTCACTAATCTCAGTTGGAAAACACTATTTCTCTCCCATGCATATATACACACGCTTGGTCTCTACTAGCCCTCTATAGGCACATATATGTGCCTACATGTCTCCCGCACGCACATTATCTTTAGGCCTCTCTCGCACACATTGCCCCCCCCCCCACACCTCTCTCTTAGTAGTTGGCAGATATGATTCCATCAGATCATTCGGTAGGATATCCCTGACTGTTAGGCTGGATGGTAATACGAGGCAAAGTTTTACCCAAGTCCGGGCCCTTGCAGTTGAGGAAAAAGCCTACTCCTGGTACTGTATATTTGTGATAGGGGTGTGTACAAAGTACACGTGAATACCAGGCATTGTGCGTGTGTGTATACTATCAACGAACTAGCCCCCGGGCTTATATAACATACTCGGGGCCTAGGGTTACAAATCATATATAGTCGGCTTATCATCAGTGGGGATAGAGTCCTCCACGACTCTGGTAGCTTCGTCTTGTATGCCGAGTCCTCCACATGGGTCTTCGTATAATGCGTCTCGGTCCAACATATGTCGCGCAGGATGGAACCGACCCATGAGTCCTCACGTTGACCCACCACAACTAGAAATGATGTGCCCACCACACCCCACACACAATCGGCCACTAAGAAAATAAGCATATACAATAGTACAAAGTTATACATGAAAGTTAATTGCATGGTGCATCCAATAATATTTGTTCTGCATTGTGAATGTTTATATTTTCTCCTAAAATATTAGTCACAGGAAAGAGAAACGAAGGGCATATATCTCCTTGTCTCCACCGAACACCCCCTCTCTCTACACCACTTTCACGTACGCACACAAACTATCTCTCACCCCTCTAAAAGTATGCCTCTGACACATTCACGCGTGACGGTCACTGTATTTCAAGCGAAAGCACTATATGGTCACTGGACTTCAGAATATGCTCATTACGGTCACCGTATACATTCTTGTGGTGATCATACGGTATCTAGCTCACGATATGTCTCCGTATTTTGTTGATGACACTGACAGACATTGTATTTGATGCGTGCTCCGTATTTTGTTGACGACACTTACGGTCATTGTATTTGTAGTGAAAGCACGATATGGTCACTGAACTTCAGAATAAGCTCATCATGGTCACCATATACATTTTGTGGTGCTAACCAACCTGTGGTTGGATGGTTAGGAGGACAGTGGTTTCCCCAGCCCACCAGGGTTAAAGTCCTGGTGCTCGCATTTATCCTGGATTAATCTCAGTATTTTCCGGCGATATGCGTTCAGTGGGAGGAGACGTTCCCCTTGACTACGAGGCACCTATGGTGACTTTGTAAAATCTCAAGATCATATGCTGGCTGACTCTCTCGAAGGTGCTCATAGGGGTAGGGTGTGCGTGTGTGCGCTTATAGCAGTGAGTTTTGCACGTATATATGAGCACTTGCGTCTGTACTGTGTTAAAAAAATACATGTCATGATTATACGGTCACTGGCTCACCCGTACAACTCCGTAATTTGTTGATGACACGATCAATTGACCAGTCAAATGTTCCACGTGGCGCAACTAGTGTTGCACCATCAGCGCGCGTAACCATGGGGCCCACCTCTCAGCGCGTATATGAAAGAAAGAAATGGTAGCTTGAGTCCATACTGTGTTAATAAAATACATTTTATGGTGATCATACAGTCACTGGCTCACCATACAGCTCCGTAATTTGTTGATGACACGATCAATTGACCAGTCAAACGGTCCACATTCACCAACGCACATTACTGTGGGGCCCGCCCATCAGTGCGTATATGAAAGACAGAAATGGTAATAAATTAGTGGTCGGTGGGGATTCGAAGTCGTGAGACCTCTGGTTGGCAGCCCGCGCGCCCTAACCATAGCAAACAAGGATCGCCTTGTGATGATATGCTGAGCCGGCCGTTTTAATTGCACGCACGCATGAGCCACTGTGGTGAATGAAGGAAATATGCCCTAGAGGCAATAATGAAGTTGTTATTTATATTTCCTTATATCATGATAAATGTTTATTATTCATGCTAGAATTGTATTAACTGGTAACTTGATACATGTGTGAATACATAGACAAAACATTGTGTCCCTAGTATGCCTCTACTAGACTAGCTCGTTAATCAAAGATGGTTAAGTTTCCTAACCATAGACATGTGTTGTCATTTGATGAACGGGATCACATCATTAGGAGAATGATGTGATGGACAATACCCATCCGTTAGCTTAGCATAATGATCGTTGAGTTTTATTGCTATTGCTTTCTTCATGACTTATACATATTCCTTTGACTATGAGATTATGCAACTCCCGAATACCGGAGGAACACCTTGTGTGCTATCAAACATCACAACATAACTGGGTGATTATAAAGATGCTCTACAGGTGTCTCCGAAGGTGTTTGTTGGGTTGGCATAGATCAAGATTAGGATTTGTCACTCCGAGTATCGGAGAGGTATCTCTGTGCCCTCTCGGTAATGCACATCATGATAAGCCTTGCCAGCAATGTGACTAATGAGTTAGTTATAGGATGATGCATTACAGAACGAGTAAAGAGACTTGCCAGTAACGAGATTGAACTAGGTATGAAGATACCGACGATCGAATCTCGGGCAAGTAACATACCGATGACAAAGGGAATGACGTATGTTGTCATTACGGTTTGACCGATAAAGATCTTTGTAGAATATGTATCAACCAATATGAGCATCCAGGTTCCGCTGTTGGTTATTGATCGGAGATATGTCTCGGTCATGTCTACATAGTTCTCGAACCCGTAGGGTTCGCACGCTTAACGTTCGATGACGATTTGTATTATGAGTTATGTGTTTTGGTGACCGAAGATTGTTCGGAGTCCTGGATGAGATCACGGACATGATGAGGAGTCTCGAAATGGTCGAGAGGTAAATATTGATATATTGGACGATAGTATTCGGACATCGGAATGGTTCCGGCGTGTTTCGGGTATTTTTCGGAGTACCGGGAGGTTACCGGAACCCCCCGGGGAAAGTAATGGGCCACTATGGGCCATAGGGGAGAGAGAGGGCAGCCCACAAGGGGTGGCGCCCCCCCCCCCCCCCATGGGCAGTCCGAATTGACAAGGGGAGGGGGCGCAGCCCCCCTGTCCTTCCCGCTCTCCCTCTCCTTCCCCCTTTCCACCTCCATGAGAAGGAATAAGAGGGGGGGGGGGCGAATCCTACTAGGACTAGGAGTCCTAGTAGTACTCCTCCCCCACTTGGCGCGCCCCCTAGGGCCGGCCTCCTCCCCTCTCCTCCTTTGTATATGGGGGCAGGGGGGCACCCCTAAGCACATCAATTGCTCTTAGCCGTGTGCGGTGCCCCCCTCCACAGTTTACTCCTCCGGTCTTATTGTCCTAGTGCTTAGGCGAAGCCCTGCAAGGATCACATCACCATCACCATCACCACGCCGTCATGCTGACGAAACTCTCCCTCGACACTTTGCTGGATCAAGAGTTCGAGGGACGTTATCGAGCTGAACGTGTGCAGAACTCGGAGGTGCCGTACGTTCGATGCTTGATTGGTTGGATCGCGAAGACGTTCGACTACATCAACCGCGTTAAGCTAACGCTTCCGCTTTCGGTCTACGAGGGTACGTGGACACACTCTCCCCCTCTCGTTGCTATGCATCTCCTAGATAGATCTTGCGTGAGCATAGAATTTTTTTTGAAATTGCATGCTACGTTTCCCAACAGTGGCATCCGAGCCAGCTCTATGCGTAGATGATATGCACGAGTAGAACACAAAGAGTTGTGGACGATGATAGTCATACTGCTTACCACCAACGTCTTATTTTGATTTGGCGGTATTGTTGGATGAAGCGGCCTTGACCAACCTTACATGACCGCGTTCATGAGACCAGTTCCACCGACAGAAATGCAACTTGTTGCATAAAGGTGGCTGGCGGGTGTCTGTTTCTCCAACTTTAGTTGAATCAAATTTGACTATGGCCGGTCCTTGTTGAAGGTTAAAACAGCAAACTTGACGAAACATCGTTGTGGTTTTGATGCATAGGTAAGAACGGTTCTTACTAGAAGCCCGTAGCAGCCACGTAAAACTTGCAACAACAAAGTAGAGGACGTCTAACTTGTTTTTGCAGGGCATGTTGTGATGCGATATGGTCAAGAGATGATGTGATACACGTTATTGTATGAGATGATCATGTTTTGTAAAAGTTATCGGCAACTGGCAGAAGCCTTATGGTTGTCGCTTTATTGTATGAAATGCAATCGCCATGTAATTGCTTTACTTTATCACTATGCGTTAGCGATAGTTGTAGAAGCAATAGTTGGCGAGACGACAACAATGCTACGATGGAGATCAAGGTGTCAAGCCAGTGACGATGGAAATCATGACGGTGCTTTAGAGATGGAGATCAAAGGCACAAGATGATGATGGCCATATCATGTCACATATTTTGATTGCATGTGATGTTTATCTTTATGCATCTTATTTTGCTTAGTACGGCGGTAGCATTATAAGATGATCCCTCACTAAAAATTTCAAGGTATAAGTGTTCTCCCTGATTATGCACCATTGCGACAGTTCGTCGTGCTGAGACACCATGTGATGATCGGGTGTGATAAGCTCTACGTTCACATACAATGGGTGCAAGACGGTTTTACACATGCGGAGTACTCGGGTTAAACTTGACGAGCCTAGCATGTATAGACATGGCCTCGAAACATGAAGACCAAAAGGTCGATCGTGAATCATATAGTAGATATGATCAACATAGAGATGTTCACCATTGAAAACTACTCCATGTCACGTGATGATCGGACATGGTTTAGTTGATATGGATCACATGATCATTTAGATGACTCGAGGGATGTCTATCTAAGTGGGAGTTCTTAAGTAATATGATTAATTGAACTTAATTTATCATGAACTTAGTCCTGATATTTTTTGCATATCTATGTTGTAGATCAATGGCCCGTGCTACCATTCCCTTGAATTTTAATGCGTTCCTAGAGAAAGCTAAGTTGAAAGATGATGGTAGCAACTACACGGACTGGGTCCGTAACTTGAGGATTATCCTCATTGCTGCACAGAAGAATTATGTCCTTCATGCACCGCAAGGTGGCAAGCCCCCTCCCGCTAATGTAGACGCTTTGAACGTCTGGCAAACACGGTCTGATGACTACTCTATAGTTCAGTGTGCCATGCTCTATGGCTTAGAATCGGGACTTCAAAGACGTTTTGAACATCATGGAGCATATGAGATGTTCCAGGAATTGAAGTTAATATTTCAAGCAAATGCCCGAGTTGAGAGATATGGAGTCTCCAACAAGTTCTATAGCTGCAAGATGGAGGAGAACAGTTCTGTCAGTGAACACATACTCAGAACCACTTGACTCAGCTGGGAGTTAATCTTCCAGGTGATAGTGTTATTGACAGAGTTCTTCAATCACTGCCACCAAGCTACAAAGGCTTCGTGATGAACTATAATATGCAAGAGATGAATAAGACAATTCCCGAGCTCTTCGCTATGCTCAAAGCTGTGGAGGTAGAAATCAAGAAAGAGCATCAAGTGTTGATGGTAAACAAGACCACTAGTTTCAAGAAAAAGGGCAAGGGAAAGAAGGGGAACTTCAAGAAGAATGGCAAGCAAGTTGTCACTCCCGGGAAGAAGCCCAAGTCTGGACCCAAGCCTGAAACTGAGTGCTTCTACTCCAAAGGGACTAGTCACTGGAAGCGGAACTCCCCCAAGTATTTGGCGGATAAGAAGGATGGCAAAGTGAACAAAGGTATATTTGATATACATGTTATTGATGTGTACCTTACTAATGCTCGTAGTAGCGCCTGGGTATTTGATACTGGTTTTGTTGCTCATATTTGCAACTCGAAACAGGGGCTACGGATTAAACGAAGATTAGCTAAGGACGAGGTGACGATGCGCGTGTGGAATGGTTCCAAGGTCGATGTGATCGCCGTTGGCACGCTACCTCTACATCTACCTTCGGGATTAGTTTTAGACCTGAATAATTGTTATTTGGTGCCAGCGTTGAGCATGAACATTATTTTTGGATCTTGTTTAATGCGAGACGGTTATTCATTTAAATCAGAGAATAATGGTTGTTCTATTTATATGAGTAATATCTTTTATGGTCATGCACCCTTGAAGAGTTGTCTATTTTTGTTGAATCTCGATCGTGGTGATACACATATTCATAATATTGATGCCAAAAGATGCAAAGTTGATAATGATAGTGCAACATATTTGTGGCACTGCCGTTTAGGTCATATTGGTGTAAAGCGCATGAAGAAACTCCATGCAGATGGACTTTTGGAATCACTTGATTATGAATCATTTGATGCTTGCGAACCATGCCTCATGGGCAAGATGACTAAGACTCCGTTCTCTAGAACAATGCAGCGAGCTACTGACTTATTGGAAATAATACATACTGATGTATGCGGTCCGATGAGTGTTGAGGCTCGCGGCGGGTATCATTATTTTCTGACCTTCACAGATGCTTTGAGCAGATATGGGTATATCTACATAATGAAACACAAGTCTGAAACATTTGAAAAGTTCAAAGAATTTCTGAGTGAAGTGGAGAATCATCGTAACAAGAAAATAAAGTTTCTACGATCTGATCGCGGAGGCGAATATTTGAGTTACGAGTTTGGCCTTCATTTAAAACAATGTGGAATAGTTTCGCAACTCACGCCACCTGGAACACCACAACGTTATGGTGTGTCCGAACGTCGTAACCGTACTTTATTAGATATGGTGCGATCTATGATGTCTCTTACCATTTTACCACTATCGTTTTGGGGTTATGCATTAGAGACAGCTGCATTCACGTTAAATAGGGCACCATCTAAATCCGTTGAGACAACACCATATGAACTGTGGTTTGGCAAGAAACCTAAGCTGTCGTTTCTTAAAGTTTGGGGTTGCGATGCTTATGTGAAAAAGCTTCAGCCTGATAAGCTCGAACCCAAATCGGAGAAGTGCGTCTTCATAGGATACCCAAAAGAAACTGTTGGGTACACCTTCTATCACAAATCCGAAGGCAAAATCTTTGTTGCTAAGAATGGATCCTTTCTAGAGAAGGAGTTTCTCTCGAAAGAAGTGAGTGGGAGGAAAGTAGAACTTGATGAGGTTATTCTACCTTCTCTTGAATTGGAAAGTAGTTCATCACAGAAATCAGTTCTAGTGATGCCTACACCAATTAGTGAGGAAGCTAATGATGAGGATCATGAAACTTCAGATCAAGTTACTACAGAACCTCGTAGGTCAACCAGAGTACGTTCCGCACCAGAGTGGTACGGTAATCCTGTTCTGGAAGTCATGTTACTAGACCATGACGAACCTACGAACTATGAGGAAGCGATGATGAGCCCAGATTCCGCGAAATGGCTTGAGGCCATGAAATCTGAGATGGGATCCATGTATGAGAATTAAGTGTGGACTTTGGTTGACTTTCCCGATGATTGGCAAGCCATAGAGAATAAATGGATCTTCAAGAAGAAGACTGACGCTGATGGTAATGTTACTGTCTACAAAGCTCGACTTGTTGCGAAAGGTTTTCGACAAGTTCAAGGAGTTGACTACGATGAGACCTTCTCACCCGTAGCGATGCTTAAGTCTGTCCGAATCATGTTAGCAATTGCCGCATTTTATGATTATGAAATCTGGCAAATGGATGTCAAAACTGCATTCCTTAATGGATTTCTCATAGAAGAGTTGTATATGATGCAACCAGAAGGTTTTGTCAATCCTAAAGGTGCTAACAAAGTGTGCAAGCTCCAGCGATCCATTTATGGGCTGGTGCAAGCATCCCGGAGTTGGAATATACACTTTGATAGTGTGATCAAAGCATATGGTTTTATACATTCTTTTGGAGAAGCCTGTATTTACAAGAAAGTGAGTGGGAGCTCTGTAGCATTTCTAATATTATATGTGGATGACATATTATTGATTGGAAATGATATAGAATTTTTGGATAGCATAAAAGGATACTTGAATAAGAATTTTTCAATGAAAGACCTCGGTGAAGCTGCTTATATATTAGGCATCAAGATCTATAGAGATAGATCAAGACGCTTAATTGGACTTTCACAAAGCACATACCTTGATAAAGTTTTGAAGAAGTTCAAAATGGATCATTCAAAGAAAGGGTTCTTGCCTGTGTTACAAGGTGTGAAGTTGAGTCAGACTCAATGCTCGACCACTGCAGAAGATAGAGAGAAAATGAAAGTCATTCCCTATGCCTCAGCCATAGGTTCTATCATGTATGCAATGCTATGTACCAGACCTGATGTGTGCCTTGCTATAAGTTTAGCAGGGAGGAACCAAAGTAATCCAGGAGTGGATCACTGGACAGCGGTCAAGAACATCCTAAAATACCTGAAAAGGACTAAGGATATGTTTCTCGTTTATGGAGGTGACAAAGAGCTCATCGTAAATGGTTACGTTGATGCTAGCTTTGACACTGATCCGGATGACTCTAAGTCACAAACCAGATACCTATATATATTGAATGGTGGAGCTATTAGTTGGTGCAGTTCCAAGCAAAGCGTCGTGGCAGGATCTACGTGTGAAGCGGAGTACATAGCTGCTTCGGAAGCAGTAAATGAAGGAGTCTGGATGAAGGAGTTCATATCCGATCTAGGTGTAATACCTAATGCATCGGGTCCAATGAAAATCTTTTGTGACAATACTAGAGCAATTGCCTTAGCGAAGGAATCCAGATTTCACAAGAGAACCAAACACATCAAGAGACACTTCAACTCCATTCGCGATCAAGTCAAGGAGGGAGACATAGAGATTTGCAAAATACATACGGATCTGAATGTTGCAGACCCGTTGACTAAGCCTCTTCCATGAGCAAAACATGATCAGCACCAAGACTCCATGGGTGTTAGAATCATTACAATGTAATCTAGATTATTGACTCTAGTGCAAGTGGGAGACTGAAGGAAATATGCCCTAGAGGCTATAATAAAGTTGTTATTTATATTTCCTTATATCATGATAAATGTTTATTATTCATGCTAGAATTGTATTAACCGGTAACTTGATACATGTGTGAATACATAAACAAAACATTGTGTCCCTAGTATGCCTCTACTAGACTAGCTCGTTAATCAAAGATGGTTAAGTGTCCTAACCATAGACATGTGTTGTCATTTGATGAATGGGATCACATCATTAGGAGAATGATGTGATGGACAAGACCCATCCATTAGCTTAGCATAATGATCATTGAGTTTGTTGCTATTGCTTTCTTCATTACTTATACATATTCCTTTGACTATGAGATTATGCAACTCCCGAATACCGGAGGAACACCTTGTGTGCTATCAAACGTCACAACGTAATTGGGTGATTATAAAGATGCTCTACAGGTGTCTCCGAAGGTGTTTGTTGGGTTGGCATAGATCAAGATTAGGATTTGTCACTCCGAGTATCGGAGAGGTATCTCTGGGCCCTCTCGGTAATGCACATCATGATTAGCCTTGCAAGCAATGTGACTAATGAGTTAGTTACGGGATGATGCATTACGGAACGAGTAAAGAGACTTGCCAGTAACGAGATTGAACTAGGTATGAAGATACCGACGATCGAATCTCGGGCAAGTAACATACCAATGACAAAGGGAATGACGTATGTTGTCATTACAGTTTGACCAATAAAGATCTTCGTAGAATATGTATGAACCAATATGAGCATCCAAGTTTTGCTATTGGTTATTGTTCAGAGATATGTCTCGGTCATGTCTACATAGTTCTCGAACCCGTAGGGTCCGCACGCTTAACGTTCGATGATGATTTGTATTATGAGTTATGTGTTTCGGTGACCAAAGATTGTTCGGAATCCCGGATGAGATCACGGACATGACGAGGAGTCTCGAAATGGTCGAGAGGTAAAGATTGATATATTGGACGATAGTATTCGGACATCGGAATGGTTCCGGAGTGTTTCGGGTATTTTTCGGAGTACCGGGAGGTTATCGGAACCCCCCGGGGATAGTAATGGGCCACTATGGGCCATAGGGGAGAGAGAGGGCAGCCCACAAGGGGTGGCGCGCCCCCCCATGGGCAGTCCGAATTGGACAAGGGGAGGGGGCGCAGCCCCCCTTTCCTTCCCCCTCTCCCTCTCGTTCCCCCTTTCCACCTCCATGAGAAGGAATAAGAGGGGGGGCCGAATCCTACTAGGACTAGGAGTCCTAGTAGGACTCCCCCCCACTTGGTGCGCCCCCTAGGGCCGGTCTCCTCCCCTCTCCTCCTTTATATACGGGGGCAGGGGGGCACCCCAAAGCATATCAATTGTTCTTAGCCGTGTGCGGTGCCCCCCTCTACAGTTTACTCCTCCGGTCATATTGTCGTAGTGCTTTGGCGAAGCCCTACGATGATCACATCACCATCACCATCACCACGCTGTCGTGCTAACGAAACTCACCCTCGACACTTTTCTGGATCAAGAGTTCGAGGGACGTCATCGAGCTGAACGTGTGTAGAACTCGGAGGTGCCGTACGTTCGGTGCTTGGTTGGTTGGATCGCGAAGACGTTGGACTACATCAACCGCATTAAGCTACTGCTTCCGCTTTCGGTCTATGAGGGTACGTGGACACACTCTCCCCCTCTCGTTGCTATGCATCTCCAAGATAGATCTTGCGTGAGCGTAGAATTTTTTTTGAAATTGCATGCTACGTTTCCCAACAGTGAATACAAACACATCACACATGCGCACAAACACGCCCGCAACGCCTGCCTGCCTGCATGCAATACTCACACGTACACATGCACGCACGCAACACTCGCACGAACACACGCATGCATGCAGGCGTGCAACACTGACACGTACACATGCACTCACGAACACACGCACGCACGCACGCACACATGCATGCAACACTGAAACGTACACATGCACGCACGCAACACTCGCACGCCTGCATGCACACAGCACACGACGCAAGACACACGCTCAACCTATACGTGCATGCACCCTTTGTTAAGGACATGGATTCTTACGGGTATTAATCAATCTTATCTGTGATAAGCAGAACATTGATGTTTGCAGTGGTCTTTATGAATCACAACGTATCAAATGGGCTATCAACGTATATATGAAAATTTTAATATTCTCTTACATTATATAGTAGGCTTATCAACCTACATGAATTAGATGACGTCACACTCAATGAACAATCATCGGTTTATGAAATACCCGCTTCTCACCGCCCTGGCCCACTAAAAGCTCCTCTGCCGTGCGCTGCCTGCGTTGGGTCACTGACATGCAGGCCAGGTACCCAACGATCCCACACGTCAGTGGAAGAATGGCGAGGTGTCATACGTCAGAGTCGAGGGCGCCGCTCGCTGCACGCCCGGCTGAACTCGCCTCCTTGCCGCATTCAAACGCCTCCATGAAACCCATGTGGAAGCCAAGAAACCCACTCCGGACACACGTCCGTTCATGACCGGGCCAGCATTAAATGAAAGGCCGGCCGAGCTCCTCCCGTCCGCCGTCTATTTAATCTCCTATTTAAACGAGGCTAGACGCCGGCCAAGAATCACACACCTCCGCCGCTCCCCTATCTCCTCCTTCACCATTTTCTCCACTCTTACAATGGCTTACAAAGAGTAGTTATCCGGCATCCAGGCCGGCTGGGTGGCCCGCGGAGCCCGCCCGATACAAGCTATGTAGCTCGCTGATCCACCTCCCTCCCCTCGCTGGACGAAACTAGTTGCCGCCCCAAGCCGTTCTGTGGTTCAGCAACTCGCCGCTCCAGGCCAGCTCGACGAGGAGCGGCGAGCTGCTCCACGCCGGCATGACGGGGAGCACGGGCGTCGTCGCTGTCGTCCATGCCGCTGCCTCGTACCGCGCCTCCCGTGTCTGCGACAGTGTCTCCCTTTTCTGTGGCCGAGACTCCCATGCCTGCGGCCGCGCCATGCAAGCAGAGACAGAAGTCTGGTGCGTGAAGAGCGATGAGTCGGTGGCCAGCGCCTCTGCGTCCGCCTCCATCATCAAGGAGAAGTAGAACACGAGAGGCCTCCACCGCTTGGGTCCCATGAAGGCCATCGCCGAGGCGACGCCGGCGTACACAGCAGGTGTCTTGCCGGATCCTTCTATTGCGAGGACCTTCGTCGACTCCGCATGGGCTCCACGGAAGCGGAGAAACCCCCTTCAGACTCCATCTTGGGCATCAGCCAACGATGTCAGTTGAGCGATGGGGAAGCGAGCCGTCCTTTGCACTGAAGCATATACCTCCGGGGCTCCCGGCAGTCCGGTGATCGTGCTGCCGGACATGAGGAAGACAAATGGATCCACGGGTGACCATTTAGGCTAGGTATTATTATACCTGTGCTGTTCAGGAGTAGCACCGCTTAGTTGATTTGAATGTAATGAAATCCATCATGTTTATATGAAAATCTGGTATTTTATAGGAATTCCGTCATTGTTTATATGACATATCGCCGTGTTTGCATGAATTTCATCCGGTTGGTTGAGTTGCTGTTAGAATGTGTGCAGCGACAGTTGGATGGCATAATTTGCGGGTCGCCGGTCGGTCTGCGGCCGGCTCGGGCGGCGTGGTGGGACAAAAAAAGCATAGCTCGTGCGAGCTCATCTCCAACGCGCGCGCTGGAGGATGCATGATAGGGATGAAAATGGAGTGGAAAGTTTCTGCTTTTTCGGTGGCAAAATGGAAACAAAGAGGAAATATGAAAACGGAAAAGGAAATTTGCAAAACGAAAATGGAAATGGAATTTTTTATACGGAAACGGAAACAAAAACGGAATGGTGTTTTCCGGTGGAGCAGACGTGGAAACGGAACTTTCCGTTTTCGTGAATATGGAATTTCCATTTCTACTATAGGTCCATGCATGGCTGGTTTGTAGCCTAACTACCAAACAACACACAATGACACAATGGGGAGAATGAGCAGAATGGATCATTTGAGGACCAACTTTTACTACCACACACGTACTCAACTAGTCCCTATACGGAATTGTCATGTATTACTACAATACTACCCTATGTTGCTAACACAACCATATTATTTTGTAGACATGTTAACAATTTCATAAATTTGTTTGCTTTTTGTCTGTATTTATCATTGATTCAAAGGGGGTTTTAAGTTCTGGTCAACACACAGTTTTGTTTCCGTGTTTGCTCTATATTCGCTCCGTGTCTGTTTCCGGTACTATCTGTTTCCGTATTCGTTTCCGGGGTTTCTGTATTCGTTTCCACTTCTGCAAAAAAATTATGAAAACAAATATGGTAGCACCTAGTTCCGTCTGTTTCTGCGCCGTTTTCATCCCTAATGCATGAGCACATGAGCTCTTCCTCGTTCATTGGTGGCAAAGGCACGAGTGGACAAAAGGGTCGCCAATATTTTGGCTGCCCCGGGCAAGATCTGAACAACCCCTTCCAGCCCCACCCCTCCCAGCACATTCAAATCCCTCGTTCGCCGTGAAATTTTTCCATGTGTTGTTTTCATGGATATTTTGCTGTGTGAAAACAAATTTAATTATGAACGAATAATTGGTGTCCGCGGTCTTCTGCCGGGACACAGTTGGATGGCCTCATATTAGTAGTAGTGTAGAGTACTAGTACTACTAGATAGTGAGTGTTTACTACTGTATCATGTACTCCCTCTGTTCCCAAATATTTGTCTTTCTAGACATTTCAAATGGACTACAACATACGGATGTATGTAGACATATTTTAGAGTGTAGATTCACTCACTTTGCTTCGTATGTAGTCAGATGTTGAAATCTCTAGAAAGACAAATATTTAGGAACGGAGGGAGTACGTACTAATTGCACCGCATGCATGTGTTAGCAGTATAATGACCACGTACGAATTTGATGGTAAGATTTGTGTAAATTGGACGTCATATTATTGCTCTAACATGTGGTCAAAGTTAGCCTCCAAAACGCATTTAGACCCTATATGGATTGAGGGAGTACATGCATTGCTGAGGTTTCTCTTAATCCTTGTATGTAACATTTTTATTGAAGCTTGAAATGTGAACATGTGAATGGGAGGGACTACTACAACCCTTCCAAAAGAACTGTAGTACTAATGGTATCGTACTCCCTCTGTTCACCATCTCACATGCTCAGTACTTTTGCGAACTATGGAAGTAACAAATTTATTCCACCACTCAGCATCTATTATGGATACATTGTGGATTTCAAATTGAGTCATATAGACCGGAAAGTAGGCACTTAGGGCATCCACAATGTATGCTTTTGGTTTCCTCTAAGCCCTCTCTCTCCTCTTAGAGGCGAGCCTCTATACATTGCATGAACTGCCTGTAACAAAAAATTGGCTAGCATCGCGTCTAACCTTAGAGGCTGCCTCTAACAATGTAACAATCCATCTGGTCCCACTTGTCAGCCTTAGGAAGCATAAGAAAGTAGGAGTACAAGAGAAATAGTACTGATTGGACAAATGTGGTGCTAATAAATACTTTTTAAATTTCTGCTAGGGCCCACCTTAGAGGCTGGTTAGAGTCTGCATACATTGTGGTTTTTTCATTTGATAAGAGGCAAACCATGTGGGGCCTACCTTAGAGGCAAGGCTCTATACACTGGAGATGCTCTGTAGTACTACTTTTGATGTGTCCCGTCAACTCGCAGAACGAGAAGAAGCTTGCTACGCCCTCTCCCCCGCCCACGGGTGCGGTGGCTCGCAGAGTCGCAGGACGAGGAGAAGCTTGCGTACTACGCCTACGCCCGCTCCCTCGCCCACACGCGCGGTGGCTCGCAGGACGAGGAGAAAATTTTACTACTCCCTCCGTTAGACATATACTCCCCTACCTTGGTTAGAGAGATTATCATATTGTTTGAAATATATGTCTTTTAGTAGTAGGAGTAGTAAAGTGGTAGTACATAGGAGTAGTACTACAGCAATTTCCTTGGAGTCCGTGGTGCAGCAAGCTACCCTAGGCTATGTTACAACTCCCTCCTTTCCAGTTTATGGCTCAACTTCAAATCTCTCCAACCAAGGTAGACGGTGAGTGGTGGAATTAATTTCGTAGTTTGCACAAGTACTTAATTAGTACGCTCTATTTTCTCAAAAAGTTATGTTTACCGATGCATTAATTACAACGAATGCATGCATGACCACTAAATCTCCATGAACTTCTACATGCATTGGTGAGTTTTCTCTTGATACTGCTTGCATCGGGTGATTTAATGCACCTCGAAATCCAAACATATGATGGTAAGTACTAGTAGAATTGAGACTTATAATACGGAAAAACGAATTTTTTTAGATAAGCCCTATAAACCGGAAAGGAGGGAGTAGTAAGTAGTACTACCTCCATAGTGGGTACGTACTCCGTAAAATCAGATTTTCCCAAAACTAAGTCACTCAACCTTTATTTGCTTGTTTCCCTTCCTGCCTCGTTGCCTTGAACAGACTATGCCAAACTCCCCTGACTGCCGCGTGGGAAAAGACCCGCCCTCGCCTTTTTTAGTACGGGTTTGTATCGATGGATCGCGCAAAGCAGCAAAAACCAAGCCGTGTCTTGTACTCCTCCGTCGTACTAAAAGAGTGGAGACGCTCGCTTTCATGAATTGTGTACTTCCTCTCGCCGACATGTGGGACATATAGCAACCGGGTTGACGTGTCATGCACCAAATAACAGTGCAGAACAGCAGGGGGACGCACCCCAGTCTTAGCGCCCAAGTAGTAGTAATGACCAATGAGACGTCAAATCACAATGCCACACCTTTCCCCCAGACGGACGAAGCAACCATTATTTCACACTTCGTTGAATCCGCTTCGCCATCATCTCCTTCAAGAAAACCACGTATTGCTTCTCCCAATGTTCTGCCTCAAGAGGGACGCGCATCGCCTTGGTACATCATTACACATGGGACCGCATGATAGGCCATGGTCCCCCGCCCACCGCTCATAAAATCAGCTCATTTTTACTACTTCCTCCGCCTCGGTTTATAGGGCATGCACGTCATTCTAGGTTGAGAATTTAACTAGCTATATATGTATTATATGTGATGAAAAATATATGTTTAGAAACTACATCCGCTTAAGAATCCAATGATATACTTTTTGTGACATATAACTCATATTTAGTTAGTCAAATGGATGACCTAGAACTACGTGCACGCCCTATAAACCGAGACGGAAGGAGTGGTATCTTTTTAGATCAATATAGTCGGGATTCACCAAGGAGCAAAACCAAGTGGTAGGCTGCTCCTGTTGTGTTGGCGTAGCAACTCAGTAGGGTCAGTCCGCACACGAAATGGCGACACACTTAATAGGACCCCTTTAGCCGACATGTGGCTCATCCACTGTCTTGTTCCATGTGCGATGCACCAAATTACAGTTCGGAGCAGCGGTTGGACTTGGAGGCACCCCGGTCGTAGCGCCGCAGTAGTAGTAAATGAGCGACGAGGGGTCAAATCACAAAGCCCTACCTTTCCCGCATTAAGCTGGACGGACGAAGCAACCATCATTTCACTCTAGGGCGCAAGCACATAAAGAAAAAATAAAACCAATGATGCGTGCGGCAGCTACCTAGGGCGCCCTAGGGTAGGAGCCTCCACTACAAATCCGCTTCTCCCTCGTCCTCTTGAAGAAAACCGATGATGCGTGCGGCGAGTAGGGTTTGTAGGAGTACTACGGCATGCGGGGCCACGCCGTAATAAACGGGAGAGGGATTGAGTTCGAGTCGACGCCTTAATATGGGTGGGCCTCTTGGTTTTACGGGAACAAGGCAGCATATTGGGTTTGGGGAGCAGTGGAGATATACGTACAAAAAATTGTGGACGTAGGTTCGACCGAAAGGCAATGACGGATGGGCCCTACATTTTGATATACCCGCGGCCACGTGAAATTTGCTACTCAAAATAATGCATAAAAGTTCCTCCAAAAACATCTATAACTAATGGGAAGTGAATGTACGCTTAAAATGAAAATGTAATACAAAGATAAAAAATGAATTGCAGTTAAGATGTCGTGGGAAAACACGGCCACCTATGGGGCCATCGGCCCCTTGTGGTTCGGCAGGGGGAAGGACGCATTGCACAAAGACCAGAGGGCGTGGGGCAGCAAGGCAGCAATCACACGGGCAGTTTTTACCCAGGTTCGGGCCGCCGTGAGGCGTAAAACCCTACTCCTGCTTTGGTGGATTGATGAGAGGACCGTGGTGGAGACGTAGTGCTCTAGCCCGGCAAGGTCGCCTCGGGACGAGAGCAGCTAAGCGCGTATGAGTGTACAAGGGTCCGAATCCTTTCTAAGGTTGCCATGGCCCTCCTTTTATATATCAAGGGGTCACCACAATGGCAAATCAGTCATTGTGTATAGATTAGACAGCAAACAGTGCCATCATATCTAACTCTGTAGACAGGACAGAGCGCATTAAATGCACCGCTTAGTGTCACATCGTAGCGTAGCCCGGCAAGCCTTGCCGTGTCGTTCGGCCACCTTCTCGCCTGCCTGCGTGACATGTCGCTGGACGAGTGTCATTTGGAGATGATTTCCTCTGGAAGTGGCTGCCACGTGCCAAAGAACGACCACTTAGCCTCTTGGGGGCTCAACACCGCACCGATCGATGACTTGCGTTGCTCTGAGGTGGAGCGGTGGATCCTTGTCGGGGTAATCCTCCCTCAGTGTCGCCGGCAGGACTGCCGGGGCAATCCTAAGACTTGTCTTTGGGGCAACCTCATGCCCGCCAGGCTCGCCTGCCCGGCAAGAGAGGTTTTCCCTTAGTGGTATCTTGCTCCTTTGGTTGGTCTTGGTCTCCTTGATTCGCCCTTTGATTTCTCAAAGAGCTGATCTCTTCTACTTGGCCTTGTCTTGGATGCTGCAACCTTGTTCTCGAGCCTGTGTATAGTCTGGGCAACACACCTGGGGTTTGTTGCACCAACAGGAGCCCCCGGGCCTGGCCTGAATGCGCTGCTGAGCGTCGTCGGGGTTGGCCCTGTCCAGTAAATAGGCGGGGAGGCTGCGGTAGCTCACCCTTTGAGATCTTCTTTGCTTCTTCATTAATCTGAGCTTGAGTTAGTTTCCTGTTTTCCCGTGTGCCGTGTAACGCAAATTGTAGTGGGGCCATCCTTGTAATGGCCCGTGAATGACTTTAATGCACGGGTGAGTAACTGCCAATTCACTCTTCCCACCACGTTCTTATCCTTCACCACGTATGCTGCATGCAATGAGTGGGGTAGGTAACGGAGGCGCGTGGTGCGGGAGAGAGCATCTTGGCAGGGGCCCAGTCTTCTAGGGTTGGCAGATAGAGACGGTGGTTACCCGCCGAGGGATCAACCCCCAGCCCCAGCTTGCCTATAAAACGGGAGGCGAGAAGGGGCGGAAGTGCTCATCCATACACCTCTTCTCCCCTTTTCCTGCTTCCTTCTCTGTCAAGTGGAGGTGGAGAGTCTGGGGCCATGCCCCGGGCTCTAACTTAGGGTCGATGACGTCGAACGCTTGTGTAGTCGCCCGGGGAGTGAGCCTGGTCCGGGGCCGAAGGGGATGCGGTGATCGAGGATGTGGGTGCCAAGTCGCTCGCAGTGTGGGGGGGGGGGTGTCACGCTTCTCCAAAATGGAGAAATGCTTGTCTCCCTCACACGAATCGGTCGTCTGGTGAGGGACGCCATCCCTTGCCGCGGGTCGTCAAGGCTCGTTGCCCTGACGACGGGGCCCCTGGGGCTTCCGGCGCCTGTCTAGGGCGCATCACTCAGGATCCTTGGTGATCCCAGTGTTGTTCCTTCCGGCAGAGTCGGGGCAAACACTGAAGACGGTGGCACCTTCCTACCCTCCAAGGTGGGGAGCGGTGCTTCTTGTGCGCCTTGGACGTCGCTGTCGCCTGCTGTTTCTCCGGGGGAGGTGACGGCCCGAGGAGCTGGCGCCCTCCCGGAGTGGTGGTGATGAAGAAAGAACGAGGGAAGACGGAGAAGGCGGGTGGCAGGGCATCAGGTCGGAGTACGATGGCACCGACACCTTCGTCTCGTATGACCGGCCCGCTGCCTCGCCTTTCCGCTCTTCCCCTCCCTCCCCGGCACCATCATCACCGGCCTCTTTAGGACGGTTGCCGAAGAGGGGGTCGCTCTCTTGGTGCCTTCACCTCCTCCAGCAGTCTTCCAGCTGAGCTCCGGCGGTTCTTCCTGCCGGTGCTTGCGCTGGGGCTTCTTGCTGGTCCTCGAGGTGGTGACTAGGGCACCGCCGAGCTGCTCCTTCCGCCCCTCTCCTTCGCAGCCTCGGCACTCTCGATCTTGTCAGGCTGCACCCAGCAAGCCTTGACAGGATCGGGTTGGGCTTCCGCTCAGGCGCTCCTCTTGCCCTCTTCATCTCCCACCACAGTGCCTAGGAGGAGAGGGACAAGAAAGGGATCACGGGGCACTTATCTTTTTTCAGTTTAAAATATGTAGGCATCGGCCAAACTTTAGTCTAAATAATGTAAACTTCTTTATCCATGTTTGTGTTCTGTAAGATCTGTACTTGTTTAGCAGCATATTAATGAAAAAGACAAGCTTTGCCAGGCACTTGTGCATGTACCATATCCATGCAGAGGTGAAATGCCTCTATACTTTTAAGTAAACAAGTTTCTCCGGCAAGCTATCCTGCCGGTACCCTTAGTTTGTTGTCGCGGGGCTAGGCTTGCCAGGCACAAAACCACAAAAAGGGACCAGCCCCCGCCGAGCCTTTTCCGTCAAAGGCCACTGCGACCACCCTGACGGAAGCAGCGTTCAAGTCAATGGGTAGGAGCACCTATGTTTCAAAGGTGGCGGGGTTTTCATATGCATAAGTTTTCTAATTACAGAACAAATATGGATAAGAAGGAACTTATTTGTTTGGCTTGCCGAGGATCATCACGTAGGCTCATCTTCATTCCTTTTCTTCAGGACCAAGTCCACGGCAAGAACCCTGCAACTTAATGCAGATGAAAACAATGCCACATGCGACCTCATCTACATGATCATGCTATGCTCATGATATGCTTATGCATGCATGCAAGTTTCAGGGCCCCCCAGCGCTTCGTTTATTTCTCTGTTGCTCAGGGTCTGCGCATGGCTTTGTACAAAGGGTTACATGCAACTTTGGCAAAGCTTGTACAAAAGGGTGGCTGCTGGGCAGGGCCCGACAGCCGCACCTTATGGGTAGAACTTACAGAGATGCTCAATATTCCATGAGTTTTGCAATTGAATGCCATCTCCGGTCTCCAGACGGACTGCGCCAGGTCTGGTGACTCATACTACCTGGTAACGGCCTTCCCACTTTGGCGTCAACTTGTTTGCACCCTTGGCGGACTAAACACGCCTAAGGACAAGGTCGCCTTCCTCAAAACTCCGGGCATGAATCCTGTGGCTGTGATAGCGACACAGGGCTTGCTGGTAGCGTGCAGCACCGGTAGCAGCCCGGAGACGGTTCTCCTCAAGTAGCACAGTGTTGTCACGCTGGTGCTGTTCCTGCACTACTTCATCGTAGGCAAGCACTCGAGGAGACCCGAATATGAGTTCCGTGGGGATAACTGCTTCTGCCCCATTGACTAGGGAGAAGGGAGTCTGCCCGGTAGCTCGATTTGGTGTCGTACGGAGGGACCAAAGAACCACCGGTAGCTCGTCGATCCATCGCCTGCCGCACTTCTGCAGTCTATCAAAAGTTCTTGTCTTGAGACCTCGCAGCACTTCAGCGTTCGCCCTCTTAGCTTGTCCGTTGCTTCTGGGATGGGCTACAGAGGCAAATGAGACCTTGCTTCCGAGGGCATGAACGTATTGCATGAAGGCGCGGCTTGTGAATTGGGTGCCATTGTCGGTGATGATTCGGGCAAGTACCCCGAAGTGGCACATCAATCCTTTCAAGAACTTGATAGCTGACGGCGCGGTCACCTTTCTCATGGGCTCCACTTCCGGCCACTTTGTAAACTTGTCGATTGCGACAAACAAGAATTCAAAGCCCCCAGTAGCGCTGGGGAAGGGGCCCAAGATGTCGAGCCCCCAGACCAAAAATGGCCATGACAAAGGGATTGTTTGGAGAGCTTGAGCAGGCTGATGGATATTCTTGGAGTGGAACTGGCAGGCTTCACACTTGGTGACTAGCTCAATTGCATCTTGGAGGGCAGTGGGCCATTAGAAACCTTGCCGGAAAGCTTTCCCAACCAAAGCCCTTGATCCGATGTGGGAGCCACACATACCCTTGTGTATTTCTGCCAGTAGTTCCTTTCCTTATTCCCGGCAAATGCACTTCAATTTCACACCGTTGGGCCTTCTTTTGTATAGCGTGTTGTCAACGAACTGATACATACTGGCCCTCCGGGCTACTCTTTCGGCTTCTTCTTGTTCTCTGGGAAGTTCTCGTGTTTGGAGGAAACGAACAATGTGTCGTGCCCAAGTTGGAGCCTGGGGCTCAGCAACAAGGACTAGAGGCACCTCCTCATCGATAGGAACGCGTGCCTCGACCGCAAAGACTGGTAGTTCGGCGGGAGGGTGCAACTCACTGACCGAAGGGGAGTTGTTCCCGCCAAGCCTTCTGCCGGGGGCTTCGGGAAGCTCTGCTGGGAGAGGCTTGCCGGAGTTCAATTTCCTCCTCTTGCTGGCCATTGTTGCTGGGGATATCGAGGGTTGAGTCAAATGGAGAACAAAAGTCCCTGGTTCCACAGGGAGTTTTTGCGCAGCACACTTTGACAGATGATCAGCAATGCTGTTTTCCGCACGTCGTATGTGCTCTGTTTGTAATCCGTCAAAGCGCTCCTCCAACTTTCTCACTTCCTCGACGTAAGCCTCCATCAATGGGCTTTGATAATCATTGTTGATTTGTCTCACTACAAGTTGTGAGTCTCCATGGATGATCAACTTCTTGATTCCCAATTCTGTTGCAATCCTGAGCCCGGCAAGGAGCCCTTCATACTTTGCAGTATTGTTGGTAGCCTTCTCTTGGGGGAAATGCATTTGAACGATGTACTTAAGGTGCTCCCCAGTGGGAGCAACGAGAAGCACGCCAGCTTCTGCACCCTGTAGGGAGAAGGCGCCATCAAAATACATAATCCATTCTTGGGGCGCTTCCTTGCCAGGGATGACTGTCTCTAGTACTTCCTCATCAGGGGTTGGCGTCCACTCCGCAATGAACTCTGCCAATGCTCTGCTCTAAATAGTTGATGTGCTTTCAAACTTCAAACCAAAGCTGGATAACTCCAAAGCCCATTCCACAATCCTGCCAGTGGCCTCGGGGTTTCGGAGTATGCGTTGCAAGGGGAAGCGGGTGAAAACCGTGATCTCGTGGGCTTGGAAGTAGTGGCGCAGTTTCCTTGAGGCCATGATGAGGCCAAAAATCAACTTTTGCACACCAGAGTACCTCGACTTAGCCCCCTGCTGCAGGGAGCTGACGAAGTACACTGGGCGCTGCACCACCTTCTTCCTTGCCGTGATCTTGGAACTGTCTCTGCTGCCTTGTTCTTCCTTGTCTTGAACGGCATCTGATCTTGCCAGGACGGGTTCATTTTCCTCTCCGGAGGGGATGGCGGCGGCAGTTGCTGCTTCATCTACCTCCCGCTGTGCCACCAGTGCCGCGCTAACCACTTGATTGGTCGCTGCTAAATATAGCAGAAATGACTCTTGTGGTTTAGGAGCGACCAAGGTGGGAACAGAGAAAAGGTAGGTCTTCAAATATTGTAACGCAGCGTCTGTCTTCGGGGTCCACTCCACGGGCCCTGCCTTCTTTAAGATTTTGAAGAAAGGCAAGGCGCGTTCGGCGGACTTGGAAATGAACCTACTGAGCGCGGCAACACATCCGGTCAAACGCCTCACATCTTTAGTTGTATTGGGTGCTTGAATCTGCTCGATAGCCTTGATCTTGTCTGGGTTGGCCTCTATCCCCCGGTGGGACACAAAGAAGCCAAGTAGCTTGCTAGAAGGAACGCCAAATACACACTTCTTCGGGTGCAGCTTCAAGTTGATCTTGCGCAGATTTGCAAAGGTCTCTTCCAAATCCTGAATGAGAGTCATCCTGTCCTTGGTTTTGACCACAATATCATCCATGTAAGCTTCAATATTTTTGTGCAACTGGGACTCAGAGCCAATCTGTACTGCTCTTGCAAAAGTGGATCCAACACTCTTCAACCCGAAGGGCATCCGTACAAAACAGTACATGCCTCATGGAGTGATGAACACGGTCTTCTCTTCGTCCTCCTTGGACATGAAGATCTGGTGGTATCCAGAGTAGGCATCTAGGAAGGAGAGCAGGTCACATCCGGAGGTGGAATCCACAATCTGGTCGATGCACGGCAAGGGGAATGGGTCCTTCGGGCATGCTTTGTTTAGATCTTTGAAATCTATGCAAAGCCTCCATTTCCCATTCGCCTTGCACACCACCACTGGGTTTGCTAACCACGTTGGATGCAATACTCCTCTGGCCAATCCAACTGCTTCAAGTTTCTTGATCTCCTCGGCAGTAAACTGCAACCGCTCCAAAGCTTGCTTCCGAACCTTCTGCTTGACGGGCCGGGCATGTGGGCAGACAGCAAGCTGGTGCTCGATTACCTCCCTGGGAACACCGGGGATGTCAGATGGTTGCCAAGCAAACACATCGACATTCGCCCGCAGAAGGCAACAAGCGCGCTTTCCTATTTGTCATCGAGGGTGGCACTGATGGTAAACGTACCATCAGCGCTAGCCAGCCCTGCCGGGACCTTCTTCACAGATGGTGCAGCAGCCTTGGATCTCTTGCTATTGGAACCCTCCGGCAAGTCATCAACAGGCGTAGCGCATTCCGGAGAGGTACGCTTCCCGGATTCCTTGCTGGCATCCTTGCTATCTTTCTTATTTTTCTTGCTTTCCTTGGCGGGAGCATCGACTTCCGCGGCCTCTGCAGCGACTGCTTCCTGGTACATCTTGTCCACACATATGATTGCATCTTTCTTGTCTGATGGGATGGAAATGATGCCCATTGGTCCTAGCATCTTCAAGGTGTTGTAGGCATAGTGGGATGCCACCATGAATTTGGCCAGGGCAGGACAACCAAGGATTCCATTGTAAGGCAGGGGGAGGTCAACCACATCAAACACGATCTTCTCAGTCCGGTAGTTCAACTCCCCCCCGCCCCCGAATGTTACCGACAGTGTGATCTTCCCCTTAGGACGACTCCTGCCGGGGTTGATCCCATGGAACGTACCAGTAACCTTGAGCTCTTCATCTGTTATCTGGAGTTTGTTGATGACCTTTGGAGAAATCAGATTCAACCCGGCCCCACCGTCAACCAACATCTTTGTGACTTTGAGGTTGTGGATCGTTGGTGAAACCAACAACGGCAAACACCCTACCACGGTAGTGCGGTCAGGGTGATCCTCCTCATCAAAGATGATGGGCGTGCGGGACCACTTGAGCGGCTTCCGAGAATCTGCCGCTGGCTCCACGGCATTGACCTCACGCGCCCACCTTTTGAGTTGGCGGTGAGAGGAGTGCAGAGATGCACCCCCATCAATGCATAGGGCGTCAGTGGCTTTCTGGAACTCCTGCTCACTGGTTTCCTCTTCATCTCCTTCATCACTCCCGTCCTCGCAATCCTTCTTCTCACGGCCCTTGGCGAGTTTCCCTTGATACCGAGGAGCCTTGCCTGGGCGACCTGTTCTGCCACCTCAGCCCTTCCCGCCAGTGCCATCTTGGTCTTTCTCCTTATCATGCTTCTCGTACTCAGCCCTCTGTTTCTTGACAAGCTGCTCAACCTGATGACACTCTTGAAGATCGTGGCCCTTGGTCTGATGAATCTTGCAGTATGGCCCATCACCCTTCCCAGCCTTCTTGGCAGCCGCGGCTTCCCGGCAATCAGTGCACGCGGCAACTTCCTTGCCGGGAACCTCGGTCTCGGCCTTCTTGCCGGTAATAGGTGCACTCGATCCTTCAACGGTCATCACCACTTTATCCTTGTGCTTCTTGCTGCACTTCTTATTCTTCTTCTTCTAGATGGTGATGTCGTCGTCGTCCTCTGAGTTGATGTCGACACCATCTTCTTCACCTAGGAGTCATCTCGCCTCTTCTACTCGGGCACACTTATCCACCAGAGTGTATAGCTCATTCATAGTCTTGGGCAACCGAACTTTCATTTTAGAATGTATCCGACGGTTGCGCATGTTGGACTGGAACACGGCTATCACAGCTGCCGGGTGGATGTCTGGAATGTTCCTATGCACCCGACTGAACCTCTGCATGTACTTCTGCAGGCTCTCTCCTTGCTTCTGCGGGAGTAGCTACAAGTCGCTGGGCCGTCCTCGTTCTTGATGGCTGCCTGTGAAGGTGCCAAAAACCTCATGGCACAGGTCAGCCCAGGTCGAGATGGAATTCTCTGGCAAGTGCATCAGCCAAGACCTCACATTTGGCTTGAGTGCCAAGAGGAAGTAGTTGGCGAACACCTTCTCGTCTCTTCCCCCGGTAGCTTGAACAGCGATGGTGTAGATGCTCAAGAACTCTGTCGGGTTCAGTCTTCCATCGTACTTCTCTAGTATTTCTGGCTTGAACGTGCGGGCAGATGACCAACGGACTTGCCGCAGCTCACGAGTGAAGGCGGGGCACCAAACCCCGAAAGGTAGGTACCCACCTTCACCGGGCATAGGCTCGTCGACGTCGGGGCCATTGCGCCTATCAGACCGGCATTGGGTTTCATGGCGTCGTTCGATGGTGACGCGTGCGTCTTCCTTCCACCTGTCTTCCAGGACTCGCCGCTGGTCTTGTCGTGCTCGAGGATCGGACGAGCCCATCGATATGTCGTTGGGTTCTTGGTTGCGTTGCTCTGGCTACAACCCCTGCGCTGTCTGCCGCGGAGGGGATTGCACCATGGGGTCGCCCCTTCATTACGGCCAGCGGCTTGGGCCGTTGCCGCCGCCTGCGGAGGCCGTGACGGGCCCGCTCGCTGTGATCCTCCCGCCTCGGCGAAACCAATCAGGCTCTGAATGGTGGCTCTCCACTCATCCATCTGATCGGCCACCGACGGAAATCTCAACAAGAGTTGGCCCCGCGCCATGGCCACTGAAGCAGTGCTCGGCATGGATGGCGATGTAGACCGTAGCGTCGCCTGGATTCTGACGGTGGCGGTAGTGGCAGCACCGTGCTCCCGTCACCGTGAGCCAACCACCAAGGCGTCATGAAGGCGAGGAGGATGTGCTTGGGGATTGGCGGCTCCATTCGGCGCATCGGCTTGGCCAGCCCGTCCTGGGGGTGGCGCATGCCCTGCGGTCGCACCCGTAGCGGGGGCGGACGGAGGGTTGCGGTTCGCCCCAGGGCGAGCATCACCGCTGTGGCTGCGTCCTTCGGTGGGGTGGAGAGGCATGGATGGAATGATCTCTCCTCCCGCACCTTGCAGAGCGTGGCCGCCGAGATGTTGTTGGCGCTGTCCTTCTCCGGTGCCGCCTGCTCCCGTTTGGCCACAGGGGAGGTGGTGACGACGCCTCAACATCCACGTCCCCGTGCGCCACGTAGCCCCGACGGTGTTGGCGGCCGCGTGTGAAGGGGCCTTCGAGGTGGATGGGTGAGCTGTGGCACCGGTTTTCTATCGGGGCCGGATTTCGGGGACGCAATATCCCGGAAAATTAACCCCTCGTGTCATCACCAGCCCAGGATTACCGTTACTGGTGGACACGTCCTTGTTAGAGATTACCAAGCAATTACAAGAATTTTATACAAGACCATAAAGGTGTAATGATGCAACGAAGATATCTGGTGACGAAAGCGACTTGTGGTTCTCCAACATTGATGGGGCTCCATTCCCACAGGAACGGCTGACCTGGATAATTCCTATCCCGCGTGGCTGCTATCCTAGGCTCCGTGTCGACGTCGTGGTAGTACTCCTCGAGGAAATCCTGACCTGGCCAAGTAAATAGCCAGGGACAAGCCTGTGAGTATGTTGGAATGTACTCGCAAACATCATGAACAAAAGATATACTGAATGCAGCAGATAAAAATATACGATCATGATGAACCAAACTATATGCTTATGCTCAAGCTGGACTATATTCAATGCATGCTGAAAGGAATTAAATCATGGCATGATAACATATTAGCATGTACAAATAAATGAATATATAAAAATGTTAGTGACAAACAAGGAAAGTTAAAGGAAAATAAAATAAAAGAAATGCCGGTTGGATGTCTAAAGTGACACCACGGTAGGTCTTGAAGAGAAATGCCTAACGGGTATCCACAAGAGTGGTGGCGTGATAGACCGCCTGAGAACTCGAGGGACGCCATGAGGTCTTGAAAAGAAATGCCAGTCGGGTGTCAAAAAGTGACGCCACGGTCGGTCTTGAAAAGAAATGCCAATCGGGTGTCCACAAGAGTAGTGGCGTGATAGACCGCCTGAGAACTCGAGGGACGCCACGAAGAGGCCTTGAAAAGAAATGCCAATCAGGTGTCCACAAGAGTAGTGGCGTGATAGACCGCCTGAGAACTCGAGGGACGCCACGAAGAGGTCTTGAAAAGAAATGCCAGTGAGGTGTCAAAAAGTGACGCCACGGTCGTTCTTGAAAAGAAATGCCAATCGGTTGTCCACAAGAATAGTGGCGTGATAGACCGCCTAAGAACTCGAGGGACGCCACGAAGAGGTCTTGAAAAGAAATGCCAATCGGGTGTCAACAAGAGTAGTGGCGTGATAGATCGCCTGAGAACTCGAGGGACGCCACGAAGAGGTCTTGAAAATAAAACCGAATGCCCGGGGTAGTCTAGCCAGCCCCTGAGATACTCAGGAAAAATAAAATAAGAAAAGTGGGTTAGCCCACAATAATATTCATAAAGGCAATGATATTAATATGCATAACAAAATCATTCATGATAACAAAAATATTCGTGACAGCATTAGTGGTGACAATAATTATCCTGCCAAGTAACTCATGCTCAGTTTAATTGTTTCCTCCGAAGACTGACACTAAGACTGGCACTTGACCAACCCAGACTATAGTCCTTAACCATGGACACGGCTATTCGAATAGGTTTAAACTCTGCAGAGGGTGTACTTTTACCCACAAGTAAAGGATTTCTTTAGTCAACACCGAGACGTTGACTAATTCCCATTACGGTCTTTGGGTTGAAAACACACCTAACCAGCACACACCAGATTAACCTTCCTGATGCCAGGAATCACCCAAGGCACCATTCCCAAAAATCTCTAAGTCGGGGAGACTACAATTCTCGAATAGCATGGGATCACTATTAATACGCCGGATTCCAAGGGGTGCCCCCTCTCGGATACAACCGGATACACCCATGCCCCCTAACCCGATGACAGGATTTAGTCCACCATCATGGAAACCCTCATCGTAGCCCTCTGTATGGTGTGTGCACGAAAAGGGGTTAACAACTTACTAAACCGTACCCCACGTGTGGCAGGGACAAGTGGTAGCACGAACAAGTATGGGGGTTACCGGAACAAGACTCGATCTATGGTCGACTCAGGAGGCTTAAGTTTCCTACAACGGTTAGCACAACAAAGTATTCTTTCAACAGCAATACCAACAGGGCCACAACCCTTGCATGCTCCAACCTGCATAACAAACAAGGCATGATCACGCTCCAACGTGATCACCCTTCTGCCGGTAACGGTATTTTACTATGCCTGCTCCTGCAAGTTAGTCATGACGAGCACACAATGCACGGTACGATGAAATATGCCAACTCTACGTGCATGCAAATTTTATTTGAATTCAACCTATGCATGACTCATATATTCTTGCAAACATTTAACCATGCAATCACCATATCAAGTGTTCAACATGCTTGCCTTGGGCATGCAGAATTGTGGGGTGCACTCCAAAAGTTTGAAATATTTATCTTCCCTCCATTTCCTATTTTCAAAAATATTTAAATTACCACATAATTCTTAACAGTGCTAAAAAGTGTTTCAAACATTTTTGAAATAAATACTAAAATAAACTAGATGAAAAATGGGAAATAACAGAAAAAGAATCAATATATTTGGGGTTAATATGATTTACTTATGGAATTTCTAAGCTGGAATAAAAGACTAAATGGACTATTTAATAGACCCAACAAAAACTAAGCTTATCAAAAATGTTCACCCTAGCTAGTTTAATCGAGCATGATTTTATAAGTCTACAGAAATTTTAATCATTAAACATGGGTTTGAAAAGACTGCTGTGGAATTGTTTGAGGTCTACTAAAAAAAAAAGATCAGAGTTGCGCCGTGAGCGCTGATTAGCCGTAAAGTACTACTGGGCCGAGCCCATCCATTCGGCCGCGCGGGAGATCCGTCGACGTCGATGGCGCACTGCTGGGGGTATGCCTTCCCCGCGCGGAAACGACTCCGAGGGGAACCCGTCTCCACTTAAACGGCGGGCCCGTGGGTGGAGTCACTGACGAGCGGGCCCACGCTTCTTCTCTCTCTCATCCTTGCTGAGCCCATGACAGACGGGGCCCATGTGTTGGGTTCGTCTCCCATCTCCCGCGCGTGTCTGGACAGAGCGTACACCGGCGGCGATTGCTGGTGCTGTAGGGCGTCTCCTGCGACGCTCGGCACATGGAAGGGTTCAGGGAGATGTGCCGCATCCGTGGGAGGTGAGATGGCCGTTGAGGAGCTCGGGTTTAAGCAGGGCTTCGACCATGCCGGAAAGTGGCGACGGTGGAAAGGGGCTTTCGCCTCTGAACGAGTCCGAGAGGAATTGAGAAGTGGGATAGGTTCGCGGTGATCAAGAGAGGCCATTGGTGAAGAGATACTACGTGGGGAGGCTTTGGTTGCGCCGGGATTGACCGAGAGGTGGCGGCGGTGGGTTTCACCAAGGACGGAGAAGGTGACTACCTACGGCTGCCTTGGGCGTACCAGGCAGTCTCTGGAGGATGGTGGTGTGGATATGAGGTTCGAGGAGAGCTTGAGATGCCAATATATAGGACGGTGGAGTCGGTTCCGTGGCTTCTCAGTGAAGGGACGACGGCGGCGGCCATTAGGGCGGTGGTTGAGGCCGTTGGGGAGTTGATGGTGGACGGTGAGGTTGGTGAGGACGGCGGCTGTCCGTATTAACGCCAGGGGAGCTGGTTGGCTCGGGGCGACGCCAGGTGGCTTGGGCGGTGCCGTGCCCGAGCGAAGGACGGCGGCAGCGATGTGTGGTGACTCTGGATGGGGTGGGTGGCGCTAGAGGCCAGGGAAGAAGGTCGGCGAGCTACCTGGACTGCCTGTGAAGCTCCAGAAGGTGGAAAACGTGCGGGGAAGGCAGCACCGCAACGGTGCGAGGACGAGGCCGAGCCTGCCAAACGAGCGCTCGGCTCGTGCGCTGTGCACGCACTCAGTGTGTTCGGCGGAATGCCAGGGCATCCTAGGTTGCTCCAAATGAGCTGATTTTTGGGATAGTGGTGATACTAAGGGTGGTAGGATTGTTGGACAAGTTATTTTGGCAAGATATTCAAGTGTGCAATGCAGTTAAGAAGAGGGCCAAATTCTGTCATGCACAACACCTGTTTGACAAAATGATAGAGCTAGCTAGGGGACTTTGATGGAAATGAGACTTGGCAGGATGGTGACTCCTTGAATGATAGATAAGGTGGTATATTTGGATAATCCAGGGGAGAAACTTTATAATGCAAGTTTTGAAGAAATTCAGTTCTGGACCAAATATTGAGAGAACTGTTTGGTGAACTTAGAAGATGCCATTGGAGCCGATCTTCTGTACTTAAGGGTTTGGTTGGAAGAATTATAATATGTCCAAGTTTCAGAGTTTTTAGAGCAAGGAAAAATGGGGTTGTAGTTATAACCTAGAAAATGGACAGAATGGAAAAGAGGTAGTTGCTCTCAAAATTTACAAAACAGCAAGTTGGGTTTTTGCATAAAAGTGATATATAGGCATCATATGACCTCTCATAATTTTTGTGGAATTTTAAAAGAATTATTTGAAATGGTTGTAGTGCAACAGAAGCATTTAAAGTATTGAAAAAGCTATTAAAAGAATTATTTAGAGGCAAATTTTATGTTGAAATTAATTCCTACTGTTATAAAATATAATTGAAATGATTTATGGGAACTACCCAAAATCCCCATTATTCAGCAAAAAATTCTATATGGAGGGAAGAATTTTGAAAAATAGAGGGCGGAAAAATACTCTAAAATTAATAAAACACCCAATATAATTGAAAATTTTATTTCTGGCCAAATTTTTACTTAACAAAAATGTGGTTAAATTTTTGGGGTGTTACAAACTCTACCCCCCTTAAGAAAATCTCGTCCTCGAGATTTGTTACGGACGGAAGAATTAAATGCATGAAAAAAAAACATATGCAGAATGCAATCATAATAATTTACTTATGACAACGGCACACAATTAATTTACCGACTTACTACGCCATACAACCACTACTACAAAAATACAGGAAAACTGGGCCACTAAGGCTCAGCTACAAATTTGGTGGACTCAGTCCACCTCATTGACATCTAGCCGGGTGGGTCTTGTAGATGTCGAGGCCTCTCCGTGTGCTTCGGTGTCGGAGTTGGCTAGAGTGGAATGAGGAGCTGCGGGGTTGAGGTAGCGATGATGACCCACGTGGGGTGTAGTGGCTACAGTCCCATTGGAGAAGATCCCCAAGAGACGACGAAGTTCCTCCGAGAAAAGGAATGCATTGCCCGGGAGGACAACAGGGGCAGACCTTGAGGGCTCAACTGGCCTCCCAAGCAGCACTATCGGGGTGTCGGTGGTGGGTGCAGCTTCACTTCTTGCCGGGGTCAGGAGAGCGAGCGTATTGTGGGTCTCAATCATGTCAAAAGTGACCTGATCGAACAGTGCCTATTGCGCTCTCAGGTAGCGCACCAGATGCACCAGAGCAGGATCCAACTCTTGGTCTCCATTGGCGACTTGGGTCAGTCTACCATAGCCTTCACGGCTAGGGTAGTAGTAGAATGGGTGGCAATTAACCCTCGGCGACAGATGCCGAAGATGAACTACAGCTTCTCGGGCTGCAAGTTGGATGGCTTCGGGGTCGTCGGAGGTTGTCCTCCCGGTGAACCGGTAACGGCACTCCGATGTGATGCTCCTCTCGTAGATGTGCACCGTAGCCCAGAAGTGATGGATGGAATCACTTGTGTGCTCCTGGTACATGACATACTCCAGGGGCTCTTCTGTGCCAAAAGCACGACGGGTGAGATTGGCGAGGATGGCTACAAAGTCTTCAAGCTCGACTGCGGTGGTCTCGTTGTGCACGATGGGGCCAGGCATCTTGGAGTGTTGGATATCAGATTGCGAGTGAAGCCGTGATGTGCTGAGTTGGGTTGAGGCTTCCTTTATAAGCCAGTAGAGTCTTCCATCGCACGCTTCCGGATGAGACAACTCAGGTGTCGGCCACAGGCACACGGCCTATGGGCTAGGTAGATAGGTTGGGCATCGACTGTTAAAAGATGTCGGCTGCCACTATGTAGGCTTATTGGATGAGATGGGCTTGGCTACGGACAAGAAAGGATGTGGATGGTGTGGAAACCTAGGGATAGTGACCAAGCTAAGATAGGATTAGCCAATGGTCAGCCTGGCTCTGATACCAAGGCTGTCGGGGCCAGAACTTGGGGACGCAATATCCCAGAAAATTAACCCCTTGTGTCATCACCAGCCCAGGATTACCATTACTAGTGGACACGTCCTTGTTAGAGATTACCAAGCAATTACAAGAATTGGATACAAGACCATAAAGGTCTAATGATGCAACAATGATATCTGGTGACGGGTGACGGAAGCGACTTGTGGTTCTCCAACGTCGATGGGGCTCCATTCCCACAGGAACGGCTGACCTGGATAATTCCTATCCTGCGTGGCTGCTATCCTAGACGCTCCGTGTGGACGTCGTGGTAGTACTCCTCGTGGGAATCCTGACCTGGCCAAGTAAATAGCCAGGGACAAGCCTGTGAGTACATTGGAATGTACTCACAAACATCACGAACAAAAGATATGCCGAATGCAGTAGATAAAAATATATGATCATGATGAACCAAACTATATGCGTATGCTCAAGCTGGACTATATTAAATGCATGCTGACAGGAATTAAATCATGGCATGATAACATATTAGCATGTACAAATAAATGAATATATAAAAATGGTAGTGACAAACAAGGAAAGTTAAAGGAAAATAAAAGAAATGCCGGTCGGATGGCTAAAGTGACACCACGGTAGGTCTTGAAGAGAAATGCCTATCGGGTATCCACAAGAGTGGTGGTGTGATAGACCGCCTGAGAACTCGAGGGACGCCACAAAGAGGTTTTGAAAAGAAATGCCAGTCGGGTGCCAAAAAGTGACGCCACGGTCGGTCTTGAAAAGAAATGCCAATCGGGTGTCCACAAGAGTAGTGGCGTGATAGACCGCCTCAGAACCCGAGGGACACCACGAAGAGGTCTTGAAAAGAAATGCCAATCGGGTGTCCACAAGAATAGTGGCGTGATAGACCGCCTGAGAACTCGAGGGACGCCACGAAGAGGTCTTGAAAAGAAATGCCAGTCAGGTGTCAAAAAGTGATGCCACGGTCGGTCTTGAAAAGAAATTCCAATCGGGTGTCCACAAGAGTAGTGGCGTGATAGACTGCCTGAGAACTCGAGGGATGCCACGAAGAGGTCTTGAAAAGAAATGCCAATCGGGTGTCCACAAGAGTAGTGGCGTGATAGACCGCCTGAGAACTCGAGGGATGCCACAAAGAGGTCTTGAAAAGAAATGCCAATCGGGTGTCCACAAGAGTAGTGGCGTGATAGACCGCCTGAGAACTCAAGGGACGCCACGAAGAGGTCTTGAAAATAAAACCGAATGCCCGGGGTAGTCTAGCCAGCCCCTGAGACACTCAGGAAAAATAAAATAAGAGAAACGGGTGAGCTCACAATAATATTCATAAAGGTAGTGATATTAATATGCATAACAATATCATTCATGATAACAAAAATATTCATGACAGCATTAGTGGTGACAATAATTATCCTGCCAAGTAACTCATCCTCAGTTTAATTATTTCCTCCAAAGACCGACACTAAGACCGACACTTGACCAACCCAGACTATAGTCCTTCACCGCGGACACGGCTATTGGAATAGGTTTAAACTCTGCAGAGGGTGTACTCTTTACCCACAAGTAAAGGATTTCTTTAGTCAACACCGAGATGCTTACTAATTCCCATTACGGTCTTTGGGTTGAAAATACACCTAACCAGCACACACTAGATTAACCTTCCTGATGCCAGGAATCACCCAAGGCACCGTTCCCGAAAATCTCTAAGTCGGGGAGACTACAATTCTCGAATAGCATGGGATCACTATTAATACGCGCGGATTCCAAGGGGTGCCCCCCTCTCGGCTACAACCGTATACACGCATGCCCCCTGACCCGATGACAGGATTTAGTCCACCATCGTGGAAACTCTCATCGTAGCCCTCTGTATGGTGTGTGCACGGAAAGGGGTTAACAACTTAGTAAACCGTACCCCACCTGTGGCAGGTACAAGTGGTAGCACGAACAAGTATGGGGGTTACCGGAACAAGACTCGATCTACGGTCGACTCAGGAGGCTTAAGTTTCCTGCAACGGTTAGCACAACAAAGTATTCTTTCAACAACAATACCAACAGGGCCACAACCCTTGCATGCTCCAACCTGCATAACAAACAAGGCATGATCACGCTCCAAAGTGATCACCCTTCTGCCGGTAACGGTATTTTACTATGCCTCCTCCTGCAAGTTAGTCATGACGAGCACATGATGCACGGTACGATGAAATATGCCAACTCTACATGCATGCAAATTTTATTTGAATTCAACCTATGCATGACTCATATATTCTTGCAAACATTTAACCATGCAATCACCATATCAAGTGTTAAAGATGCTTGCCTTGGGCATGCAAAAGTGTGGGGTGCACTCCAAAAGTTTGAAATATTTATCTTCCCTCCATTTCCTATTTTCAGAAATATTTAAATTACCAACATAATTCTTAACAGTGCTAAAAAGTGTTTCAAACATTTTTGAAATAAATACAAAAATAAACTAGATGACAAATGAGAAATAACAGAAAAAGAATGAATTTATTTGGTGTTAATATGATTTACTTATGGAATTTCTAAGCTGGAATAAAAGACTAAATGGACTATTTAATAGACCCAACAAAAACTAAGCTTATCAAAAATGTTCACCCTAGCTAGCTTAATCGAGCATGATTTTATAAGTCTACAGAAATTTTAATCATTAAACATGGGTTTGAAAAGACTGCTGTGGAATTGTTTGAGGTCTACTGAAAAAGAAAAAAAAGAAAAGATCAGAGTTGCGCCCTGAGCGCTGATTAGCCGTAAAGTAGTCTTTTCAAACGCGGGAGATCCATAGACGTCGATGGTGCACTGCTGGGGGTACGCCTTCCCCACGCAAAAACGGCTCCGAGGGGAACCCGTCTCCACTTAAACGGCGGGCCCGTGGGTGGAGTCGCTGACGAGTGTGCTCGCGCTTCTTCTCTCTCTCATCCTTGGTGAGCCCATGATAGGCGGCGCCCATGTGTCGGGTACGTCTCCCATCTCCCGCGCGCGTCTGGACAGAGCATACGTCGGCGACGATTGCTGGCGGTGTACGGCGTCTCCTGCGACGCTCGGCACATGGAAGGGTTCAGGGAGAAGTGCCGCATCCGTGGGAGGTCGAGATGGCCGTTGAGGAGCTCGGGTTTGAGCAGGGCTTCGGCCATGGCGGAAAGTGGCAACGGTGGAAAGGGGCTTTTGCCTCTGAACGAGTTCGAGAGGAATTGAGAAGTGGGATAGGTTCGAGGTGATCAATAGAGGCCATTGGTGAAGAGATACTACGCGGGGAGGCTTTGGTTCCGCCCGAATTGACCAAGAGGTGGCGGCGGTGGGTTTCACTGAGGATGGAGAAGGTGACTACCTACGGCTGCCTTGGTCGTCCCAGGCAGTCTCTGGAGGATGGTGGTGTGGATATGAGGTTCGAGGAGAGCTTGAGACACCTATATATAGGATGGTGGAGTCGGTTCCGTGGCTTCTCAGGGAAGGGACGACGGTGGTGGCCATTAGGGTGGTGGTTGAGGCCGTTGGGGAGTTGATGGTGGACGGCGAGGTTGGTGAGGACGGCGGCCGAGCTGGTTGGCTCGGGGCGACGCTAGGTGGCTTGGGAGGTGCCGTGCCCGAGCGGAGGACGGTGGCGGCGATGTGCGGTGACTCTGGATGGGGTGGGTGGCGCTAGAGGCCAGGGAAGAAGGTCGGTGAGCTACCTGGATTACCCGTGAAGCTCCAAAATGTGGAAAACATGCGGGGGAGGCAGCACCGCAACGGTGCGAGGACGAGGCCGAGCCTGCCAAACAAGCGCTCTGCTCGTGCGCTGTGCACGCACTCAGTGTGTTCAGTGGAATGCCAGGGCATCCTAGGTTGCTCCAAATGAGCTGATTTTTGGGATAGTGGTGATACTGAGGGTGGTAGGATTGTTGGACAAGTTATTTTGGCAAGATATTCAAGTGTACAATGCAGTTAAGAAGAGGGCCAAATTCTGTCATGCACAACACCTGTTTGACAAAATGATAGAGCTAGCTAGGGGACTTTGATGGAAATGAGACTTGGCAGGATGGTGACTCCTTGAATGATAAATAAGGTGGTATATTTGGATAATCCAGGGGAGAAACTTTACAATGCAAGTTTTGAAGAAATTCAGTTCTGGACCAAATATTGAGAGAACTGTTTGGTGAACTTAAAAGATGCCATTGGAGCTGATCTTCTGGACTTAAGGGTTTGGTTGGAAGAACTATAATATGGCCAAGTTTCAGAATTTTTAGAGCACGGAAAAATGGGGTTGTAGTTATAACCTAGAAAATGTATAGAATGGAAAAGAGGTAGTTGCTCTCAAAATTTACAAAACAGCAAGTTGGGTTTTTGCATAAAAATGATATATAGGCATCATATGACCTCTCATATTTTTTGTGGAATTTTAACACATTATTCAGCAAAAATTTCTATATGGAGGGAAGAATTTTGAAAAACAGAGGGTAGAAAAATACTCTAAAATTAATAAAACACCCAATTTAATTTAAAATTTTATTTCTGGCCAAATTTTTACTTAACAAAAATGTGGTTAAATTTTTGGGGTGTTACATTTTCTTCTTGGGCACCATGGATGATGAAGCCGTCGATGAAGAAAACGATGATGAAGATGACGCGCTGCGTACGCTCTCGGGTTCGTGCAAGCGTTATCCCCTACCTGGCGCGCCAAAGATGTCGTGGGAAAACACGGCCACCTATGGGGCCATCGGCCCCTTGTGGTTCGGCAGGGGGGATGGACACATTGCACAAAGAGCGAAGGGCGCGGGGCAGCGCGGCAGCGATCAAACGGGCAGTTTTTACCCAGGTTCGGGCCGCCGCGAGGCGTAAAACCCTACTCCTGCTTTGGTGGATTGATGAGAGGACCGTGGTGGAGACGTAGTGCTCTAGCCCGGCAAGGTCGCCTCGGGACGAGAGCAGCTACGCGCGTATGAGTGTACAAGGGTCCGAATCCTTTCTAAGGTTGCCACGGCCCTCCTTTATAGATCAAGGGGTCACTACAATGGAAAATCAGTCATTGTGTACTGATTAGACAACAAACAGTGCCATCATACCTAACTCTGCAGACAGGACAGAGCGCATTAAATGCGCCGCTTAGTGTCACATCATAGTGTTGCCCGGCAAGCCTTACCGTGCCATTCGGCCACCTTCTTGCCTGCCTGCGTGACATGTTGCTGGCGAGTGTCATTTGGGGATGATTTCCTTTGGAAGTGACTGCCACGTGCCAAAGAACGGCCACTTAGCCTCTTGGGGGCTTGACACCGCACCGATCGATGACTTGCGTTGCTCTAAGGTGGAGCGGTGGAGCCTTGGCGGGGTAATCCACCCTCAGTGTCCCCGGCAGGCCTGCCGGGGCAATCCCGAGACTTGTCTTCAGGGCAACCTCGTCCCCACCAGGCTCGCCTGCCTAGCAGGGGAGGTTTTCCCTTAGTGGTATCTTGCTCCTTTGGTTGGTCTTGGTCTCCTTGATCCGCCCTTTGATTTCTCAAAGAGCTGATCTCTTCTGCTTGGCCTTGTCTTAGATGCTGCAACCTTGTTCTCGAGCCTGTGTACAATCTGGGCAACACACCTGGGGTTTATTGCACCGACATAAAAGAATGACATTTCTAACAAAAATGTGAATGTGAACTACATATGCGTGCACATGACCACCACATACATTGTCAATACAAAATCTAATGGAAGAAATAACTTATGAGTAACATGCACGAATTGATGATGTGGTGCTTGCATGCATAGAGTACAAAAACAATGTGATTTATGACTTGCATGCATGACGTGTTCATGTGCCATAGTTGCATGTCCAGGAAAAAAGCTACGAGTGGGTTGTAGTAGCTATTTAGGAATAGAAGATGTATATATGGAAGTTGTAGGGAAAGAGATGACATGTATCTCAATTTCTATGAGTAGGGATTGGAAAAGAGATGTCATTTGGTTCACATCATAGGAACTTTTCTATTGAATCTAGAGATGACATGTATCTCAATTCCTATGAGGAGGGATTAGAAAAGAGATGTCATTTGGTTCACAACATAGGAACTTTTCTATTGAATCTAGAGATGACATGTATCTCAATTCCTATAAGGAGGGATTAGAAAAGAGATGTCATTTGGTTCACATCATAGGAACTTTTCTGTTGAATATACGCTAATGTTTATTTTCCTTTGAAATTGTGGGAGTATAGGAATCCATTCATATGAACCAAGTGGCTCTAAAGCTATAAAAATGATATCATGTTTATTTTCCTTTGAAATGTGGAGTATATGAATCTATTCCTATGAACCAATTGGCTCTAAAAGAAAAAATCCTATAAAAATCATATCATATAGAGTTCCTATGATATTCCTCCACACCAAAGGATGGTTGAAATTGCTGCAGGTGATACGACGGTCTTTCTTTGTACACTCCTCCCCCATCTTTATAGTTACCTCTCGAAGATGAATGAAATGATATATACTGGGTATTCTATATGTGCATTTTGGTATACGAAAACTCGGTAAATGTTTCCGAGGTTCAAATTTTCAATAAAGCTATATGCACTACATTTTGGAACGGATGGAGGAGCATACGAGGGTTGCTAACACTCACGTGGAAGATTTGTGTGTCGGAGGAGTGGCTGTTCTGTTAAATGCAATGGCAAAACTGACACTGTCGGATGCCGATCTAACGGTTCTTACGGCGTTCGTCAGGAAACGGCTTGTGGTGAACGTTTGTCAGATATGATTTATGGACACATGCATTGCATTGATATGTGCCCCCTCTCTCTCACGCACACACGCACCCTCATGAGTCACAACTCTCCCGAGTCCTCTCGCACCCACCGTCTATCTTTAGGTAGACGTCACACACATATGTGCTCTTCACACCCTACCCTCAAAACTTATAAAAAATAAAAGACGTCGCGCACCTTTTATTTTAACTCACACGTCACACACTTATACTACTACTCTTGTGGCGAACGTTCTTTGGGCGTAATATATTGTACTCTCACGAAGAGAAGCGGTGCACGCACGCACTAGTTCTCTCACACCCACTCGCGGGTACACGTAGGAGCGCATTTTTTTAAGCTAGGAGCGCATTGGTTTACAAAGAGGCATCCCAATTGACATTTTGACTAGTCCAGTTTTCAACTTGATGGAGGGTCGGGGACCGCACATGAATGATACAGTACATAGTGCGTCCTGGACCCGGTGATTTGATAGTGCGACCTGGAAGCGGTGGCACGTTATTGATCGAGTTTTATTTTTACTTGAACTCTAAATGAAAATAGTGGTTCACGCGTATTCAATTTAATAACGGCTGGAACAACAAAATCACTCCTCTATATATATAAGCAGGAGCCTCGGCGCTTGCTCTACTAGGGTTCCTCTCTTTCACTCTCTCATGCTCTCCAGATCTAAGCAAGACATAGGTGGCCAAACTCTCTCTCTACTCACGGCTAGTCACAAATCCGGCCGGACCACCTCGGCCGGGGCAGGGGTGTAGGTGCATCGTTCACGCAGTCGTCGGCGGCGAGGGAGGAGACCAATAGCTGCCCGCGTGTCCCGATCGGCGGCCGTGCCGTTCTCTCCGAGACAGGGCCGGCTTGGGAGGGCCCACAACCCCTTCTTCGTCCCTGTGGTATTGTGGCCAAGATGCGGCCTCCCGACGCCGTCTTTGCCACATCCCGATGACCCACAGGTATATATTCCTTCGAAACCTGCCTTGCTCTACTGCCCCAGCTCCCCACGTGGCTGCGTGTGGATCTTTTTCTACTTCCGTCAGCTGTTCCAAAGCCACCTAGACTTTTACTATTATTAGAGGTAAAGCTAGTTCATACAGTCGAATCTAAGAGTTGGTTCAAACAGGGAAGAAAGTGGGAAAGTTGTAGCATGCATCTAGGACTTGGTTCTAAGAGGAAATGCGGGAAAGTAGGAGATACTGGCTACCCTATCGGTCTCTTGGTTGAAGAAGCGAAGAAAGCGTGGTGGATGGCGAAGGGTGGGGCGAAGTGGACCTGTCTCTTGGTCAAAAAAGGAAAGAAAGTGAGGGGTGTTGGGGGACAACGCAAATGAGAACGAGCAGGTCTAGATTTCCTGTGCTCACATAGGAAAATGTCGCTGAGGAGATAAAAATGGGACAAATGCAGACATGCTGCCTGAGTGTTTGCTGCTCTCGGCAACCACATCTGCCTCACCACCTTATGCCCCTGCTGTCCCTACGCCCATATCGCTACCGTTAATGTAAAATCACATGAAGCATTAAGCAATGCCACCTAATATCACTATTAAGTAATGGTCTAGTGCCATCGATAAATTGAAGAATTGCCACCTAATGTCACTATTAAGTAATGGTCTAGTGCCGTCGATAAATTGAAGCAATGCCACCACCATTTTATGAATTGCTTCTGTCTTGCTTTATTTCCCATGATTTGTGTTTTTGCAGTTACACTTAAATCTCACACCGCTAATATTGCTTCATACCAGTGGAACTGCACAAATTTGATTGCACATTTACTGACCATGTGCTATTCTCATGACAGTAATACTAATGCTATTGTTCTGCATGTTAATCTAGTGGCAGTGTTGATGTGATGTGATGCTACTTCTTACTTAAGGGCACTTTCATACTGTTAATGTAGTGCCAATTATAACATAGTAGATGCTGCTGTTAATCATATGGCACTGCAAATAACTGTCACTGTTTAAATAACCGTATTTCATATTTGCGCAAACAGGGATGCCTGTCTCCATATCGTTTCTATCTGCGCAATCAAAAGTACACACCTTAGTTTTAGTAGAACTGCACAAGATGAGATGGCTATTCCTAGCTGCCGTCGTCTAACCACCCGTATTCCAGGTATTCCTACATTGGTAGTAACTAGGTAGATTGACCAACGCAATCTAAAAGAAGCTGATTTACGTTTTACTTCCTGATTGCAGTGCAGGGACGAGCGAAAACAACTGCATCCTAGTCGGGAATGCACTTTCTCCTAGTTCACGGATGGACAGAGGACGAGCTAGCACGGCTGCACGGAGGTTTTTGGGATAGGTGCGCGGATAAGAGGCATTGTGGTCTGCTTATTTATGCAAATAGAGGTGCTTAAATTTAGTGGAACTGCACAAGAAGTTTAGATGGTTAGTACACTACATGGTTCAGTTCACCATTCCAACTGAGAATACAATTATAATTGGTTATTCTGGAATGAGAGAACCTAACCCTAGATGGTGGCAACAAGAAAATCCAGAGTGAACTCCAGGAAATTAAAGCCTGCCTAGGGAGGCCCTTTGCTCACAGAAGCCTTCCTTGATTTTTCCTGATTTGTAAACCTTCTCACAACTTTGTCTTTTGCTGTGAACTAGCAAGGTGCCCGTGCGTTGCACGGAACATCAAGATGCATTTGTATGAGTAGTTTATCTTGTGAGAGAAAAGGATGAACGAGGGAAGGCCTTATTTGAAAATGTGGAGAGGGGTGTGGGTATCTTTTTGTAAAATTGCCATAGTTTCCTTCCTATCAGTCAGATATAAATCGGACGGCCTATATTGTAGGATGGCAGGCACACTATCATCACCAACTCTGTTTTTTATAAGAGTAGAGACTAGTAAATGTTTGTTATGTTCTATGAATCATTGAGATGTATAAAATTGCTTAACTTATGCTTTTCAAGTATTTTATGAAGACGAATTTAATGTGAATGTTCCACATGAACGCTGGACTAGCGTGTGAACATTTGGAAGTTACATTGTGGCCTCAGTTAACTGCATGAACCACTGTAACAAGATTATTGATTGTTAGCTGGTCGGTAGCCGACTTTTCTAGTGTTGAAGCGAGCTGAGCCAATGTGCCGTGTTTTGCACAACTACTTACAAGTGGGGTAGCACCAACTGTGTTTACAAGTACTTAACCAGCCTTACATACCCTATGTATATGTCGGCGCACAATTGTCGAACAAGTACTCTATTTCATCAAACACACACTGCTCGTATGATAAACCATGACAACTTATGTCTTACCATGCCATATTACATGAAAAAACTAGTGAGGACGCATCTGTTTCAGCAACAATTAGGATGGTTCTCACATGATTCACGGGCACACAAAAGTAGGAGTATTTCCCATAGATGGATTCAAACAGAGTACTAGCCCCAGAGGGCTCGATAATAGGCATGGTTCGGATAATTAGACACAATCCAAACTACTTTTAAACACTAGCTGGGGCAACTATTTCATGCCTCGATCTAATTTGGGATGGACACAAGATGAACCTTGCCATGAACATCATCGAGGACGTCCGGCAGTAACTCAATCCTGTGAACCTTCCTGAAGATAACCTTGTGGCCTTGCCACTCATAAACTTGTTATTGGAGGCATGCCACATCATCTTCCTACGTAAGCTTGACAAGAACAGTATGCCTCACAAACGAAGGAGCAACTTTGAACTTCTTGTGCTTCAGTACACCCTGGACAACACGCCTAACAACAGTGAGGCTGGAATACATCTCGACTTTAGTATAAGTGCAAATGGCTTGCAGGATCCAACAGCCTAAGAACTTTGTTTTCCCAGTGCGTATATTCAGGTCATCCGCCTCATAGCGAGTGACATGTACAATGACACAATCCTTGTCTGCATCAGGGCTCTAATTGAAACAGAAACAAATTCTGAATTACTTTCCAATATAAGAAACACAAGTTATTCAAACCACTATGTAGAGTCAAAAGTATGTATGACAGGGAAGTTAGCATGGCATCGAAGCTAATAAAATTTTGCATTATTTATCACCACATACTTAGATGAAAAACCACAATCGAGATCGGCAAACAAGAAAATCACCTTGGGCAGCTCAGCCGGGGGGGGGATATCCTCGAAGGGGGAAAACTGCTCCAGCAGGGCCACAGGGGCTGTAACCTCAAACGGGGCGTTGACCATCTTAGTAGTGGCCGTGAGCATATCTGGGGTCGGCTCGGTGGCTGCCTCCTTCTTCTTGGAGCTCTCTATCTCATGGGGATCAGCCTCCCGCGTCTGCTCCAACATCGGCAGATCTTTGCCTAGTTCTCCTTGGTCCATCATGAAACTGATGAATACTAGGAGACAACTGAAAGGAAAACGCAATCGCAATGACAATGAAACAAAAAAGAGAGTGAGGATCGGTTACTGCTTTGCAAAAGTTCTTTTTTTCTGAAAGAAAATATACCAACATCACGGATCTGCTTACCTTCCCTTTGTTGGGAGAGAAGAACAATGGCAGATGCGAGTGTTGGCTTTCTTGAAGACAGTGAGGGAGAAGGGGGTTCAGCGAAGAGTGAAATGATGGTTGCTTCGTCCGTCAAACTTAGACTGCGGGGAGGTGGGGTTTTGTGATATGATAGCTCGTTACTGCCACACTACGACTAGGGTGACTCTTCGCCTGCATACCACCTTCTAATTTGGTGGAAGGCATTTGGGCCCGCATGCTGCATGGCCCGCATGTCGGTGAACCAAAGTAAAACGGCATTCAGTAGAGGGAGATGTTTCGATGACCTCGGAGGAGCCCAGAAGCGGTAGTGTATCCACTGTACTAGTAGTAATTGTTTTTCTGGGTAGTTGTAGAGTGTCTCCACTTTACTAGTAGTAATTGTTTCTCTGGACCCAAGACAAAACAGCCCATCCACCCTAGTAATTAATAAAATCAATTCAAAAGCACATATATTTACTTAATGAGAGGCGCTACCCAGCACACCGCCCCCCCCCCCCCAAAAAAATCTAGGTGCTCTTCTTCCTCCTCACTCCCACCCACCTCACGTCAGCTCGCTCCACTCGTACCCCTAAATTCCTCACCTCACTCCTACAGAAAACCCCAGCTCCGCTTCTTCCTCACTACTACAGAAAACCCCAGCTCCCCTTCTTCTTCACTCGCACTACAACTAGGCTCGTCATTCGTTACTCTGCTCAAATCCGTGAGCTCGACGCGACGCCCTCGAGGAAAATGAAGTCGGCTGACCCCAAGGCCAAGAAGATGAGGCTCCCACCAGCGGCGACGCCTGTTGTATATCCCGCACCCGGCAGCACGGGGAGAAGCGGTGAGCCCGCCCCCACCGGATCCCAGAAACCCGTAGAATCTTGGGTGGACCGCATCAGCGATCTCCCGGACGCCATCCTTGGGGAGATCATCTCGCTTCTCGCCACCAAAGGATTGCTGCCGCACCCAAGTCCTCTCAACTCGGTGGCGCCCTCTATGGCGCACCGCGCCCATTAATCTCGACTGTCGTCAGCTATCTCTCTTTAATGATTTTGAACTCCCCAGATCCATCATCTCCTCCCACCAGGGCTCCGTTCAAAGCCTCTGCATCCGATCATGCTACTTGAGCAAGCATAGCATGCCCTGCATGGTGGATGCCTGGCTGAAATCCCCTAAATTCACATAACTACAGCTGCTTGAGTTCTACTATTCCCCAGGAAATCACCTACCAGATACCGAACGCCATGTACTTGTGCCCTCAGCACCGATGTCCATCTCGCAGTTTTCCTCCTCTCTCCACACCGCCACCTTTGTGCTGTGCTACCTACCAGACAATTTGGTACTAAACCTTCGACTCCCATTTCTCAAAAAGCTTTCACTTGTGCGGGTTCATATATCGGAGGCCTCATTGCACAACATCATCCACTCCAGTTGCCCTGCCCTGGAGTGGTTCGTGCTTGTTTTCATAGTTAGAATCGGTTGTCTCCAAATAAAGTCGCCTAACCTTGTAAGAATTGGAATTTCTTTTGACGGAAGGCAGCTCATCAACGAAGATGCCCCTTAACTTCAAAGGTTGATCCTTGATTCTAGTTATTCACCATCACAAATAACTATCTTCTCTGCGCCTAAACTAGAGACCTTGGGTGTAATACATGATCTCTGTGCTCATTTCAAGATGGTTTTTGGCTCCACAGTTCTTCAGGTACTGTATATTATCATCTACACTTGTAATCATAAGCTGCATTTTAAATTTCTGCGCATAAGTTCTATATCATCTTGGAGTACACATTTTGTACTAATATTATGTTCTATGCTCAATGAAGAGTTTCTCCATGGATAGCCTATCAATGGTGCTGGATTCTGTCAAGATCTTATATATCCAAATGAATAGTTTTGATCTGAACAAGATTATTGGCTTGCTGCAATGCTTTCCATGTCTGGAGAAGTTGTATATAAAGGTGATAATTTCACACACATTGGAAGCCCGCATATAGTGTACTAGAATTAATCATTAAGCAGTTGTTCTTTCGACACTCTTTATTTAGACCTTAACTGTTTTCAATCTTCATGTCTATTTAGGCAACAGGATGGGGTAAGAAAGTTATAACCAATCGGTGGATTCGTAGGCACCGGGATTTTCTCACTTCTCATGACATTCGATTGAAGACAATAATGCTGGAACGATATGTAGCCAACCATGCAAACATTAGATTTGTCACATTCTTCCTGCTGAATGCGAGGTTTCAATTGTCCATCAGGCTTAAGTTTACCAGCAGCATGGTTTTGACGGATGGGTATGTTGAAGAGCAAAAAAAGGAGTTTCAGGTGGACAAAAGGGCTTCTGAACATGCCGGGCTTCTATTTACAATATCTTGTGGTCATAATCCAGTAAATTTTACGACCCAGGATGTTCATTCTATGGACCTGACCGATCCATTTGACTGTGACTGCCGAAAACAGTGCTGGAGTTAGATGTTGTTGCCCTTTTCAATCTGGGTTTTGTATAAACCTGATGAACAATTAACCCTCATGTTTTTGCATAGTTTGTAAGCTGGAGTTAGATGTTGTTGCCCTTTTCAACTCGGCTGTGACTGTCATATTTTCTTTGAAACAAGGCAAATGGCTTGCCATTTGTTTAATTAAGAGTGAAATATTGTAACAAATCCCAACCAAGGGAAATAACATCACTCTCACTGGCTCCTTGAGCTCACTGTGCATTACAGAACCAAAGTGATTAGCCCCCACCAGCACCCACAAACTTATTTTGAACTAGCACACCAAATGGGCTGTAAATTTTCATAAGAAAGGCTGCATGACCGTGACAGATTTGGATTCTGACATTTGGGACCCACGAGGAAAAAGCCTATCCAAGGTGGTGTCGACTTAATTACTACTCAACAAACGACTCTGCCTACCAGCCGTTGGACTGACATCCAACATCTGTTGTGTACCTTCTATTTCTTGTCTTCTTCCTCCAGCCGCCCAAACCAAGCCACCCCATCAGTTCCGCCTGCTCCCGCCTCCCACGCCTGGCTACGCCTCCGCCGCCCTACCGTACCCTCAAACATTGGCCAGTCCCTCCCTCTATTCCCCCACACATCCTGTTATTCTCCGGCGATGTCAGCCCCAACACGCACCCGCACCCGAACCAGTCAACCCTCGTACTCCCCTCCGCCTGCGAATAGACTGGTGCATCTTCCACAGCTCCTATTCATTCCGTCCGAGGCCTTGCCATCGTCCTCCGCCTTGGTTCGCTCGCCGTGCGTGGTGCGCCGCCGTCTGGCATTGTCAACATCGACAACAACCGAGAGGAACAAGGAGATGACTGTACGTGGAGAGGATGACAGTAGGGACCCACTAGGGTCATGGCAGTACGCAAGCAAGTGCCTCGTAATTACAAGCCCCAAAAAATGGTTCCTCCTAAAGGTTGGACATCTAGGGCCCATGCCAATGTCAACGTAGTCAATAAACGAGAGAATTACACAATGAGCGGCTGACACCAGGGACCCAGCAGGTCGCGCAGTTGTTATTTACTTTTTTTTAGGAACAAGCTGTTGTTATTTATACTAGTTTTAGAGACAGATCAGGGTAACAATGGGGCTGTGCAGGGGCTGTGGCCCGTCTAGCCAGGGTTTTATTTTATGTTTACCACATGATGAGCCCAGTTGTGTTTTTTTCTTGCTAAAAATGGCTAGCCCAGTTCTACTTTTTTTAAAGAAATACCTAACGGAGGCCTACTTGCTTTCTCAACCCTGCTGGGCTGCAAATCTTTCAAGACGAGAGCGATGTATTCGCTTGCCCAGAAAATGAAGTAGTAAGAAATGGGATGTAAATTTATAAACACAGCAAACCATCAATTAGTTTCAAATATCGTTTTTTAAAGATTTTGACATTTCGAATTTAATTTTTTTTGCGGGGAAAATTATGTTGGATTTTAAATTGATATAAATTTATTATTTTTAAATTAGTTTGAACTTGACTCAAAATTTCGGATTAAAAACAGTTCGGACCGCACCAAAATATGCAAAATTTCATAGAAATTTTTAACCGTGGCCACAATATGGGCTGTAATGCTAACAAAAAGAATATGGGCTCCAAAAAATCCTTAAGAATTAGCAAATGGGCTGTAAATTATTAGAAATAATGGCAGATGGGTTGTATGCTGTTTTCTATAGATTTGAGGCTGACTTGTGCGCCAACTATAGGTTGACGCGTACGCTTTCCTAAAAGAAAGGTTGACGCGCACGCAAGGTCGTGTCAACTTAGTCAGCACAAGAGAGCAGTGACTGTTGGATGTCCATCCAATGGCCGCCGTGCTTCTTCAATCTCTGCTCTTCCTGCTCCAGCCGCTCAAACCAGCGCTGGCGGGACTACCTGCTCCCTCCTCCCGTGGCCGGCTATGCTGCCGCGCAGGCCGCACCGCCCCACCCTACTCCATTGCTAGCCAGGACATTCCTCTACTCACCCACACCTCCTATTATTTTCCGACGATGGCAGCCGAACCAGTAAACCCTCATACTCCCCACCGTGTGGGCAACAACTACCGAGTCTTCCCCGGCTCCGGGTCATTCCCTTCCTAGGCCTCGCCATCATCCACCGCCCTGGTGCTCTCGGTGCGGCGTGGTCAACGAACGACTTCCATCGGAAGAGGACTTTACATGGAGAGGCTGACAGCTGGGTCCACGGCCACACGCAAGGAAGTGCCTCTTATTATGCGCAAAATAATGATTCCTCCACCTGACAGCAGGGACCCACCGGAAGGGCCTTTGTATTTCGCGAAAAAAATGTTCCTCCCGCTGACAGCTCAGACCCACCAACTATATCTTCGCACGCAAGGAAGTGCCTCCTTATTACGCACAAAAAATTGAATACTCCCCCTGCTATCTGGGACCCACCATAGTTGGAGGCTAACTTGTAGGTCTACTAAGTTGACGCGGACGGAGGGCTTTGTTAACTTAGTCAATATGAACGATTCTAGCTCCAGTGACCGTACGATGTCCATCCAACGGCCGTAGTGCTTCTTCAACCTCTGGTCTTCTTGCTCCAGCCGCCCGAACCAGCGCCGGTCGTGCCGCCTGCTCCTGCCTCCCGTGGCCGGCTCTACTGCCGCATGCCTCACCGCCCTACCCTACTCCCATCGCTGGCCTGGCCATCCCTATACTCACCCAGACCTGCTGTTATTCTCCGGCGACGGCAGCCACACACTGCAGCCCAACCAGTAAACCCTCGTACGCCCCTCCGAGTGGGAAACAACTGCTGAGTCTTCCCCAGCTCCGGGTCATTCCCTTCCTAGGCCTCACCGTCATCCACCGCCTTCGTGCTCTCGATGCAGCATGGTCAACATGGTCAAGGAACGACTTACATCGGAAGAGGACTGTACGTGGAGAGGCTGATAGCTGGGTCCATGGCCGCAGCAAGGAAGTGCCTCCTTATTACGCGCAAAATAATGATTCCACCACCTGACAGCAGGGACCTACCAGAAGGGCCTTGCGAAAAAACATTTCCCACCTGACAGCTGGGACCCACCAGCTATATCTTCGGACGCAAGGAAAGTGCCTCCATATTAGGCGCGGAAAAAATGAATCCTCCCCCTGACAGCTCGGACCCACCATCAATAACTTCGCACGCAAGGAAGTGCCTCCTTATCCTCCCTGACAGCCGGGACCCACCTGGTCGAAGCGTACGTAGCGTTGTCGCGAACGTGTACGTACATACTGGCCGATCGGTCTCTCTGCAACGATGAACCGTGGCCAAGCAAGAAACGACACGTGTAGTAGTAGAGCCCCCGACGTAGCAGTTCAGGCAGTCCCTTCTAAACCGTGTACACGTACGTATAGCCACATGCCAAAAAATATGGCCACGTACGTACATACGGGCGGGGTCTCGAACGCGTACTCGCGCATACGTACGTCCAGGGCTCGTGTACATGGAGAGGCAACAGACGACAGCAACGGCGTCCTGTTCATCTGGCAGCCAACTGGCTAGGTCGAAACAGAGAAACAGCGTCCTGTTCATCGGGAGGCAACAGACTGGGTCGGAATGCGTCATGTTCAACGGGAGCCAACCGGCTTAGAAGGGAAAGCCAAAACGGGGTCTGGCGTACTGCAGTACGGAGGAAACGGCCTTCTGTTCGACTGGCTACGGTCGAAACGAAATCCTGTTCATTGGGAGGGGTGTGGCGTACCGCAAAACAGAGGAAACGGACTTGTGTTGGAGCGCTACGGTCCGAACGGGGGTCCTGTTCATCGGGAGGGGTGTGGCGTCCCGCAATACAGAGGAAACGGACTTGTGTTGGAGCGCTACGGTCGAAACGAAGGTCCTGTTCATCGGAGGGGTGTGGCGTACCGCAAAACGGGTCTCCACGGGCTACTATTCACCCACTATCGACTTGCTTCAGCCTCCACCTGCACTGTTCATCCACCGCATCTTCCTCCTGCCTCCACCAGGGACTGTTCATCCATGGGGCTACTGTTCATCCAGCCCTCCACCGGCTACTATTCAACTAGCCCTCCACGGGGTCCTGTTCATCCACCCCCAACCAGCTCGGCTGTGGTGGCCTCCTCTCGGGGTCCTGTTCATCCAGCGGCAACGGCCTATATACTACCACAGGGTCCTGTTCATCCAACCCCCACCGGGAACTGTTCATCCAACCGCAACCACATACGTCTCGACTCGTTCAACCGCAACCCCCATGTTCACTGTTGATCAAGAGGCAGCAAGTTCAATCGGCTTGAGTAAGCAGCAGCAGCAGTAGCGATCGATCGCTCGGGTTCAGTTAGCAGCAGTAGCGAAGGAATCACTCGGGTTCAGTTAACAGCTAAGGGATCGATCTCTCGGGTTCAGCAACATAGCTAGTGCAATCGCTCGGGTTCCATAAGTGAACGCCTCGCTCGGGTTCAGTTAGAGCCCAACGCCTCGCACACACGTGCATATGTGTAGGAGAGAAATGTGCAATCCCTCTGTGCATCGCTCGGCCCCGACCACCCATCGTAACTGGGAACTCCCTGAAATTTTGCCCGCCCTCGCTTCTACCATGATTTTTTCCGTCATGGACGGCCCAAAGAATGTCATGCAGGTGCGTCTCCGGCCCGCCCAGGACGAAAAGCCATTTTCTGTCATGATTTTCTATCATAGAAGTCGGAGCCCACCACATCCATGATGATACCGTGTTTTGTCACAATTATCGTCATAGAAGTGTCATAAGCATGACAGAATTTTTTTTGGTTCGGCCCAAAATGTCACGGATGTGTCTTTTTTTTGTATTGCTAGCTCCCTCCTCCATTCCATCCCTCCTCCATCCCTCCCTCCCTCCCTACCTCCCTTCCTCCCTCCTTCCTACCACGAGGTAGCTCCTCCTACCTCCCTCCCCCCTCCTTCCCGCCTCCTCCCTCCTTCCTCCCCCTCCTCCCTCCCTCCTTCCTACCCCTCCTCCTTCCCTCCCTTCTCTCTCTAATCTTGTGGAATGTAGGTAATTTAAATGTAGGTTTTAGAATGTAGACATTGTAGAATGTAGGTAATTTAAATGTAGGTTTTAGAATGTAGACATTGTAGAATGTAGGTTTTTTAATCGAATAATTTTTTAGGTCATTTGAGTAAATGTAGTTTTTTTACTATTTTATGTGTTTTGAATAGAATAGGAAATTTTAGGTCTTTTGATTAGAAATTTTAGTAATAGAAATTTTTAGCTGGTAGAATTTCAAAAATGTCCTGTACTTGTTATATTCTGAACTTAGGGAATATTTCTATGGTTCAAGAAGTAGACAGTACGTAAAGAAATCAACGCATTTTTCTAGGGTTTACGAAACAAATTGCAGACAGTAGAATTTTTTATTTGGAATCGAATTGAATATTTAGTTGATAGCTTATAGGGTTTCACTAAGTCCTAACTTTTTTGTTTATATCTTGTTTTTGCAGAAACCAAGGAGCCCTGCATCATCCCTGTCGTCGTCCCCGTCACCGACCCCCTCGGACCTCGAGGTGAGACCAGCCAAATCCCCATGTCGATGATGATGTAGATGTTTTGATAGATGTAGTAGAGTAGTAGATGAGTAGCTGTGACAATTTCCATGGAATAGAAAATTTTCAATGTAGGTTTTTCAAATATGATGGAGATTTAGACATGTGATATGTATGTTGTGTACTACTAGTGCTTGCCCAAGTGGCCTATGTTTGTAGGGAACACCTCAGAGAGGCCTATGTTTTGCCGGAGTGTTGATTAATTTCCATTCCAGCAAATTTCAGGCGCTCGATATATGTCCTTTTTAGCAAAGGTCATGCCGGATTTTTCCATGAATTTTGGCATGACTTGTGCTAGAATATGTAGGAAATATCGAGTGGCCCGGATTTTTGAGAAAGATAATTAAACGACATTTCGGGTTGAGTTTAAGTCTGTCGGGACTCCACCATATATGAGAGAAGAAGAATGCCGACGGTTGTCGTGGGGGTCGTTCTTCCTCTTCTTTCTCGTGATAGACCTTTTGGTAATGCACGGGAAGGAAGAGACGAACGACCATCACCGACGGTCGCAAAAGTCAGAGAGGAATCAGTGAGGGAGAGTCTCCACCATAGATGAGAGGACGAAGAATCCCGATTGTTGTCGTGGGGGTCGCTTCTCCTTCATTCCCGTGTGCTAGATATTTTGGTGTAATGCACTCGGGGACGAAGGGAGGAGCGACCATCACCGACGGTCGAATATATATACCACATGAGCTGAGAGTTTTCAAGAAAAGACTCGACAGACCGATAGACAACCCGTGATGAATAATAATGATCTAATTTAGTTTTTGTAGTACATATATTGAATTTTAGAAGTTTAATCTTTGAATTATGAACATAGGAAATGTCTGACGACGATGATAGGATCTCGAAGAGCGACTACTGCGGCGATGACCGGGGTCTATGCGATAGGCCTCACCTGGTAGACGGTCAGCGCTTCAGTATTAAGCTCGACAAGACCTTCGCTGTTGAAATGGTACGCAACGACAAGTCTTTTTTCGTAATTAAGCATGACTTCTGCTTTTTCGATGTGTAATTTCTGTCTTTTACAATCCAACTAGCTTATCCATGCCATGCAAGATGCTATGTCTTGGAGCATCTGAATTTAGGAGATCATGAAAATATGGAGACAAAGATAGTTCATCTCAGGACCCATCATGGTTATGCTTTTGCTGTAAAGCTATACAATTCGGAGAGCGTATCCCATTTTGGTTGCTCGAATTGGGAAGCACTGTGCAAGGCGTATGATTTTCAGGAGGGTATGCATGTCACCTTCGATCTTGGTGATCCTGAAGATGACATCGATGAAGAGAATATGGACATTTGGGTCCTTGTTGATACGCTTCCACTTTTACCTCTATGTGAGTTACTCAAACATATTTATTAAGTAATTTATATTGTTTATTTCAAAATAGTTGACAGCTTATTTCCATTGACAACTTATTTTCATTCTTCAAAATATGTACGGAAGATGGTAGATAGAACCTACTACACTGATGGCGCTGAATTAACTTATGAGGAGAAAGATCATCTTATCTCATTTATTATTGATGTTGAGAATTACAATATCAATTATGAAACTCCTGCACATTATGGCCAATACGTGCCACTAGTGCACGTGTTGAACTACGGTAACATCCATGGAGATGGCATGGTAAGATTTTTTACTATTACGACATCCGTGCATCTTTTGCATATATTCTTCTAAAGCTAAACTGCATTGCTAACTATGACGTTTTTATTAAGTTTTTCAACAGAAAATCTCGAAGGATTGTGTGCCCGATCTGATGTTTCCAAAAGGTCGCCTTGATGTTATTAGCATACGGCCAAGTCTGCCTAGGATTCACCGCTGTTCATACCAGATTTCTAAAACCGATGAAGACATGAAAATCAAAGAATGGAAAAAATGTATGGACAATCATAGGGAGCTACTTGGAAGCAACATTGTGCGAAGCGCAAGAATTGGAGACATGATAATCTCCATTCTCCATAATGGAGCGTCAGGGCCTATCTTGTTTTATGCTATTTTACCTTAGAGAGGGTAGTAGGTCCTAGCTAATACTCATGATCATGTGCTAAGAACAATTAAGTAGGGTTGGTTAGATGACTATGATGATGATGAGTATGACTTGTTATTATGATAATGATGATGAGTTATTAGATGACTATGATGATGATGAGTATGCCTTTTTATTATGATAACGACGATGAGTTATTATTAATGATGATGATGCTTAGTTGTTATATGAGCATGATGAGTTATTATATATATCAGTGGGTGAAACAGACTACTATATATAAATAATAACTCATCATGATCATAAAATCATATGATGAGACTACTGTATAAAAGCAGTACAAATACAGCGCCAATATGCTGCATAAAAAAATACAAGAAAAGTTAGCAGTAGCGCGGCTATAGAGGCACTGCTGCTATTAGCAGTGGCGCGTTTACCGAGGATTGCTACTACTAAGTAACTTAGCAGTAGCACGTGTCAGAGCGCGCTACTGCTAAAAGTTAGCTGTAGCGCCTTATCAGTAGCGCGCCCACCCGCGCTACTGCTAGGCTTTTCCCTAGTAGTGCTTCTTTGGGTTAAGTGCCAAGAAATATTTGATTGTTTTCTCAAACATTAACAATACCATGATATTCAATCCAGGGAAGTTTTAAAAAAATCCAAACAGATAAAAAAAATCAGAAGCATATGTAGGACCATTTTGGGTCAATATTTGGCCAAAAAATGAAAGTTTCCACAAAAAATTAAAAACATTCTAAAAGTGAACACTCATGTTGTTCAATCTGTCAAAGTTTTAAAACATTTTGCCAAACATATAAAACTTTAGAAGGAAAATACACATTCGGGACAATTTTTGGTCAAAACTTGCCAAAAATGAAAGTTTCCCATAAACATACAAAAAAATTATCAAAACTGAACGCTACCATGTTATTCACCGTGGGAAACTTGAAAACATTTTGCCAAATAGGTAAAATAATAGAAGGAAAATACACATTCAGGACCATTTTGGTTAACATTTGGCCAAAGAGTGGAAGTTTCTAGAAAAAATTGAAAACTTCAAAAAAATGAACACTACCCTGATATTCAATTTGGGAAAGTTTCAAAAAAATTCGAACAACAAAAAATTATAATGAAAATACACATTCAAGGTTAAGTGGGTGGTTGACATGGTGGGGTGTTTGGATGTGGAACTTTGAGGTTGTAAAGTAGATGGTTTTGAAGTTCGGTGTTATATCTTAGACTTGGCGCCATTCAAGGTTGTAAATATGGAGTTTTGTCTTAATGAAATGGCACAAGTAGTAGATCAAACCAACTGGAGCGTCAAGAATTTATGATGGAAACATGCATTGTTCTTGGTTATCCAAATCGTCTCGCGCACTGATGACCCACAAGTACAGGGGATCAGTCATAGTCCTTTCGATAAGTAAGAGTGTCGTACCCAACAAGGAGCAAAAGGAAATGACAAGTGGTTTTCAGCAAGGTAATTTCTGCAAGCACTAAAATTATCGGTAACAGGTAGTTTGATAGCAAGATAATTTGTAACGAGCAAGTAACAGTAACGGTAAATAATGTACAGTAAGGTAGCCCAATATTTTTGTGGCAAAGGACAGGCCAAAACGGTCTCTTATAATAAGCAAAGTGTTCTTGAGGGCACACGGGAATTTTTCCATGTCACTTTCATCATGTTGGTTTGATTTGTGTTCCCTACTTTGATAATTTGATATGTGGGTGGATCGGGGCTTAGGTGTTGTTCTTACTTGAACAAACCTCCTACTTATGATTAACCCCTCGCAAGCATCTGCAACTACGAGAAAAGTATTAAGATAAAATATAACCATAGCATTAAACTTATGGATCCAAATCAGTCCCTTACGAAGTAGGCTTCTGTCACTCTAGCAACCCATCATCTAATAATTACAGCCCGGTGTGTTTCCGACCTGTTAAAGGTCCTGCTTCATTTGGGCCCATTTATTGGCCATTGAAACTTTCGGCCCATAAACGACCGTGAAGGAATTGGGTCATATTCGGCCATGTGTGACATTCGATCTGTTAGAGGCCCACTGTAGATTTGGGCCACTTCCAGCCTGTTGTGTTTTTTGGCCTGTTAACGTCGGACGAAATCCATGGGCCTTATGTGGTCCAACATCACATCGGGCCTATTAAGGGCCCATATAAAACTGATACTAATGAAGCCCGACCGCAATTCCGGCCTAGTAAAGGCCCGTGTAGTAGGTCAGCGCATTTACGGCCCGTCTGAATTTCGGCCTGTGAACGATCCGCTTTGTAAATGGGCCACCAGGAGCTGAGATACATTTCGGCCTACTAATGACCAGTGGGTTATTTGGCACAATCAGGGCCCAATCTCACTTTCGACCTATTAAAGGCCCAATCAGGGCACAATCAGAGATATTTACACATGTTAACGGCCTGTTGTTACTGAGGGCCCAAATTATGTTTGGCCTGTTTGAAGGCCCACTGAGGGAACATGCCTACCAAAAATAAGAAAGCTTATGCTGATTTAGGCCCAAATATTTTTAGTGGGCTACATGCAAATTACGGCCTATAATCGTTTTTAGCCCAATTGGAATTGTGGGCCCGAAGAATGTTAGCACGTTGGGCTCCTACGAAGCTTTCGGCCGAATACATTACTAAGATAAACCTACACTATACAAAAATAGCGTCGTAATTTCTATAGCCTTTAGCAGCACGATAAATGGTGTATCACAACAAAATAAAATTTCAGCCGTACAACAAAAGGCCTGTTGGCATAAATTTACAGTCCTTGCAGATAAAAGCACCATCAGATATATAGAAGCACAGATCATTTGACCCGAGTGCTAATGTTTCACGCTATAGAATCTGATGGAGCTGCATGATCTTCCCCTTTTTTCCGCCATTGCTCTTGAACAACGAAGAAAATGTCTGATAGTCTGGTTTCAAAACCATTCATATCTTGACGACATTTGTCAACCACTATTCTTGTTTCCGAAATGACCTCCATTAGGGATTGGACTTGTGTCTGGAGCACAGATATATCACTCTGTCTAGCCGAATGATTTTGTTCAGTAGGCGATTTGGACGAGGTTACCTTGACAACCAACCCAGAATTACGCAGGAAGGTGCTTTTTGCACTGTTAGTGGAGAGATACTGATGCACTGCAGCAAGAGGTGACATTGTGCCTATTAGTGGTTGTGGCTGTTCAATAATTTGTTCCATAGCTTGCTAAAAGTTTGAACTTGTAGATTAGTGTACCAGATAAGTTACTAATGAGACAAAAACAAACAAAATAGGTTTCATGTTTATACATAACTTATTTTGGTGAACTACTGTAATACATTAGCATGTATTGTAGTGCCAACTACATAATAAAATCACTTTCGAAACATATGTCCACGTAGCATGCCTACTGTATTGTATATTTCCTCACATTCGTCGACATCTAAGGATAAAGAGACATGGTTTAAAGTAGGATGAACATAGTATGACATCATTCATATCATGGGCAAACAGATATCAAACAAACATGCTATAGTATCATTGTGTGGGCACGTGACCAAAAGAATATCCTTCCTCTCTTTTAAACCGTGTAAGGTGAAATGATACATTAAGACAACTGTGTATAAAAGAAAACAGAGTAACTGACATTGGTTGCAAACCAACCAGTTAAATGAACATGTCACAGTAACAAGCAGTTCAAAGGTAGGAGGAGTAAGGACTTACAACAACGGCTTGAACTGGTGTGCTCATGCCCTTCATCTTGCTGGTGTGGCAATCCTTGAAGATTTGCACTGCATTCAGTTCAGGTTCTTTTTGGTCTGCACGGGCTTTCCTCTATATTTGGAACAAGTCAATATACATACCATAATATGGCATAGAAAAAAGAAGGAAGTAGCAGCTATTTACAAGGGCCTCATTGTGTGCAATATAGCTATGAGATCCTGTTGTCTGTTGGAATTTCACTTTAGAACGGTTGGTCTTGTTCTTCAAACAGTTAGCCTAGAAGAAGATACACTTGTAAGGCACATACGTAAATACGAGTTCAATATGTGATCTGATCAAATACATATACCCTACCTGATACTTTGGATCATACCAGTGTTTAACAAGGGCTGTCTAGTCTTCATCTGTAATATATTCCACTGGAGATGTTTGGGCGATTTCATTATTAGCCTTGCCTTCAAAGTGAGTTTCTCTAAGGTGATACTGATACTGTCACATAGCAGACTAAAAAACATGAGTGCATGCTTGTTTAGTTGCATCATCTTTCGGATCCAACTTGAACTTCATCTGTTGAAAAAAGAATGTGAGTCTTATTAGGAGGAAGCTAGAAAGTATCGGACAGAGCAAGACAATATTACAAATTGCGATGAATAACATTACTTGCGGATAAATGGTCAAGGAAGGTGTTAAACTTGGTATCCTCTTTCTCATTCCTGTACTGGATCCACGTTGGGAGGATACGTGCATGACACCTAACGGCAATGGCTGCCTCTGATACTAACTTGGCTGACTTTGTAGCATCACGTGGCCTTTTTAAACCTGCCTCAAAATGGATATTCATTCTTCCTCCTTTAGATTTTGTTAATCTGTCAAGCATTATCCCTGATGTCTGTTTCCCCTTGCACCGTGGTGCTAGTTCAACAACGAATATAGAAAGTGTTAGTGCACATCAAAATGTGAGAGTACATATAAATGAGCATGCAAACTGCAACTTGACTCGGTCAGGTACCATCTTGGTGTTGATGCTCATGAGGTTCATCTGATCTTGCCAAGTCCTGTTATGCCAGCAGTGCTTCGGAAGTAGTGTTAGGTGTGAAGGCAGCTTGGGAACAGGCCAGTTGCAGAGCAAACGAACGAGTAACTCGTTGAAATGCCAGTACAGTTGAAGGGGATGCTGCAGCTGGTGGAGCAGGTGATACTGTGTTTGTAGATTTAGCCGGTGGACTTGGACCTTCTACTGCACTACAAGTACCAGCAGAATCCCGAGGGAAGATCCTTTTCCGTTGCACCCGACAAGTAACACCATTCCCTACTATATTCCTTTTCCTTGCTCTTTTTTTACTTTGCCATGTCAAGCCGTACCCACAACACAAAAGAATAAAATCGCTCTTCAGAACTCATTGATGCATGATACAAACAAACAATACTTTGATGTAAGACAACCGTATGAGGAGGATGGAATATGTAAGAAAAAACATGATGGCGTGACATATTCACAGCTACGATGTGTAAACTAAGCAGAAGGATTTTCAAGAAAATAGAAGTAATGCAAGCTAGACACCATATGAAAGATGCAACCAATATCACTCTGCCAAGTTAAAAGTGTCCTGTCATAAGTGGCATTTCGAAAAATTAGAAGCAGTACAACCTAGAAATCATTGCAAGATGCAACCACTATCACACTGCCAAGTTAAAAGCGTCCAATCATGAGTGATTGATGCAGGATACACAACAGCAGTACTTTGATGTAAGAACATGGTATGATAGATAGATGAAGTGTATTCTAGACACAGAAAGGCATGTCATATGCACATGTATAACGTATAAACTAGAAGAAATACAAGCTAGACAACATATGCAACATGAAACCAATTATCACACTGTCAACTTAGAGCAAGCACCTACAATGGTGGAGTAGGGGAGATGAACTCATCATGTAGACTTGAGACTTCAACTACAGTAACAGTAGCAGTGGCAAATCTAGAGAGCCTCCATTTGCGTCGGTCCGGAGGACCACCAACATCCCCTAACTTACTCTTTTCCTTCCTCTTTTTTGATATTGCCTTCTGAAGTCAAAACCACAAGAAGATGAATAAAATTAGCTCTGCATAACTGGTTGTTGGATGATACAGACAAACACTACTTTGATGTAAGAGGCAAGCGCATGATAGGAGGATGGAATATATACAAAAAAATGACAGCACTGCATATTCACACGTACGATAGGAGGATGGAATATGTATGAAAAACAGTAAGCAAAAGGCATTTCAACAAAATTAGAAGAAATGAAAGGTAGGCACCATATGAACATGCAACCAATATCACTCTACCAGGTAAAAAGTGTCTCGTCATAAGTGCCATTTCAACAATTAGAAGCAGTACAAGCTAGAAGACAATGCAAGATGCAACCTACATCACACTCCCAAGTTAAATGTGTCTTATGGGTAAGTGATTGTTGCAGGTATAAGTTGTAAGCTACGCAGATACAATTCAACAAAATTGGAAGCAATACAAACTAGACATCATACGGAACACGCAACCACATATAACAGTGCCAAGTTAGAGCAAGCACCTGTGATGGTGGATTAGGGGAGATGTGCTCATCATCTACATAGCTACGTTGATTGTCCAGCCTTGTGTTGTCTTGCGAATCTTGTTGGGAGGATGGCAGAGTAGAATTTGTAGAGTCCCTCTATTTGAGTTGCTCCGAAGGACCACCATAATCCACTGCCTTACTAATTTCCTTCAGCTGTATTGATTTTGCATTGTGAAGTCAAACCAATAAGAAAAAGGAATAAAATTCGCTCTTCAGAACTCATTCATGCATGATGCTGACGAACACTACTCGGATGAAAGGCAAACACAAGATACGAGGATGGAATATGTCCGAAAAATAGGACGGCGTGACATATTCACACCTATGATGTGGTAACTAAGCAGAAGGCATTTCAACAAATTAGAAGCACTGCAAGCTAGACACCATATGAAAGATGCAACCAATATCACTCTGCCAAGTTCAAACTGTCTGGCATTTCAACAAATTAGAAGCAGTACATGCTAGAAATCATATGCAAGACGCAACCAATATCATAGTTGCGACTTAAAGGTGCCTCATCATAAGTGACTGATGCGGGATACGCAAGAACAGTAGTCTGATATAAGAACATGGTGTGATCAGATACAGTATGTTCTAGAAACAGGAACACGTGTCATATTCATAGGTATGATGTGTAAAGTAAGCAGATGCAATACAACAAAGTTAGAAGCAATACAAGCTAGACATTGGCCCTGTTTGGATACTCTAACTTAGCTAGAGGTTAGAGTTAGTTTCTAGCTCATGACTAACCCTGAACTAACTCTAGCCAAAGAGGTGTTTGGATGACAGGGTTAGATTGACAATAAATGCACTTGGAGAACTAGTCCCAATTAGCACCTCTTGGGTGGGATAGTTTTTTTGGGTGGGTTAGATGCAACTAGCTCAAACTAGCCCTCATGTTTGGATACTTTAGGGCTATTTGAGCACAAACTAGCTCAAACTAACTCTAACCCATGGATCCAAACAGGGCCATCATACGCAACATGCAACCACATATAATAGTGCCAAGTTAGAGCAAACACCTGTGATGGTGGAGTAGGGGAGATGTGCTCATCATCTACACAGCTACGTTGACTATCCAGCCTTGCGTTGTCTTGCGAATCTTGTTGGGAGGATGGCGGAGTAGAATCTATAGAGACACTCCATTTCAGTTGCTCGGAAGGACCACCATCATCCAATGCCTTACCAATTTTCTTCCGCTGTATTGATTTTGCATTGTGAGGTCAAACCGACAAGAAAAAGGAATAAATTTTGCTCTTCAGAAGTCATTCATGCATGATACTGACGAACACTACTCGGATGAAAGGCAAACTCATGATACGAGGATGGAATATGTACGAAAAACTGGACGGCATGACATATTCACACCTATGATGTGGTAACTAAGCAGAAGGCACTTCAACAAATTAGAAGCACTGCAAGCTAGACACCATATGGAAGGTGCAACCAATATCACTCTGCCAAGTTAAAACTGTCTCGTCATAGGTGGCGTTCATCAAATTAGAAGCACTACATGCTAGAAATCATATTCAAGACCCAAACCAATATCACACTGCCAACTTGAAGGTGTCTCATCATAAATGACTGATGTAGGATACACAAGAATAGTAGTTTCATGTAATAACATGGTGTGATAGACAGATATAGTATGTACCAAAAATAGGAAGGCGTGTCATATTCACACGTATAATGTGTAAGCTAAGCAGATGCAGTTTACACTAATTAGAAGCAATACAAGCTAGACACCATATGCAACATGCAACCAGATATGACACTGCCAAGTTAGAGCAAGCACCTGGGATGGTGGAGTAGGGGAGCGGAGACTTGGAACTTGTAATGCACTAGCAATACGAGGAGAATCCGTGCAGATGCTCCGTTTACGTTGCTGCAGAGGACCACCATCATCGCCTTCCTTACTCTTTTCCTTCCTCTTTTTTGATTTTGCCTTGTCAAGTCAAACCCACAAGAAAAAGGAATAAAATTTGCTCTTCAGAACTCATTGATGCATGATACTGACGAAGACTACTTTCATGTAATGCAACCGCATGATAGGAGGATGGAATATGTATGAAAAACAGGACGACATGACATATTGACATGTATGATGTGTAAAGTGTAAACTAAGCACAAGGTGTTTGAACTAATCAGAAGCAATGCAAGCTAGACACCATATGAAAGATGAAACCAATATCACTCTGCCAACTTAAAAGGGTGGCCTCATAGATGTATTTGAATAAATTAGAAGCAATACATGGCAACAGGATAGAAATAATATGCAATATGCAACTAATAAAGGTGTCTCATCGTAAGTGATTGATGTAGGATATAGAAGAGCGGTAGTTTCATGTAAGAACATGGTTAACAAATAGATGTAGTATGTACCAAAAATAGGAAGGCATGTCATATTCACAGGTATAATGTGTAAACTAAGCAGATGCAATTTACCCTAATTAGAAGGATTACAAGCTAGACACCATATGCAACATGCAACCACATATCACACTGCGAAGTTAGAGCAAGCACCTGCGATGGTGGTGTAGGGGAAATGCGATCTTCAAGTACAGAGCTACATTCAATATCTTCATTTAGACTTGCTGTTTCTTGAGAATCATGTGGGGAGGATGAAACTGCACACTTTATAAGAGTAGCGCGTCTCATACTAATCCACGGGCGTGACTGTCTCATCATAAGTGATAGATGCAGGATACACAAGAACAGTAGTTTGATGTAAGAACATGGTGTGATAGGCAGATGTAGTATGTACAAAAAATAGGAAGGCGTGTCATATGCACATGTATGATGTGTAAGCTAAGGAGATGCAATTTAACAAATTAGGAGCAATGCAAGCTAGGCACCATATGCAACATGCAACCAGATATCACACTGCCATGTTAGAGCAAGCACCCGGGGTTGCGGAGTAGGGGAGATGAGATTTGGAACTTGCACTGCAGTAGGAGTAGCAGGAGAATCTACAGAGATCATCTGTTTCGGTTGCTCCAGAGGACCACCATCATCTCGTGCGTTCATCCTTTTAGATTTTGCCTTGTCAAGTCAAACACACAAGAAAAAGGAATGAAATTGGCTGTTCCAAATTCGTTGATGCATGATACTGATGAACACAACTTTTATGTAAGGTAACCACATTGTAGGAGGCTGGAATATGTACGAAAAACGCTAAGCAGAAGGCATTTCAACAAATTGGAAGCAATGCAAGCTAAACAGCATATGAAAGATCCAACCAAAATCACTCTACCAAGTTAGAAGTGTCTCATTATAAGTGGCATTTCAGCAACTTAGAGGCAGTACATACTTGAAATGATATGCAAGATGCAACCAATATTACATTGTCAATTTGTAGGTGTCTCGTCAGAAGTGATTGATGAAGGATACACAAGAAAAGTAGTTTGATGTAAGAACATGGTTAATAGAAAGACGTAGTATGTACCAAAAACAGGAAGGCGTGTCATATTCACAGGTATAATGTGTTAACTAAGCAGATGCAATTTACCCTAATTAGAAGCATTACAAGGTAGAAACCATATGCAACATGCAACCACATATCACATTGCCAAGTAAGAGCAAGCACCTGCGATGGTGGTGTAGGGGAATTGTGGTCATCGCAGGTGCTTGCTGTTGCTCCCCATATGTAGGGTCATGTGTAGGGGAGAGCTACGTTGACTATCTTCATTTAGCCTTGCTGTTTCTTGAGAATCATGTGGGGATGATGACACTACACTCTTTAAAAGAGTAGCGCATCTCACAGTAACCCACTGGGGTGACTGTCTCATCATAAATGATTGATGATGGATACACAAGAGCATTAGTTTGATGTAAGAACATGGTTAATAGACAGATGTTGTATGTATCAAAAACAGGAAGGCATGTCATTATCAAAGGTATAATGTGTAAAGTAAGCAGATGCAATTTAACCAAATTGGAAGCAATACAAGCTAGACACCATATGCAACATGCAACCACATTTGACAGCACGAAGTTAAAGCAAGCACCTGGGATGGTTGTGTGTGGCAATTGAGATCATCAACTACAGAGCTACGTTTACTGTCTCCATCTGCTGACACTACACCCTTTAGAGTGCTGAAACGCTTAGTGCTTATCCTCAAATTACACTGGAGCAACTTCTGTCTTTTCTTTTGTGTATTCATCAACAGTGCGTCAGAGTCTGAAATACCCATGCATAAAAAAACAATAGTATGAATATGGGTGAAGTGTGTGCACAAGTAGTATAGTGTAAAAGTAGCAGATAGCAGGTGGGTGAGAAATAAATGGTGGGAGACATATAATAGCTCTACAACATGCATGGCACACGAAATTAGATTCTACTCCCTCCGTTCCTAAATATTTGTCTTTCTAAAGATTTCAACAAGTGACTACATACGGAGCAAAATGAGTGAATCTACGCTCTAAAATATGTCTATATACATTCGTATGTGGTAGTCCATTTGAAATCTCTAAAAACACAAATATTTAGGAACAGAGGGAGTAGGATTTTGAAATATGAGCACAGGGATGGCTGTGAAATGCAGAAACTCCTCCAGCACACCACAAGGTGTGGTCCTATGAAAATAACAGTCGACTGAAAACAAATAGGTCAGTCCAATTTTTCTGCATCGTCTGATGTCCAAAGAATGGGCAGATTGCCGTCATCTACCTCCAACCAGTCAGTGTTGATGATCTTCCTCGAAACGCCAGAGACCACCGGCCCAGTCCCCTGCCTCCGCCCTCCTCTCGACCTCACCACACCGCCATGCTTGGCACCGCCCCCCGGCCATCCCTTCAATCCCCGCCGACCTCCAGATCGGGCGCAAGCAACTCCTGCGCCCCACACCCCTATGATAGACACCGATGCGCCGCTTCCCCAGCGAACAAGCAGACTAGTGCTCCGCGCGCCTAAGCGGGTGCTGCTTCTTTTAGTTGTGAATCAACCGACCCTGAATTGAAATCCAGGCGGGCGACTGACCTCTAGCTAAGGTGAAATAGTAAGTGGGAGGAAACCTTGCTCATTTAGTATCACGAAGAAGGTGCAGTAAGAAGCGCTCAACTAGTTTCTTTCATGGGATGAATGCGGTGTGAGCAGATACATTAGATTTGCATGAATAAGGGAAGAGGAGTACCTCTGTCTGCTGGCAGTGTTGTGTCCTCCTTCTGTTTTTCCAACGGTCTTCTTGTGGTTCACTGGAAACAAGAAGTTGTGCAGGACAGTGGAGCCTTGGACGAACCCGTGGCCAAGTTGTTGAGTGTGGTGCGGTGGCTGTCTGTCGGCGGCGGGGAACCAGATCCGAGGCGGCGAACGACGGTGTAGTGGGAACAGCTCCAGTGCGGTGGACGGTTGCGATAGTGGAGCGGCAGTGGTGAGGCACAGGATGGCGTGGTCAAAGTGGTTCTGGCATGGCGCACGTCGACATCGGCGTCGTGGAAGCAGCTCTGCCTCGCCTTCAGCTGCTAAGTCCTTGAGGGCGTTGCGGTTGCGTTGGACGACAATGTCAGGGTACCGGCTCCGGCGTGATGGAGGAGGGCGGCGGTGGATTGGGCGTGATGGGGTGGAGGATGGAGGAGGCTGGGATTTCCCGACTGGTGGAGAGGGCGTTTTGGCACCCACAGAGTATGAATGGAGAAACGGGGGGAGGGGAACTTAGGGGGAACAATGTTTCGGTTTGGGACGCACTTGTTTGAAATTTGGGGAAAGTTACAAACTTTTCCCCCATCTAAAATGTTGGACATATTGCAGGCCGGGGGTAGGACAGTAATCTCAGGTGTCCCAAATAGTGGGCGGGATAGATTTCGGCCGAGCGTATGGGTGTTTAGGTTCCCATGGTGTATGAATGCTTCTCGGAGGCGGTTGAGACTGGCGTCTTGGTGAAGTTACAAACCTACCCCGGTTTAGACCTTTGGAAATCGGGCTGATAGGCTACATGGCTCAGAGTCAGGATAGTAATTTCCTACCACCAAACATTAGTTTCGCGTGGTTTCGGGCGACCAGAGGCTTATTTGGCGCTTCATTCAATATTTGGGAGCAGAAGCATTAACGTTTACAGTTCTCTTGAATTAAACTTTCAGGATTTGTCAAACTTCAAAAATCTTGACTCTTGAAAATCCTAAAACTATGATTATTTTCGAATGGAGGGGGTACATTTTGAATATATATACATTGTACACGAGTATATATTAAAAAATATGCAGCTTAGCTCAATTCATGAATGGTTCCAGATATAATCTCCTTGGTTGCAAAACAATAGTTAGACATGCGTATGAATATATAGCATGTTCAAACGCACAACAAAGATTGATGCCCCCTTTTAGATCTGATTTACAAATGCCATTATCTTGAATTCAAATAGATGAAAGCACTTCCTATGAATTCAAATCTTCGAAACCACCTTTATGTTGAATTGAACATGTATTCTATTTCGTAGCTAGCAATTTGGAATGTATCCATCTATGTGACAAATGTATAAAGTGCCTGATACTAACAACACAGAGTGCACTAATTAATGTTTATATATGAATTGCAAAAGCCATGCATTGTCTGTATTTCAAACCACTCTCACTCTATGGATCGATAATATGAAATAAACCCATACACATGCTCGAATTCAATAGAGTATGGGTGTCTGATAGACCAATGTTCGTTCATACGCAAATTGCAAAATTCATGATCTCATCCAAAAAATAATGCAATTTATATTTTAATTTAATGTGTAGAACCGCCTTTTACGCATAGAAGCATTATGCCGCGGCCCGTCCTCACACACACGCTATATATCTCTCTATCTGACGCATAAGTACACACACTTTATATACATCGGCATTTCTCTCTCACAGATGCTCACACTCTCTTGCGGGGTGTCTCGCACACACACTCTCTATATATCTCCCCCCTCTCTCTCTCTTACTACTACGTAGCACTCTTTTCACTAATCTCAGTTGGAAAACACTATTTCTCTCACATGCATATACACACACGCACGGTCTCTGCTGGCCCTCCATATGCACATACATGTGCCTAAGTGTCTCCCGCATGCACATTATCTTTAGGCCTCTCTCGCACACATTGCCCCCCCCCCCACACACACACCTCTCTCTTGTTGGCGGATATGATTCCATCAGATCATTCGGTAAGATATCCCTGACTGTTAGGCTGGATGGTAATACGAGGCAAAGTTTTACCCAAGTCTGGGCCCTTGCAGTTGAGGAAAAAGCCTACTCCTGGTATTGTATATTTGTGATAGGGGTGTGTACAAAGTACACGTGAATACCAGGCATTGTGTGTGTGTATACTATCGACGAACTAGCCCCCGGGCTTATATAACATACTCGGGGCCTATGGTTACAAATCATATATAGTCGACTTTTCATCAGTGGGGATAGAGTCCTCCACGACTCTGGTAGCATCGTCTTGTACGCCGAGTCCTCCATGGGCTTCGTATAACGCGTTTCGGTCCAACCTATGTGGCGCAGGATGGAACCGACCCATGAGTCCTCATGTCGACCCACCACAACTAGAAATGATGTGCCCACCACACCCCACACACAATCGGCCACTAAGAAAATAAAGCATATACAATATTACAAACTTATACGGAGTACATGAAAGTTAATTGCACGGTGCATCCAATAATATTTGTTCTGCATTGTGAATGTTTATATCTTCTCCTAAAAAAGTAGTCACGGGAAAGAGAAACGAAGTGCATATCTCGCTTTGTCTCCACCGCACACCCCCTCTCTCTACACCACTTTCACGTACGCACACGAACTATCTATCAGCCCTCTAAAAGTATGCCCCTGACACATTCACGCGTGACAGTCACTGTATTTCAAGCGAAAGCACTATACGATCACTGGACTTCAGAATATGCTCATTACGGTCATCGTATACATTCTTGTGGTCATCATACGGTATCTAGCTCACCATACATCTCTGTATTTTGTTGATTACATTGACGATCATTGTATTTGATGCGTGCTCCGTATTTTGTTGACGACACTTACGGTCATTGTATTTGAAGCGAAAGCACGATATGGTCACTGGACTTCAGAATAAGCTCATTATGGTCACCATATACATTTTGTGGTGCTAACCAACCTGTGGTTGGATGGTTAGGAGGACAGTGGTATCCCCAGCCCACTAGGGTTAAAGTCTTGGTGCTCGCATTTATCCTGGATTAATTTCATTATTTCCGGCGACATGCGTCCAGTGGGAGGAGATGTTCCCCTCGACTACGAGGCGCCTATGGTTACTTCGTAAAATCTGAAGATGATATGCTGGCTCACTCTCTCGAAGGTACTCATAGGGGTAGGGTGTGCGTATATGCACTTATAGCGGTGAGTGTTTGCGCGTATATGTGAGCGCTTGCGTCTGTACTGTGTTAAAAAAAATACATGTCGTGATTATACGGTCACTGGCTCACTGTACAACTCCGTAATTTGTTGATGACACAATCAATTGACCAGTCAAACATTCCACGTGGCACAACTAGTGTTGCACCATCAGCGCACGTGACCGTGGGGCCCATCTGTCAGCGCGTATATGAAAGAAAGAAATGGTAGCTTGCGTCTGTACTGTGTTAATAAAATACATTTTATGGTTATTTAAAAAAAATACATTTTATGGTGATCATACGGTCACTGGCTCATCATACAGCTCCATAATTTGTTGATGACACGATCAATTGACCAGTCGAACAGTCCATGTTCAACAGCGCACATTATCGCAGGGCCCACCTGTCAGCGCGTATATGAAAGAAAGAAATGGTAATAAATTAGTGGTCGGTGGGGATTCGAAGTCGTGAGACCTCTGGTTGGCAGCCCGCACGCCCTAACCATAGCGGACAAGGTCGCCTTGTGATGATATGCTGAGCCAGCCGTCTTAATTGCACGCATGCACGAGCCACTGTGGTGAATACAAACACATCACACATGCGCACAAACACGCCCACAACGCCCGCATGCATGCATGCAATACTCACACATACACATGCACGCACGCAACACTCGCACAAACACACGCACGCATGCAGGCGTGCAACACTGACACATACACATGCAAACACGAACACACACACGCACGCACACATGCATGCAACACTGAAACGTACACATGCACGCACGCAACACTCGCACGCCTGCATGCACACAACACACGACGCAAGACACGCGCTCAACCTATACGTGCATGCACCCTTTGTTAAGGACATGGATTGTTATGGGTAATAATCAATCTTATCTGTGATAAGCAGAACATTGATGTTTGCAGCGGTCTTTATGAAACACAACATATCGAACGGGCTATCAACGTATATATGAAAATTTTAAAATTCTCTTACATTATATAGTAGGCTTATCAACCTACATGAATTAGATGACGTCACACTCAATGAACAATCATCGGTTTATGAAATGCCCGCTTCTCACCGCCCTGGCCCACCAAAAGCTCCTCTGCCGTACGCTGCCTGCGTTGGGACACTGACATGCAGGCCAGGTACCCAACGAGCCCACATGTCAGTGGAAGAACGACATGGTGTCGTACATAAGAGTCGAGGGTGCCGCTCGCTACACGCCCGACTGAACACTCCTCCTTGCCGCATTCAAATGCCTCCATGAAGCCCGTGTGGAAGCCAAGAAACCCACTCCGGCCACATGTCCGTTCATGATCGGGCCGGCATTAAACGCAACGCCGGCCGAGCTCCTCCCGTCCGCCATCTATTTAATCTCCTATTTAAACGAGGCCAGACGCCGGCCAAGAATCGCACACTTCTGCTGCTCCCCTATCTCCTCCTTCACCATTTTCTCCACTCTTACAATGGCTTACGAAGAGTAGTTATCCGGCATCCAAGCTGACTGGGTGGCCCACCGAGCCCGCCGGATACGAGCTATGCAGCTCGCTGATCCACCTCCCTCCCCTCGCCCGACGGAGCCAATTGCCGCCCCAAGCTGGTGCGTGGTTCAGCAACTCGCCGCTCCAGGCCAGCTTGACGAGGAGCGGCGAGCTACTCCACGCCGGCATGGCGGGGAGCATGGGCGTCGTCGCTGCCGTCCACGCCGCCGCCTCGTACCGTGCCTCCCATGTCTACGATCGCGTCTCCCGTGTCTGTGGCCGAGACTCCCATGCATGCGGCCGTGCCATGCAAGCAGAGACAGAAGCCGGGTGCGCGAAGAGCGACGAGTCGGTGGCAAGCGCCTCCGCGTCCGCCGCCATCATCGAGGAGAAGTAGAACACGGGAGGCCGCCGCCGCTTGGGTCCCATGAAGACCACCACCGAGGCGACGCCGGCGTACACAACAGGTGTCTTGTCGGATCCTTCTGTTGCCGACAAATGGATCCACGGGCGACCATTTAGGCTAGGTATTATTATACCTGTGCTGTTCAGGGGTAGCACCGCTTAGTTGATTTAAATGTAATGAAATCCATCATGTTTATATGAAAATCCGGTATTTTATATGAATTCTGTCATTGTTTATATGAAATATCATCGTGTTTGCATGAATTTCGTCCGGTTGGTTGAGTTGCTGTCAGAATGTGTGCGGCTACGGTTGGATGGCGTAATTTGCGGGTTGCCAGTCAGTCGGAATGCAGCCGGCTCGGGCGGCGAGGTGGGACAAAAAAAGCACAGCTCGTGCGAGCTCGTCTCCAACGTGCGCGCTGGAGGATGCATGAGCACCCGAGCTCTACCTCGTTCATTGGTGGCAAAGGCACGGGTGGACAAAAGGGTCGCCAATATTTTGGCTACCCCGGGCAAGATCCAAACAGCCCCTTCCAGCCCCATGCCTCCCGGCACATTCAAATCCCTCGTTCGCCGTGAAATTTTGCCATGTGTTGTTTTCATGGATATTTTGCTGTGTGAAAACATATTGAAATATGAACAAATAATCGGTGTCCGCGGTCTTCTGCCGGGACAAAGTTGGATGGCCTCATAGTAGTAGTAGTGTAGAGTACTAGTACTACTAGATAGTGAGTGTTTACTACTATATTATGTACGTACTAATTACAACACATGCATGTGTTAGTAGTACAATGACCACGTACGAATTTGATGGTAAGATTTGTGTAAGTTGGATGTCATATTATTGCTCTAACATGTGGTCAAAGTTAGCCTCCAAAACGCATTTTAGACCCTATATGGATAGAGGGAGTACATGCATTGCTCTGTATTAGTGTACTACTTTTGATGTGCCCCGTCAACTCACAGAACAAGGAGAAGCTTGCTTAGTATGCCCTCTCCCCCGCCCACGGTTGCGGTGGCTCGCAGAGTTGCAGGATGAGGAGAAGCTTGCTTACTACGCCTACGCTCGCTCCCTCACCCACGCGCGCGGTGCCTCGCAGGACGAGAAGAAAATTTTACTACTCCCTCCGTTCGACATATACTCCTCGTCCCTACCTTGGTTAGAGAGATTATCATAGTATTGTTTGAAATATATTTCTTTTAGAAGTAGGAGTAGTACAGTGGTAGAAGTAGTACTACAACAATTTCCTTGGAGTCCGTGCTACAGCAAGCTACCCTAGGCTATGTTACTACTCCCTCCTTTCCGGTTTATAAGGCTCAATTTCAAAATCTCTCCAACCAAGTTAGATGGTGAGTGGTGAAATTAATTTCGTAGTTTGCACAAGTACTTAATTAGTACGCTCATTTTTCTCAAGAAGTTATGTTTACCGATGCATTAATTACAATGAATGCATGTATGACCACTAAATTTTCATGAACTTCTACATGCATTGGTTAGTTATCTCTTGATACTAATTGCATCGGGTGATTTAATGCACCTCGAAATCCAAACATGTGATGGTAAGTACTAGTAGAATTGAGACTTATAAAATGGAAAAACGAATTTTTTTAGATGAGCCCTATAAACCGGAAAGGAGGGAGTAGTAAGTAGTACTACCTCCATAGTGGGTACGTATTCCGTAAAATAAGATTTTTCCCCAAAACTAAGTTGCTCAACCTTTATTTGCTTGTTTCCCTTCCTGCCTCGTTGCCTCGAACAGACTATGCCAAAGTCCCCTGCCTGCCGCGTGGGAAAAGTCCCGCCCTCGCCTTTTTTAGTCCGGGTTTGTATCGATGGATCGCGCGAAGCAGCAAAAACCAAGCCGTGTCTTGTACTACTCCGTCGTACTAAAAGAGTGGAGACGCTCGCTTTCATGAATGTTGTACTTCCTCTCGTCGACATGTGGGACATATAGCAACCGGGTCGACGTGTCATGCACCAAATAACAGTGCAGAACAGCAGGGGGGACACACCCCAGTTGTAGCGTCCCAGTAGTAATGAGCAATGAGACATCAAATCACAAAGACGCACCTTTCCCCCAGACGGACGAAGCAACCATTATTTCACACTTCGCTGAATCCGCTTCGTAGTGCCGCAGTAGTAGTACATGAGCGATGAGGGGTCAAATCACAAAGCCCCACCTTTCCCGCATTAAGCTGGACGGACGAAGCAACCATCATCTCACTCTAGGGCGCAAGAGCATAAATAAATAATAAAACCAATGGTGCGTGCGGCAGCTACCTAGGGCGCCCTATTGTAGGAACCTCCACTACAAATCCGCTTCTACCTCGTCCTCTTGAAGAAAACCGATGATGTGTGTGGCAGGTAGGGTTTGTAGGAGTACTACAGCATGCGGGGCCACACCGTAGTAAACGGGAGAGGGAATGAGTTCGAGTCGATGCCTTAATACGGGTGGGCCGCTCGGTTTTACAGGAACGAGGCCGAATTTTGGGTTCGGGGAGCAGTGGAGATATACGTACAAAAAATTGTGGACGTAGGTTCGACCGAAAGGCAATGACGCATGGGCTCCGCATTTTGATATAGCCACAGCCGCGTGAAATTTGCTACTCAAACTAATGCATAAAAGTTCCTCCAAAAACATCTATTACTAATGGGAAGTGAATGTATGCTTAAAATGAAAATGTAATGCAAAGAGGAAAAATGAATTGCAGTTAAAAGAATGACATTTCTAAGAAAAATGTGAATGTGAACTACATATGTGTGCCCATGACCAACGCATATATTGTAAATACAAAATCTAATGCAAGAAATGACTTATGAGTAACATGCACAAACTGATGACGTGGTGCTTGCATGCATAGAGTACAAAAACAATGTGATTTATGACTTGCATGCATGACGTGTTCATGTGCCATAGTTGCATGTCCAGGAAAAAAGCTAGTGGGTTGTACTAGCTATTTAGGAATAGAAGATGTATATATGGAAGTTGACAAGTTGTAGGGAAAGAGATGACATGTATGTCAAAAAAGAGATGTCATTTGGTTCACATCATAGGAACTTTTCTATTGAATCTAGAGATGACATGTATCTCAATTCCTGTGAGGAGGGATTGGAAAAGAGTTGTCATTTGGTTCACATCATAGGAACTTTTCTATTGAATCTAGCCTAATGTTTATTTTCCTTTAAAATTGTGGGAGTATAGGAATCCATTCATATGAACCAAGTGGCTCTAAAGCTATAAAAATCATATCATGTTTATTTTCCTTTAAAATGTGGAGTATATGAATCTATTCCTATGAACTAATTGGCTCTAAAGGAAATATTCCTATAAAAATCATATCATATAGAGTTCCTATGATATTCCTCCACACCAAAGGATGGTTGAAATTGCTGCAGGTGATACGACGGCCTTTCTTTGTACACTCCTCCATCTTTATAGTTACCTCTCAAAAATGAATGAAATGATATATACTGGGTATTCTATATGTGCATTTTGGTATACAAAAACTCGGTAAAAGTTTGCGAGGTTCGAATTTTCAATAAAGCTACATGCACTACATTTTGGAACGGAGGGAGGAGCATACGTCAGTTGCGAACACTCACGTGGAAGATTTGTGTGTCGGAGGAGTGGCTGTTCTGTTAAATGCCATGGCAAAACTGACACTATCGGATAACAATCTAACAGTTCTTACGGTGTTCGTCAACAAGCGGCTTGTGGCGAATGTTTGCCAGATATGATTTACGGACACATGCATTGCATTGATACGTGCCCCCTCTCTCTCTCTCTCTCACGCACACACGCACCCTCACGAGTCACGACTCTCCCGAGTCCTCTCGCACCCACCGTCTATCTATAGGTAGACGTCACACACATATGTGCTCTTCACACCCTACCCTTAGAACTTCTAAAAAATAAAAGACGTCGCGCACCTTTTGTTTTAACTCACATGTCACACACTTATACTGTTACTCTTGTGGCGAACGTTCTTTGGGCGTAGTATATTGTACTCTCACGAAGAGAAGCGGTGCACGCACACACTAGTTCTCTCACACCCACTCGTGGGTACACGTAGGAGTGCATTTGTTTTGAAGCTAGGAGCGCATTTGCTTACAAAGAGGCATCCCAATTGACATTTTGACTAGTCTAGTTTTCAACTTGATGGAGGGTCGGGGATCGCACGTGAATGATATAGTACATAGTGCGTCCTGGACGCGGTGATTTGATAGTGCGACCTGGAAGCCGTGGCATGTTATTGATCAAATTTATTTTTACTTGAACTTTAAATGAAAATAGTGGTTCGTGCGTATTCAATTTAATAACGGTTGCTACAATAAAATCACTCCACTATATATATATATATATATATATATATATATATATATATATATATATATATATATATATATATAAGCAGGAGCCTCGGCGCTTGTTTACTAGGGTTCCTCTCTTTCACTCTCTCATGCTCTCCAGATCTAAGCAAGACATAGGTGGCCACACTCTCTCTCTCTGCTCACCGCTGGTCACAAATCCGGCCGGACCACCTCGGGTGGGGCAGGGCTGTAGGTGCATCATTTACGCGGTCGTCAGCGGCGCGGGAGGAGACCAACAGCTGCCCGCGCGTCCTGATCAGCGGCCGTGCCGTTCTCTCAGAGACATGGCTGGCTCGGGAGGGCCTCCAACCCCTTCTTCGTCCCTGCGGTATTGAGGCCAAGATGCGGCCTCCCGACGCCGTCTTTGCCACATCCCGACGACCCTCAGGTATATATTCCTTCGAAACCTGCCTTGCTCTACTGCCCCAGCTCCCCACGTGGCTGCGTGTGGATCTTTTTCTACTTCCGTCGGCTGTTCCAAAGCCACCTAGACTATTACTATTATTAGAGGTACAGCTAGTTCACACAGTCAAATCTAAGAGTTGGTTCAAATAGGGAAGAAAGTGGGAAAGCTGTAGCATGAATCTAGGACTTGGTTCTAAGAGGAAACGAGGGAAAGTAGTAGATACTGGCTACCAAACCGGTCTCTTGGTTGAGAAGGCGAAGAAAGCGGGGTGGATGAAGAAGGGTTGGGGGAAGTGGACCTGTCTCTTGGTCGAAAAAGGAAAGACAGTGAGGGGTGTTGGGGGGACAACGCAAATCAGAACGAGCGGGTCTTAGATTTCCTGTGCTCACATAGGAAAATGTCGCCGAGGAGATAAAAAATGGGACACATGCAGACATGCTGCCTGAATGTTTGCTGCTCTCAGCAACCACATCTGCCTCACCACTTTATGCCCCTGCTGTCCCAACGCCCTTATCGCTATCGTTAATGTAAAATCACATGAAGCATGAAGCAATGCCACCTAATGTCACTATTAAGTAATGCTGCTGTCAATCTAGTGCCGTCGATAGATTGAAGCAATGACACCACCATTTTATGAAGTGCTTCCGTCTTGCTTTATTTCCCATGACTTGTGTTTTTGTAGTTACACTTAAATCTCACACCGCTAACATTGCTTCATCCCAGTAGAACTGCACAAATTTGATTGCACATTTACTGACCATGTGCTACTCTCATGACAGTAATACTAATGCTATTGTTCTGCATGTTAATCTAGTGGCAGTGTTGATGTGATGTGATGCTACTTCTTACTTAATGGCACTTTTTCATACTGTCAATGTAGTGCCAATTATAACACAATAGATGCTGCTGTTAATCATATGCCACTGCAAATAACTGTCACTGCTTAAATAACCATATTTCATATTTGCGCAAACAGGGATGTCTGTCTCCATATCGTTTCTATTTGTGCAATCAAAAGTACACACTTTAGTTTTAGTAGAACTACACAAAATGAGATGGCTATTCCTCGCTACCGTCGTCTAACCTCCCATCTTCCAGGTATTCCTACATTGGTAGTAACTAGGTAGAATGACCAACGCAATCTAAAAGAAGCTGATTCGTACATTTACTTCTTGATTGCAGTGCAGGGACGAGCGAAAACAACTTCATCCTAGTCGGGAATGCACTTTCTCCCAGATCAAGGATGGACAGAGGACTAGCTAGCACGGCTCCGCGGAGGTTTTTGGGATAGGTGCGCGGACAAGAGGCATTGTGGTCTACTTATTTCTGCAAATAGTGGTGCTTAAATTTAGTGGAACTACACAAGAAGTTCAGATGGTCAGTACACTACATGGTTCAGTTCAGCATTCCAACTGAGAACACAATTATAATTGGTTATTCTGGAATGAGAGAACCTAACCCTGGATGGTGGCAACAAGAAAAACCAGACTGAACTCTAGGAAATTAAAGCCTGCCTAGGGTGGCCCTTTGCTCAGAGAAGCCTTGCTTGATTTTTCCTGATTTGTAAACATTCTGACAACTTTGTCTTTTGCCGTGAACTAGTAAATGTTGGTTATGTTCTATGAATCATTGAGATGTATTAAATTGCTGAACTTATGCTTTTCAAGTATTTTATGATGCCGAGTTTAATGTGAATGTTCCACATGAACGCTGGACTAGCATGTGAACGTTTGGAATTGACATTGTTGCCTCAGTTAACTGCATGAACCAATGCAACAAGATACATAGTTGCTTATATGTCAGACAGCAGAGTATTGAATGTTAGCTGGTCGATCGATAGCCGAATTTTCTAGTGTTGAAGCGAGCTAAGCCAATGTGTCGTGTGTTGCAAACTGCTTACAAGTGGAGTAGCACCAACAGTGTTTACAAGTACTTAACCAGCCTTACGTACCCTATCAATACGTCGGCGCACAATTCTCGAACAAGTACTCTATTTCATCAAACACACACTTCTCGTATGATAAACCGTGACAACTTATGTCTTACCATGGCATATTACATGAAAAAAATTAGTGAGGACACATCTGTTTCGGCAACAATTACGATGGTTCTCACATGATTCACAGGCACACAAAAGTAGCAGTAGTTCCCATAGATGGATTCAAACAGAGTACTAGCCCCAGAGGGCTCGATAATAGGCAAGGTTCTGATAATTAGACACAATCCAAACTACTTTTAAACACTAGCTAGGCCAACTATTTCATGCCTCGATCTAATTTGGGATGGACACAAGACGGACCTTGCCATGAACATCATCGAGGATGTCTGACAGCAGCACAATCCTGTCAACCTTCTTGAAGATAACCTTGTGGCCTTACCGCTCATAAACTTGTTTGTCGAGGCATGCCATGTCATCTTCCTGCGTAAGCTTGACAAGAACAGTATGCCTCACAAACAAAGGAGTAACTTTGAACTTCTTGTTCTTCAGTACACCCTGGACAACACGCCTGACAATAATGTGGCTGGAAGACATCTCGACTTTGGTATAAGTGCACCTGGCTTCCAAGATCCAACAATCTAAGAACTTAGTTTTCCCAGTATGTATATTCAGGTCATCCGCCTCATAGCGGGTGACATGTACAACCACACAATCCTTGTCTGCATCAGGGCTCTAATTCAAGCATAAATGAATTCTGAATTACTTTCCAATATAAAAAACACAAGTTATTTAAACCACTATGTAGAGTCAAAAGTATGCATGACAGGGAAGGTAGCATGGCATCGAAGCTAATAAAATTTTGCATTATTTATCACCACATACTTATATGAAAAACCACAATTGAGACCGGCAAAGAAGAAAACCACCTTGGGCAGCTCAGGGGGGGGGACATCCTCGAAGGGGGAAAACTACTCCTGCAGGGCCACGGGGGCTGTAACCTCAAACGGGGCATTGACCATCTCAGTAGTGGCCGTGAGCGTATCTGGGGTCAGCTCGGTGGTGGCCTCCATCTTCTTGGAGCTCTCTGTCTCGTGGGCAGCCTCCCGCGTCTGCTCCAACATCGGCAGATCTTTGCCTGGTTCTGCTTGGTCCATCATGAAACTGACAAATAGGAGACAACTGAAAGGAAAACACAATCGCAATGACAATGAAACAGAAAAGAGAGTGAGGATCGGTTACTGCTTTGCAAAAGTTCTTTTTTTTTGAAAGAAAATATACCAACATCACGGATCTGCTTACCTTCCCTTCGTTAGGAGAGAAGAACAATGGCAGAGGCGAGTCTTGGCTTTCTTGAAGACGGTAAGGGAGAAGGGGATTCAGCGAAGAGTGAAACGATGGTTGCTTCGTCCGTCAAACTTAGACTGCGGGGAGGTGGGGTTTTGTGATATGACGGCTCGTTACTGCCGCGCTACGACTTGGGTGACTCTCCGCCTGCATACCACCTTCTAATTTGGTTGATGGCATTTGGGCCCGCGCGCTGCATGGCCCGCATGTCGGTGAACCACAGTAAAACGCCATTCAGTAGCGGGAGACGTTTCGATGACCTCGGAGGAGCCAGAAGCGGTAGTGTATCCACTGTACTTGTAGTAATTGTTTTTCTGGGTAGCTGTAGAGTGTCTCCACTATACTAGTAGTAATTATTTCTCTGGGCCCAAGACAAAAGAGCCCATCGACCCTAGTAAATAATAAAATCAATTCAAAAGCCCATATATTTACTTAATGAGAGGCGCTACCCAGCACACCACCCCACCAAAAACCCTGGGTGCTCTTCTTCCTCCTCACTCCCACCCACCTCACGTCAGCTTGGTCCACTCGTACCCCCAAATTCCTCACCTCACTCCTATAGAAAACCCCAGCCCCCCTTCTTCCTCACTACTACAGAAAACCCCAGCTCCCCTTCTTCTTCACTCGCACTACAACTAGGCTCGTCATTCGTTACTCTGCTCAAATCCGTGAGCTCAACGCGACGCCCTCGAGGAAAATGGAGTCGGCTGACCCCAGCGCCAAGAAGATGAGGCTCCTACCAGCAGCGACACCTGTTGTAGATCCTACACCCGGCAGCGCGGGGAGAAGCGGGGAGCCCGCCCCCACCGGATCCCAGGAACCCGTAGAATCTCGGGTGGACCGCATCAGCGATCTCCCGGACGCCATCCTTGGGGAGATCATCTCGCTTCTCCCCACCAAGGATTGCCGCCGCACCCAAGTCCTCTCAACTCGGTGGCGCCCTTTATGGCGCGCCGCGCCCCTTAATTTCGACTGTCGTCAGCTATCTCTCTTTAATGATTTTGAACTCCCCGAAGCCATCATCTCCACACACCAGGGCTCCGTTCAAAGCCTCTGCATACCGGCATGCTACCTGAGCATGCATACCATGCCCTCCACGGTGGACGACTAGTTGAAATCCCCTGAATTCACAGAACTACAGCTGCTTGAGTTCTACTATTCCCCCAAAAATCACATACCAGATACCGAACGCCATGTACTTGTGCCCTCAGCACCGATGTCCATCTTGCGGTTATCCTCCTATCTCCACATCGCCACCTTTGTGCTATGCTACCTACCAGACAATCTGGTACTAAACCTTCGACTCCCATTTCTCAAAAAACTTTCACTTGTGTGGGTTCGTATATCGGAGGCCTCATTGCACAGCATCATCCACTCCAGTTGCCCTGCCCTGGAGTGCTTGGTGCTTGTATTCACAGTTAGAATCAATTGTCTCCAAATAAAGTCGCCTAAACTTGTAAGAATTGTAATTTGTTTTGACGAAAGGCAGCTCATCATCGAAGATGCCCCTTCACTTGAAAGGTTGATCCTTGATTCTAGTTATGCACCATCAGAAATAACTGTCATCTCTGCACCTAAACTAGAGACCTTGGGTGTAATACATGAGCTCTGCGCTCATTTCAAGATGGTGTTTGGCTCCACGGTTCTTCAGGTACTGTATATTATCATCTACCCTTGTAATCATAACCTGCATTTTAAATTTATGCGCATAAGTTCTACATCATCTTGGAGTACACATTTTGTACTAATATTATGTTCTATGCTCAATGAAGAGTTTGTCCATGGATAGCCTATCAATGGTGTTGGATTCTGTCAAGATCTTATATATCCATATGAATAGTTTTGATCTGAACAAGATTATTGGCTTGCTGCAATGCTTTCCATGTCTGGAGAAGTTGTATATAAAGGTGATAATTTCACGCACATTGGAAGCCCGCATATAGTGTACTAGAATTAACCGTTCAGCTATTGCTCTTTTGACACTCTTTTTTTAGACCTTAACTGTTTTCAATCTTCATGTCTATTTAGGCAACAGGATGGGACAAGAAAGTTATAACCAATCGGTGGATTCGTAAGCACCAGGATTTTCTCACTTCTCATGACATTCGATTGAAGACAATAATGCTGGAACGATATGTAGCCAACCATGCAAACACTAGATTTGTCACATTCTTCCTATTGAATGTGAGGTTACTATTGTCCATCAGGCTTAAGTTTAGCAGCAGCATGGTTTTGATGGATGGGTATGTCGAAGAGCAAAAAAAGGAGTTTCAGGTGGACAAAAGGGCTTCTGAATGTGCCGGGCTTCTATTTACAACATCTTGTGGTCATAATCCAGTAAATTTTACGACCCAGGATGTTCATTCTATGGACCTGACCGATCCATTTGACTGTGACTGCCGAAAACAGTGCTGGAGTTAGATGTTGTTGCCCTTTTCAATCTGGGTTTGGTCTAAACCAGATGAAAAATTAACCCTCGTGCTTTTGTACAGTTTGTGAGCTGGAGTTAGATGTTGTTGCCCTTTCCAACTTGGCTGTGACTGTCATATTTCCTTTGGAACAAGGCAAATGGCTTGCCATTTGTTTAATTAAGAGAGAAATATTGTAACAAATCCCAACCAAGGGAAATAACATCACTCTCGCCGGCAGCTTGAGCTCACTGTGCATTACAGAACCCAAGTGATTAGCCCCCTCCAGCACCGACAAACTTATTTTGAACTAGCACAACAAATGGGCTGTAAATTTTCATAAGAAAGCACGCATGCCCGTGACAGATTTGGATTCTGACATTTGGGACCCACGAGGAAAAAGCCTATCCAAGGTGGTGTCGACTTACTAGTCAACAAACGATTCTGCCTACCAGCAGTTGGATTGACATCCAACATCTGTCGTGTATCTTCTATCTCTTGTCTTCTTCCTCCAGCCGCCCAAACCAAACCACCCGGTTGGTTCCGCCTACTCCCGCCTCCCACGGCTGGCTGCACCTCCGCCGCCCTACCGTACCCTCAAACGTTCGCCAGTCCATCCCTCTATGCCCCCACACGTCCTGTTATTCTCCGACGACGTCAACCCCAACACACACCCACATCCGAACTAGTCAACCCTCGTACTCCCCTCCGCCTGCAACTAGACTGGCGCATCTTCCACAGCTCCTGTTCGTTCCGTCCGAGGCCTCACCGTCGTCCTCCGCCTTGGTTCGCTCGCCGTGCGCGGTGCGCCGCCGTCTGGCATTGTCAACATCATCAACAACCGAGAGGAATAAGGAGATGACTATACGTGCAGAGGATGACAATAGGGACCCACCAGGGTCATGGCAGTACGCAAGCAAGTGCCTTGTAATTACAAGCCCAAAAAAATGGTTCCTCCTAATGGTTGGACATCTGGGGCCCACGCCATTGTCAACGTAGTCAATAAGCGAGAGAATTACACAACGAGCGGCTGAAACCAGGGACCCAGCAGGTTGCGCAGTTGTTATTTACTTTTTTTTAGGAACAAGCAGTTGTTATTTACTAGTTTTAGAGATGGATCAGGGTAACAACGGGGCTATGCGGGGGCTGTGGCCAGTCTAGCCAAGGATTTATGTTATGTTTGCCACATGATGAGCCCAGTTTTGTTTTTTTCTTTCTGAAAATGGCTAGCCCAGTTTTACCTTTTTTAAAGAAATACCCAACGGAGGGCTACTTGCTTTCTCAGCCCTGCTGGGCTGCAAATCTTTCAAGGCGAGAGCGATGTATTCGCTTGCCCAGAAAATGTAGTAGTAAGAAATGGGATGTAAATTTTAAAACACAGCAAAACGGCAATTAGTTTCAATTATCTTTTTTTAACATTTTGAGATTTCAAATTCAATTTTTTTTGCCGGGAAAATTATGTTGGATTTTAAATTGATATAAATTTATTATTTTTAAATTAGTTTGAACATGATTCGAAACTTCGGTATTAAAAATAGTTCGGACCGCACCGAAATATGAAAAACTCGTTGAATTTTTAACCGTGGCCAGAATATGGGCTGTGATGGTAACAAAAAGAATATAGGCTTAAAAATCCTTAAAAATTAGCCAATGGGTTGTGCTTTTATTAGCAATAATGGCAGATGGGTTGTATGCTCTTTTCCACATTTTGAGGCTGATTTGTGGGCCTACTAGGTTGACGCGTATGCTTTCCTAAGAAAAAGGTTGACGCGCACGCAAGGCCGTGTCAACTTAGTTAACACACGAGAGCAGTGATTGTTGGATGTCCATCCAACGGCCTTGCTGCTTCTTCAATCTCTGCTCTTCCTGCTCCAGCCGCTCAAACCAGCGCCGGCGGGACTACCTGCTCCCTCCTCCCATGGCCGGCTATGCTGGTGCGCAGGCCTCACCTCCCCACCCTACTCCCATCGCTGGCCTGGCCAAGTGGCCATCCCTCTACTCACCCACACCTGCTGTTATTCTCCGACGACGGCAGACGAACCAGTAAACCCTCATACTCCCCTCCGTGTGGGAAACAACTGCCGAGTCTTCCCTGGCTCCGTGTCGTTCCCTTCCTAGGCCTCGCTGTCGTCCACCCGCCTGGTGCTCTCGGCGCGGCGTGGTCATCGTTGTCAACGAACGACATCCATCAGAAGAGGACTATACGTGGAGAGGCTAACAGCTGGGTCCACGCCTGCACGCAAGGAAGTGCCTTCTTGTGATGCGCAAAATAATGATTCCTCCACCTGACAGCGGGGACTACCAGAAGGGCCTCTGTATTTCGCGAAAAAATGTTCCTCTAGCTGACAGCTCGGACCCACCAGCTATATCTTCGCACGCAAGGAAGTGTCTCCTTATTACGCACAAAAAAATGAATACTCCCCCTGCTAGCTGGGACCCACCATATTTGGAGGCTAACTTGTGGGCCTACTGAGTTGACGTGGACAGAGGGCTTTGTCAACTTAGTCAATATAAACGATTCTATCTGCAGTGACCGTACGATGTCCATCCAACGGCCATCGTGCTTCTTCAACCTCTGGTCTTCGAGCTCCACCCGCCCAAACCAGCGCCGGTCGTGCCGCCTGCTCCTGCCTCCCGTGGCCGGTTGTGCTACCGCGCAGGCCTCACCGCCCCACCCTACTCACATCGCTGGCCTGGCCATCCCTCTACTCACCCAGACCTCCTGTTATTCTCCGGTGATGGCAGCCCAGTAAACCCTCGTACTCCCGTCCGTGTGGGAAACAACTGCAGAGTCTTCCCCGGCTCCGGGTCATTCCCTTCCTAGGCCTCGCCGTCGTCCACTGCCTTGGTGCTCTCGGCGCGGCGTGGTCAACATGGTCAAGGAACGACTTCCATCGGAAGAGGACTGTACGTGGAGAGGCTAACAGCTGGGTCCACGGCCGCAGCAAGGAAGTGCCTCCTTATTACGCGCAAAATAATGATTCCACCACCTGACAGCGCGGACCCACTGGAAGGGCCTCTGTATTTTGCGAAAAAAATGTTTCCCCCTGATAGCTGGGACCCACCAGCTATATCTTCGGACGCAAGGAAATGCCTCCATATTAGGCGCTAAAAAATGATTCTTCCCCCTGACAGTTGGGACCCACTAGCTATATCTTCGGACGCAAGGAAGTGCCTCCATATTAGGCGCGAAAAAAATGATTCTTCCCCCTAACAGCTGGGACCCACCAGCTATATCTTCGCATGCAAGGAAGTGCGTCCTTATCCTCCCTTACAGCTGGGACCCACCCGATCGAAGCGTGTGTAGCCTTGTCTGTCTGGTCGCGAACATGTACATACATACTGGTCTATCGGTGTCTCTGCAACGATGAACCATGGTTGAGCAAGCAGTGGGACGTGTAGTAGTAGAGCCCCCGACGTAGCAGTTCAGGCAATCCAGTCTAAACCGTGTACACGTATGTACAACTAAATGCCAAAAAATACTACCACGTACGTACATACGGGCGCGGTCTCGAATGCCTACTCGCGCATACGTACGGCCAGGGCTCGTGTACATGGAGAGGCAATGGACGGCAGCAACGGCGTCCTGTTCATCGGAAGCCAACCGGCTGGGTCGGAACGAAGAAACTGCGTCATGTTCATCGGGAGGCAACGGAATGCGTCGTGTTAATCGGGAGCCAACCGGCTTGGACGGAACAGCCGAAACGGGGTCTGGCGTACCGCAGTACGGAGGAAACAGCCTTCTATTCAACCGGCTATGGTCGAAATGGGATCCTGTTTATCGGGAGGTGTATGGCGTACCGCAAAACGGAGGAAACGGACTTGTGTTCGAGCTCCTATGGTCGAAACGGGGTGCTGTTGATCGGGACGGGTGTGGCGTACCGCAAAACGGAGGAAACGGACTTGTGTTGGAGCGCCTATGGTCGAAACGGGGTCTTGTTCATCAGGAGGGGTGTGACGTACCGCAAAATGGGACTCCACGGGCTACTGTTCATCCACAGTCTAGTGCCTCGCTCCAGCCTCCACGGGCTACTGTTCATCCACCGTCGACTTTCTCCAGCCTCCACCTGCTACTGTTCATCCACCGTCAACTTCCTCCAGCCTCCACCAGCTAATGTTCATCCACAGCCTACTGTTCATCAAGCCTCCACCGGCTACTATTCAACCAGCCCTCCACGGGGTCCTGTTCATCCACCCTCCACTGGCTACTGTTCAACCAGCCCTCCACGGGGTCCTGTTCATCCAACCCCAACCGGCTCAGGTGTGGCAGCCTCCTCGATCGGCCAGGGTCCTGTTCATCTAGCGGCAATGGCCTACTACTACCATGGGGTCCTGTTCATCCAACCCCCACCGGGAGCTGTTCATCCAACGCAACAACGGTCACTGTTCATCAAGAGGCAGTAGGTTCGATCGGCTTCAGTTAGCAGCAGTAGCGAAGGAATCGCTCGGGTTCAGTTAATAGCCAAGGGATCGATCGCTCAGGTTCAGTAAGCGAACGCCTCCCTCAGGTTCCCTTTTTCTTTAAATGTGCGCCGCGAAGTGGGCCGACCCGATTACTTTAGTGCATTCAGCGAGACATCCTTTCGTCTCGCTGAATGCGAGATATAGTCGCCACAGCCAGATCGCTCGTCTCAATTTTTTTCCTGCTCGGTCGGTCATTCGTTCATCTGTTGGTTGTTAGACTCATTGACTACACAAAAAAAACTAAACAAATTGGAGAATTTGAAAAAAAAAATCAAGAATTTGAAAAGGAAGTTCATGAATTTGGGAAGTTCAAAAAAGTTCACCAATTTGAAAAAAGTTCATTCATTTTGGGAAAAAAATCACCAAATTTGCAAAAAGTACATCGATTTAAAAAAAAGTTCATCGGATTTGAAAAAAGTTCATCAATTTCGAAAAAAAGTTCACAAAGTAAAGAAAAATATAGTGCATTTAAGAAAACAAAAAAGTAAAAGAACAAGAAAAAGGAAAGAAGAAAGAACGAAATAAAAAGAAGAAACGAAGTAACTGTGCATAGTCGGGTGAGATAGCCCGTTGGTTGATGCCCTTCCTTGGAACGATGAGATCCCATGTTTGATCCCGTCACGCGCCTACTTTTTTAGGGGTTAAAATCGGTAGGAAAAAATTAGATGGCCCGGCCTAGTTTGTAAGATTTGTGAGCACCCGTTTGTTAAATGCACTATATCGGGCGCCTGAAGCGTCAAATAGGGCCTTCTTTCAGCGCGTACTGCGAAAGAAACTAACTTGTTTCCGGAGGTCACCCACAAGGGGACCGACCCCTACCAAAACCCACAATGGGACCTTCGGAGGTCAATTTTGCTTCCCTGGAGCACATCAAGTGGTTTGTCTAGCCTTGGCTAATGGTAATTCTTCGTCAATAGCTAGTGTTATTTTTTATGGCTCTAGATTTTGATCATGTGTTATGTGATTATTGTAATCGAGAGAGTAACGAGGTTGCTCACGAACTGGCTAGGTTACCTAGATTTTCTCCTTCAGATATGTGGATGGATTTCGCCCCTGAGGTGGTGATACGCTTATTTGTAAACGATGGTACGATCGTGGTGAATGAATAAAGGAGGAGATGGTTGTACAAAAAGCGGTGTGTTCAGCCGCCGCCACATGTCGCATGCTGGGCGCGTCCTCTGGATTTCGTTTTTATTTTTTTACACTTTTTTGGGTTTTAGATGTTTTTTCTTTTTTTGACTTTTCAGTTTTTGTCCGGTTTTCCCTATTTTTTGGAGAAAAAATCATGGGATTTTTTTCATGTGTAAAAAAGTTTATGCTACCACAACAAGCACAATTGTGCTCCTCGTAAAGGGAAACAAATATGTGCTTTCAAGAGAAGCACAAATTTGCTTCTCGTGTAGGCATATGTTTGCTTTCGCGAGAAGCACAGCTGTGCTTATCGGAAAGAGAAACAATATATGTGCATCCATGAGAACCACATATTTGCTTCTCATGGAGACACAAATTTATTTTCGCGAAAATCCCATTTAAAAAAACATGCTTCCACAAGAAGCACATATGGTTCTCGTGGAGACACACAATTGCTTCCAAGAGATGCACAACTGTGCTTCTCGAAAAGGCAAAAAATTGTGCTTTCTGGATGTAGAGCAGTAGCCGGAGCCCATGGAGGGGACGGATCCGGACAAGGAGGATGCAGTGACGCCGGAGGAGGAGCCAGAGCCGGTTGCGGGCTTCACCATAGAGGACATTATGGTGGAGTTCGAGGTCGCCCAAGCGGCGGAGATGGCAGAGCAGATCGATCGCCATCCTAGAGTTCATCAGAGTGAGGCCTATGCGGAGGCCAGCCGATGCTTCATCGGCAAGAACGGGAAGAGATCGACGAGCTTTTCGCCGAACTGGAGGTGGAAGAGGAGGTGATACGTCTACAACGTATCTATAATTTTTGAATTGTTTTATGCTATTATATTATCAATCTTGTATGATTTATATGACATTTTATATTATTTTTATGGACTAAGCTATTAACTTAGTGCCCAGTGTTAGTTCTTGTTTTTTGCCTATTTCTTTGTTTCTCAGAAAAACGATACCAAATGAAGTCCAAACGCGATGAAACTTTACTATGATTTTTCCTGGACCAGGAGAGACCCTAGAAGCTTCGGGGAGGCACCATAATGATCGAGGGGGGCACAAGCTCAGGTGGCCGCCCCCAGGGGGAGCTCCATGTGAGCTTGTGGGCCCAGCGTGGCTCCGTTTTCCCTAATCCCAAGCCTATAAATTCGTAAATATTTGGAAACCCCTAGAACGAGACCCAGAACAATTATTCCGCCACCGCGAGCCTCTGTTCTTTCGCGATCCCATCTGGAGGCCTTTTCCGATACTCTGCCGGAGGGGGAAACCATTGGAGAGGCAACCTTCGTCAACCTTGCTGCCTCCGTGATGATGTGTGAGTAGTTCCTATAGGACCTACAAGTCCATAACAATAGCTAGATGGCTTTCTCTCTCTCTTTTTGATCTTCAATACAATGATCTCTTCAGAGATCTATTCGATGTAATTCTCGTGGTGTGTTAATTTTTCGGGATCTGATGAATTGTGGGTTTATGATCAAATTATTCATTGAAAGTATTTGAATCTTTTTTAGATCTATTTATGTGTGATTTTATAGCTATCTATGCTCTCTGATCAATGAGCTTTCTTTGGCCAAGTTGATGATTAGATCTTCAGAGGAAGTGGTGCATAGTAGTGTGTTCAATTTTGTAGTGTCCGTACTCTGTGACAGGAGGGGGGTGCAAGGCACGTATTGTATTGTTGCTACTAAGGATAAAACGACGGGTTTCGAACATATGCTTGGTCTTACTTTGTCTACATTGTGTCATATTGCTTAAAGTGTCACTCAATTTGTCACGAACTTAATACTTTTTGAGATGCTTGTCGGATAGCAGTGTTGGAGTGGAGTAATAGTAGTAGGCATCAGTAAGTTTAACGGTCTACTTGTAACAGACATAATGCATATATGAATCCTACCATGAATAACCATAATCATAACTATGTGCAATTCGGTCAATTGCTCAACAGTTATTTGTTTACCCACCGATGCTATGCTTATGAGAGAGATGCCTCTAGTGAACCTATGGCCCCGGGTCCAATCTCCATTATTAGTAAAAACCTAGAATAGCTCGTTGTTTTTCTTTTCTTTTATTTATATACCTATCACTATCTCATTTAATCCTTGCAATTGGCGAGAACAAGGGGATTGACAAGCCTCTTGCCTTCCACTACTAGGAAAAAGCCTAGTAGAAGCGCGGGGTAAAGGACTACTAGTAGCGTGGGTGCCTGCGCTACTAGTAGGGCGCTACAACTAACTGGTAGTATTAGCATGGGTGCCACCCCGCGCTACTACTAGGGCGCTACAACTAACTGGTAGTAGTAGCACGGGTGCCACCCCGCGCTACTAGTACGTCTGTTAGTAGTAGCGCGAGTGCCACCCGCGCTACTAGTAGTTATCTGTAGCACGAGTCTAGACCCCACGCTACTACTAACTAATTAGGAACTTAAAAAGTAAATTCCATCCATGGTTGCTACTGTTGGGCATCATCGTCCTCTCCATCCAAGGCTGATGCTTGTCCTGGAGAGGATGAAGTCATCCATGGTGATGGTGCTTCCCCACCCAACTCGTCCCCACACCTCTCCTCTGCTGCTGCTACAAAAGAAGAGAAAATATTAGAAGAGGAAGAGGGATATAGAGAGGAGTACGAGGAGCAACTGACCGGTGGCCACCGGAGTTGGAGCCGAAGCCCGAAACCCTAGATGATGCCTGCTGACCCGCTGCTAATTTTCTTGGGATCTCATGTCCCCACGAGGCCTTGTCCCGGCGAGGAAGTGCAAGTGGTCGTGTGGCAGATCTGGCCATCGCCATGGATGGCGCTCTGCTGGATCTCCCTGTCCTTCCAGCACCGGAGAAGGAGGAGTAAGGAGGGGAAGGGAAGGGGGTTGTGGTGGGAGAGGAGGTCACCAGATTTGGGGGAGACACCGAGGTGCGAGGCTAGCGGTGGTGGTGGGTGAGGAAGGGCATCACGGGTGGGAGGGAGAAGGGGAATCGAGAGAGTGTGGGTTTGGGTTTGGGCCTCCGCGCACTATGTGTACAGATGTGTCGGTGGGTCGATAGCAATAGCGCCAGGTTTATACCCCACGCTACTACTATGGCCTGTCCCGGGGGGCACGGTAGAGACCACTTGGTTGTAGCGAGAGGTTCATACCCCTCACTACTACTATGGCTTGTCCCGGGGGGCATGGTGGAGACCAGGTAGTTGCAGCGTGGGGTTTATACCCTCCGCTACTACTATCAACTTAGTAGTAGCGTGTGTTCTATACCCTGTGCTACTACTAATTAGCAGCAGCGCAGCCCATATACCCCTCTCTACTACTAATCATCTATCTATAAGGTATTTCCTAGTAGTGTCCGTTGGGTGCAAGCATTTGCTTTGTGTGTGTGTGCGGGTACCGTTCATGTTGTTTATGTGGCTTCTCCTATTGGTTTGATAAACCTTGATTCTTAACTAAGGGAGATACTATATGCTACTATACTACATCACCTTTTCTCTTCGGGGAATCCCTGGTATAGGATTTGATGAGCAAAATAGATCAACTCGTAAGCAATCCACCACTGTCCTTCTCCGTAATTTTCATGTGGGTGTTACTACTTGGTATAGATTTGTGCTTGACATTATCAATGGAGAAAACTTTTTGAGTACTCACCCTTTGGATGCCTTTAATGCTATGGGTAATTTATTGGGATCACCGCCTATTATTGTCAATGAAACGGCATTAACTTTGGAACACATTATGCCAAGGGTAGATGTTATTGAAAAAAATACCAACTATTGAACACATTGAAAATTTGGATAAAAAGGCGCATAACCAAGTGACTAAATTTGGCGCTATAGTGCGAAACACTTTAAAATTGCTAAAGAATAGAGAACCAATCACCGATAGAGTAGAACAAAGTACCGCTAGAATTGATAAATTGCAAGAGTTCATTAATAACTTGGGTTCAGCTATTTCTTCCATTAAAACTAGTGAGGGACCTCCCACGAACAAGAATTCAATTCTTATGTATGTTCCTAAAAATATTAAGGGTGCTTCCTCTAGCAAGGAGAAATTAGATTTAAAAAAGATTTGTGTCCACCCCAATTTCTTCGATATAAAAAGGAACCTATATTGTACACTCGATTATTTGATTTTGTGCCTAGGAGTGTTATGATTAATGATATTCTTGCTAAACCTCCTAAGAAGTCATGTTGCATAATCAAGGAGTTGAACAAAGATGACAATACGTGATACTATGCATTGTACCTAGTTAGGGGCATTAAATACTAGCGCTTGTTGGGAGGCAACCCAACAGTTATGCTTTTTTTGTGTCAACATGATTATTGCTACTATAGTCAAAATGTTTGTATCTTTTATTTTGATTTTTTGTGACAAGTTAAGCCTTAGGTTGATGTGGATGATTGTTTACTTGGTTCTGTGCAAAAACAGAAAGTTAGCATCTAGTGCGTGAGTTGTTTCTCTATACTGGAACATGATCAATTGCTGATTTTTTTAATATTACTCCTATATGATGACCCACAAGTATAAAAGATCAATTGTAGTCCTTTCGATAAGTAAGAGTGTCGAACCCAATGAGGAGCAGAAGGAAATGACAAGCGGTTTTCAGCATGGTGATTTCTGCAAGCACTGAAATTGTAGGTAACAGATAGTTTGATAGCAAGATAATTTGTAACGAGCAAGTAACGGTAACGATAATAGTAAATAAAGTGCAGCAAGGTAGCCCAATCCTTTTGTGGCAAAGTACAGGACAAAACGATCTTTTATAATAAGCAAAGCGTTCTTGAGGACACACGAGAATTTCATCTAGTCACTTTCATCATGTTGGTTTGATTCGCGTTCGCTACTTTGATAATATGGTATGTGGGTGGACCGGTGCTTGGGTGTTGTTCTTACTTGAACAAGCCTCCCACTTATGATTAACCCCCTCGCAAGCATGCGCAACTACGAGAAAAGTATTAAGATAAAATCTGACCATAGAATTAAACATATGGATCCTAATCAGTCCCTTACGAAATAGCGCATAAACTAGGGTTTAAGCTTCTGTCACTCTAGCAACCCATCATCTAATAACTACTCCACAATGCATTCCCTTAGGCCAAAGATGGTGAAGTGGCATATAGTCGACGTTCACATAACACCACTAAGGGAATCACAACATACATACCATCAAAATATCGAACGAATACTAAATTCACATGATTACTTGCAACGTGACTTCTCCCGTGGCCTCAAGAACAAAAGTAACTACTCACAAAGCATGTTCATGTTCAAGATCAGAGGGGTATTAAATAGCATAATGGATCTGAACATATAATCTTTCACCAAATAAACCATATAGCAATCAACTACAAGATGTAATCAACACTATTAGTCATCCACAGGTACCAATCTGAGGTTCCGGTACAAAGATTGAACACAAGGGATGAACTAGGGTTTGGAGATGAGATGGTGCTGTTGAAGATGTTGATGAAGATTGGCCTCCCAAAGATGAGAGGGGTGTTGGTGATGACGATGGCTTTGATTTCCCCCTCCAGGAGGGAAGTTCCCCGACGGAATCGCTCCGCCGGAGGGCAAAAGTGCTCCTGCCCAAGTTCCGCCTCGAGACGGTGGCACTCCGTCCCGAAAGTCCTCTCCTTTATTTTTTCTAGGTCAACAGACCTTATATACCAGAAGATGGGCACCAGAGGTGGGCTGGGCTGCCCACCACCCTCCAGGGCGCGCCTGGGGGGGCCGGCGCACCCTGGTGTCTTGTGGGCACCTGGCAGCCCCCCTCTGGTAGTTATTTTCTCCAATATTTATTACATATTTCAAAATAATTCTTCGTAAAATTTCAGCTCATTTGGAGATGTGCATAATCGGTATCTTTGACATAGCTTTTTCAGGTCCAGAATTCCATCTGCCGGCATTCTCCCTCTTTGTGTAAACCTTGCATATTATGAGATAAAAGGCATTAGAATTACTCCATAAAGTGTTATTATGCATAAAAACATTATAACTAACTGTAGGAAAACATGATGCAAAATGGACGTATCAACTCCCCCAAGCTTAGACCTCGCTTGTCCTCAAGCGAAAGCCGATATCGAAAATCATGTCCACATGTTTAGAGAGAGAGGTGTCGATAAAAACAAAATACAGACATAGTAGCATCATGCTTATTATTATAATAGCAACAAACTTTATCATAAAGCTTTATCATATAACTTCTCATGAACAAATAACAATTCATCACAACATCGAAGTACAAAGCATAAACTTTATTGAAAACTAACAAACTATGTTCTCAGTCAACTTTGCAACTACAATTCATCATATTTTCAGGAAGGGTCTCGTATCGGAGCCTTTTGGCAAGTCCACATACTCAACCATCATTTAATCTTCTATGATTGCTAACACTCATAGCATACATATGAGCAAAAAGTTTCAACCGGACACATAGAAAGATAGGGGCTTATAGTTTCGCCTCCCAACTTAGGGTGATGTCAACAATAATAACTCATGATCACTCACATTCAACCGGATATATGTGCCTAGATATTTCTCCACCACATGATGCTTGCCAAAGAGAAAATAAAAAGGAATATCGGAAAATACTTTGACTCTTGCATAAAAGTAAATACATAAAAATAAAAGATAGGCCCTTCGCAGAGGGAAGGAGAGGTTGTCATGCGCTTTTTGGTTTTGTATGCACAATATCTTAATGCAAAAGAACGTCATGTTATATTGCCCCTTATGATAGCAACCTTTATTATGTAGTCCGTCGCTTTTATTACTTTGCCATCACAAGTTCATACAACGCTTATTTTGCCTTACACTACACATTTAGAAGCAATTTTTATTGCCCTTTTTGCACCGACGACAACTTACTTGAAGGATCTTACTCAATCCATAGGTAGGTATGGTGGACTCTCAAAACATGAGTTTGGGTTTAAGGTTTTTGGATGCACAAGTAGTATCTCTACTTAGTGTGGATTTTTGGCTAGCAAAGATATTGAGCAAGCACCACATGTGGAAGGATCCATGACAATATAACTTCTATGTGAATATGGACAAACATAAATCATTACGTTGTCTTCCTTGTCCAACGTCAACAGTTTTGGCATATAATATTTAATGTGGGCTCACAATTATAAATGATGTCCAAGATAGTGTATTTGCATGTGAATCTTCTCTTCCTTTATTAATTCTTTCATGAGTTCATCACTAACCAATACTATGTTTGTCAACCTTTAATAAATTTTACCACTTATACTTTTCCTTATGTGGTGTCATTACTTACCATAAGATTAGCATATGATCTTCCTTTTTTAATTATTTCTTTTTATTTTGATTGAAACATAAAAATAAAGAAACAAAAACTCAAACTAAACTTTATTATATAGCTCTCACTCGATTACATAGATAGATAGATCACGAAACTAGCACTCAAAAATAGACCATAGTAAACTTCTATTCAACTAAATCACGAAATAACTAAGGATCAAACTAAGATAGATAAAGGTAATGAAAGTTATGGTGATACAATATCGGGGCATCTCCCCCAAGCTTGTCACAAGCCAAGGGGAGTGCCCATACCCGTGTACTCAAGTCTCCTTTGGTGGGGAAGATGGTGGAGCAATGGGCTTGTCCTCCAATATATTCATGAGTGCCTCCCTTAAACTTTGAATATCTCGAAGGACTCGATGAAGCAACTCAGTGTTCTTCTCCACTTCAGCCATGATATGTTTATTCTCCGGACCCCAAGATCTTGTTCCTGCACCACTTTCTCTTCGATGAGATATGTCTCAATTGGACGGTATGTGCACACGAGGAGTGTTTTCGAACCCATAATTGTGAATCAAATTGTGAAAATTGTTTCGATGTAACCTGTGTAAAGGCCTCCTTGCAGGGAGTCCTTCTTGCACTTCAGGGCTCTCTTGATTGTTTGTTGATCTCCTGGCTTGATGGGGATTAGGACGAGTGGAGATGCCGGCCAGTGTGCCCCTCTCGAAAGCCGGAGGGTGAACTCCAAGAGAATTCCCTTCATCTTCCTCCATGGCAACCTCCTCAACTCCCTCTCCCCTTAACTCCACCTGTAGCAACCAAGCATCGCCTTCTTCATTGTTGGAGGAGGGAGAGCACATGATGCCTGGCTTGATAAATCTGACAGAAAAACAACACGAAACAAGAACAGAGGATTTCTCCGCGATACGGAGGTCAAATCGTCTGGGGGTATATATAAAGATTTTTTATCTTGGGAAACAAGCATCTGGAAAGAAAACAGAGTCGGGAAGGTGCCTGAGGGGCCCACAACCCACCAGGGCGCGCCTGGTGGGGCAGGCGCGCCCTGGTGTCTTGTGGGCACCAGGGTGGCCTTCCCGGTTGTTTCTTATTTTCCTATTTTTTCTAATATTCCAAAACTGACAAAAAATACTTTTGCAGATTTTTCGGAGTCCGTTTACTTACCGTATCATGTACCTCTTCCTTTTAAGGGTTCTGGAGTGTTTTGGAAGGTCTCTTTTATGTGTTTCTCCCATGTCATGGTTTGAATAATATTAGTTTCAACATTAATGGGCGTACCTGAGATATAGTGCTTAATTCTTTGTCCATTGACCACATTCAGGTTAGTACCTTTGGCATTATTAATCTTGATAGCTCCAGAGCGATAAACTTCTTCGATGATATATAGCCATTCCCATTTGGAAAGAAGTTTTCCTAGAAAAAATCTAAAATGAGAGTTGTACAATAGAACATGTTCACCAACTTTGAATCCTGCTTTTGGATTCTTTTGTCATGCCATCTTTTAACATTTTCTTTGAATAGTTTGACATTTTCATAAGCTTGGGTTCTCCATTCATCTAGTGAGTTAATATCAAATAACCTCTTTTCAACGGCAAGTTTGAAGTCATAATTGAGTTCTTTAATTGCCCAATATGCTTTATGTTCTAACTCAAGAGGCAAATGACAAGCTTTTCCATAAACCATTTTGTATAGAGACATACCCATAGGATTTGTATAAGCTGTTCTATAAGCCCAAAGTGCATCATCCAATTTTTTAGACCAATTCTTTCGGAACCTATAAACAGTTTTTTGTAATATTAATTTTATTTCTCTATTGCTAAGTTCAACTTGACCACTAGATTGAGGATGATAGGGTGATGCAATTCTATAGTTAACATCATATTTAGCAAGCATTTTACGGAAAGCACCGTGAATAAAGTGTGAACCACGACCAGTCATTAAATATCTAGGGACTCCAAAACTTGGGAAGAAAATTTCTTTAAGCATTTTAATGGATGTGTTATGATTAGCACTGCTGGTTGGAATAGCTTCTACCCATTTAGTGACATAATCAATAGCAACCAAAATATGTGTATACCCATTAGAGGAAGGAAAAGGTCCCATATAATCAAAACCCCAAACACCAAATGGTTCAACAACAAGTGAATAATTCATAGGCATTTCCTGAAGCTTACCGATATTACCAATTCTTTGACATTCATCACAAGACAAGTGTGATGCCCCCGATTCAATCGTACACTAACCATGCACGCAAACGTGTACGATCAAGATCAGGGACTAACAGGAAGATATCACAACACAACTCTAAACACAAATAAGTCATACAAGCATCATATTACAAGCCAGGGGCCTCGAGGGCTCGAATACAAGTGCTCGAGTATAAATGAGTCAGCGGAAGAAACAATATCTGAGTACAGACATAAGTTAAACAAGGTGCCATAAGATGGCTAGCACAAACTGGGATACAGATCGAAAGAGGCGCAAGCCTCCTGCCTGGGATCCTCCTAAACTACTCCTGGTCGTCAGCGGCCTGAACATAGTAGTAGGCACCCTTGTTGTAGTAGGAGTCGTCGAAGGTGGCATCTGGCTCCGAGGCTCCAGCATCTGGTTGTGACATCCGAGAAGAAAGGAAAAGGGGGAGCAAAGCAACTGTGAGTACTCATCCAAAGTACTCGCAAGCAAGGATCTACACTACATATGCAATGGTATCAATGAAATGGGTAGTATCTGTGGACTGAACTGCAGAATGCCAGAATAAGAGGGGGATAGCTAGTCCTATCGAAGACTACGCTTCTGGCAGCCTCCATCTTGAAGCATGTAGAAGAGAGTAGCTGGTAAGTTAACCAAGTATCATCGCATAGCATAAACCTACCCGACGATCCTCTCCTCGTCACCCTGAGAGAGAGCAATCACCGGGTTGTATCTGGCACTTGAAAGGGTGTGTTTTAATTAAGTATCCGGTTCTAGATGTCATGAGGTCGGAATACAACTCCGGGTCGTCCTGTTACCGTGGACACGGCTATTCGAATAGATCAATCTTCCCTGCAGGGGTGCACCACATTACCCGACACGCTCGATCACTCTGGCTGCACACACTTTCCTGGGTCATGCCCGGCCTCGGAAGATCAACACGTCGCAGCCCTACCTAGGCTTAACAGAGAGGTCAGCGTGCCGGTCTACATCCTAAGCGCGCAGGGGTCTTGGGCCCATCACCCTTTGCACTCCTGCATGTTGCGTGGGCGGTCGGAAGCAGACCTAGCCCCCCTAATACAAGAGCAGGCGTTCCAGTCCAATCAGCGCGCGCCGCTCAACCGCTGACGTCCGGTAAGCTTCGGCTGATACTACGATGCCGGTTGCCCATATCTTGTCCCACGTGGCAGTTAGTGCGTATAGGTCAATGCCAACTCAGATCAAATACCCAATCTCGTTAAGCATGTTATTTGAAGTATCTGTGGACGCCGACCAGGGACCAGGCCCACCTGTCTCCTAGGTGGTCACAACCTGCCCTGTCGCTCCACCACAAAGTAACACTCGGGGGTGATGTCTACTAAGCAACCTTCTTCTTGCAGACATTGTTGGGCCTCCAAGTGCAGAGTTTTGTAGGACAGTAGCAAATTTCCCTCAAGTGGATGACCTAAGGTTTATCAATCCGTGGGAGGCGTAGGATGAAGATGGTCTCTCTCAAACAACCCTGCAACCAAATAACAAAGAGTCTCTTGTGTCCCCAACACACCCAATACAATGGTAAATTGTATAGGTGCACTAGTTCGGCAAAGAGATGGTGATACAAGTGTAATATGGATGGTAGATATAGGTTTTTGTAATCTGAAAATATAAAAACAGCAAGGTAGCAAGTAACAAAAGTGAGCAAAAACGGTATTGCAATGCTTAGAAACAAGGCCTAGGGTTCATACTTTCACTAGTCCAAGTTCTCTCAACAATGATAACATAATTAGATCATATAACAATCCCTCAACGTGCAACAAAGAGTCACTCCAAAGTCAATAATAGCAGAGAATAAATGAAGAGATTATTGTAGGGTACGAAACCACCTCAAAGTTATTCTTTCTGATCGATCTATTGGGCTATTCCTATAAGTGTCACAAATAGCCCTAGATTTCGTACTAAAATAGCACCTTAAGACACACATGAACCAAAACCCTAATGTCACCTAGATACTCCAATGTCACCACAAGTATCCGCGGGTTTGATTATACGATATGCATCACACAATCTCAGATTCATATATCCAAACCAACACAAAGAACTTCAAAGAGTGCCCCAAAGTTTCTACCAGAGAGTCAAGACGAAAACGTGTGCCAACCCCTATGCATAAGTTTACAAGGTCACAGAACCCGCAAGTTGATCACCAAAACATACATCAAGTGGATCACGTGAATATCCCATTGTCACCACAGATAAACACATGCAAGACATACATCAAGTGTTCTCAAATCCTTAAAGACTCAATCCGATAAGATAACTTTAAAGGGAAAACTCAATTCATTGCAAGAAGGTAGAGGGGGAGAAACATCATAAGATCCAACTATAATAGCAAAGCTCGCGGTACATCAAGATCGTGCCAAATCAAGAACACGAGAGAGAGAGAGAGAGAGAGAGAGAGAGAGAGAGAGAGAGAGATCAAACACATAGCTACTGGTACATACCCTCAGCCCCGAGGGTGAACTACTCCCTCCTCGTCATGGAGACCGCCGGGATGATGAAGATGGCCACCGGTGATGGTTTCCCCCTCCAGCAGGGTGCCGAAACAGGGTCCCGATTGGTTTTTGGTGGCTACAGAGGCTTGCGGCAGCGGAACTCCCGATCTAGGTTTATTTCTGGGGGTTTCTGTATTTATAGGAATTTTTGGCGTCGAGAACAAGTCAGGGGGGTCCACGAGGAGCCCACAAGACCGGAGGGCGCGCCCTAGGGGGCGCCCTCCACCCTTGTGGAGGCCTCGTGGCTCTTCTAGCCCAACTCTTTTGCTTCAGGGGCTTCTTCTGGTCCATAAAAAATCACCGTAAATTTTCAGCACATTTGCACTCCGTTTGATATTTCTTTTCTGTGAAACTCAAAAACAAGGAAAAAACAAAAACTAGCACTGGGCTCTAGGTTAATAGTTTAGTCCCAAAAATCATATAAAATAGCATATAAATGCATATAAAACATCCAAGATGGATAATATAATAGCATGGAATAATAAAAAATTATAGATACGTTGGAGACGTATCAAGCATCCCCAAGCTTAATTCCTGCTCGTCCTCGAGTAGGTAAATGATAAAAACAGAATTTTTAATGTGGAATGCTACCTAACATATTTATCCATGTAATTTTCTTTATTGTGGCATGAATGTTCAGATCCATAAGATTCAAAACAAAAGTTTAATATTGACATAAAAACAATAATACTTCAAGCATACTAACAAGGCAATTATGTCTTCTCAAAATAACATGGCCAAAGAAAGCTATCCCTACAAAATCATATAGTCTAGCTATGCTCCATCTTCATCACACAAAATATTCAAATCATGCACAACCCCGATGACAAGCCAAGCAATTGTTTCATACTTTTGATGTTCTCAAACCTTTTCAACTTTCACGCAATACATGAGCGCGAGCCATGGATATAGCACTATAGGTGGAATAGAATATGGTGGTTGTGGAGAAGACAAAAAGAAGGAGATAGTCTCACATCAACTAAGCGTATCAACGGGCTATGGAGATGCCCATCAATAGAAATCAATGTGAGTGAGTAGGGATTGCCATGCAACGGATGCACTAGAGCTATAAGTTTATGAAAGCTCAAAAAGAAACTAAGTGGGTGTGCATCCAACTTGCTTGCTCATGAAGACCTAGGGCATTTGAGGAAGCCCATCATTGGAATATACAAGCCAAGTTCTATAATGAAAAATTCCCACTAGTATATGAAAGTGACAACATAGGAGACTCTCTACAATGAAGATCATGGTGCTACTTTGAAGCACAAGTGTGGTAAAAGGATAGTAGCATTGCCCCTTCTCTCTTTTTCTCTCTTTTTTTTTTGGGCTCTCTCTTTTTTTGGCCACTTTTTTTATTTTTATTTTATTTTTCGTCCGGAGTCTCATCCCGACTTGTGGGGGAATCATAGTCTCCATCATCCTTTCCTCACTGGGACAATGCTCTAATAATGATGATCATCACACTTTTATTTACTTACAACTCAATATTACAACTCGATACTAGAACAAAAGATATGACTCTATGTGAATGCCTCCGGCGGTGTACCGGGAAGTGCAATGATCAAGAGAGACATGTATGAAAGAATTATGAACGGTGGCTTTGCCACAAATACGATGTCAACTACATGCTCATGCAAAGCAATATGACAATGATGAAGCGTGTCATAATAAACGGAACGGTGGAAGTTGCATGGCAATAATCTCGGAATGGCTATGGAAATGCCATAATAGGTAGGTATGGTGGCTGTTTTGAGGAAGGTATATGGTGGGTGTAATGCACCGGCAAAAGTTGCGCGGTACTAGAGAGGCTAGCAATGGTGGAAGGGTGAGAGTGTGTATAATCCATGGACTCAACATTTGTCATAAAGAACTCACATACTTATTACAAAAATCTATTAGTCATCAAAACAAAGTACTACGCGCATGCTCCTAGGGGGATAGATTGGTAGGAAAATACCATCGCTCGTCCCCGACCGCCACTCATAAGGAAAACAATCAATAAATAAATCATGCTCCGACTTCATCACATAACGGTTCACCATACGTGCATGCTACGGGAATCACAAACTTTAACACAAGTATTTCTACAATGCACAATTACTCACTAGCATGACTCTGATATCACCATCTTTATATCTCAAAATAATCATAAGGAATCAAACTTCTCATAGTATTCAATGCACTTTATATGAAAGTTTTTATTATATCTCTCTTGGATGCCCATCATATTAGGACTAAATTCATAACCTAAGCAAATTACCATGCTGTTTAAGACTCTCAAAATGATATAAGTGAAGCATGAGAGTTCATCAATTTCTTCAAAATAAAACCACCGTCGTGCTCTAAAAAGATATAAGTGAAGCACTAGAGCAACTGACAAACTACTCCAAAAAGATATAAGTGAAGATCAATGAGTAGTCAAATAATTAATTAGCTATGTGAAGATTCTCTCTCATTTAAAAATTTCAGATCTAAGTATTTTATTAAAAACAGCGAGCAAAACAAAATAAAATGACTTTCTAAAAATAGCACACATCATGTGAAGAAGTAAAAACTTAGCCTCAACCGATACTAACCGATCATTGTTGAAGAAGAAAGGTGGGATGCCAACCGGGGCATCCCCAAGCTTAGATGCTTAAGACTTCTTGAAATATTAACTAAGGATGCCTTGGGCATCCCCAAGCTTGAGCTTTTGTGTCTCCTTAATTCCTTTTATATCATGGTTTCCCTAAATCTTAAAAACTTCATCCACACAAAACTCAACAAGAACTCGTGAGAAAAGTTAGTATAAATCAAATGCAAAACCTTATCATTCTCTACTGTAGCAAATCACTAAAATTATTATTTAACATTGCATACTAAATGCCTCTGCATATTTAATACTCCTATCCTCAAATAGAATCATTAAACAAGCAAACATATGCAAACAATGCAAACATAACAGCAATCTGTCTAAACAGGACAGTCTGTAAAGAGTGCAAATGTACTCATACTTACCTAACTCCAAAAATTCTGAAAATTTACGACACTGTATAAAATTTGTTTTTACTCATTTTGTAAAAATTTCAAGATTTTATAATGTTCTGACTTTCCATAAGAATTCAGACAACGATAGAAAACTTTCTGTTTTCAAAACAGCAACATATAGACTTGCAAAATATGCATGGTAAAGGCTATACTTGACATTTTTATTGAAATAAAAGATGCAAAACATTACTCTAAATAACAGCAAGCAAATCTAAACAAAATAAAATGACGCTCCAGGCAAAACACATATCATGTGGTGAATAAAAATATAGCCTCAAGTAAATTTACCGATGGATTGAAGACGAAAGAGGGGATGCCATCCGGGGCATCCCCAAGCTTAGATGCTTGGTTGTCCTTGAATATTACCTTGGGGTGCCTTGGGCATCCCCAATCTTAGGCTCTTGCCACTCCTTATTCAATAGTCCATCAAATCTTTACCCAAAACTTGAAAACTTCACAAAACAAAACTCAACAGAAAACTCGTAAGCTCCGTTAGTATAATAAAACAAATCATTCACTTCGGTACTGTCAAGACACGATTCATAATTTTTCTCACATGATTCCTACTGTACCCTATCATTTCTACAATTTATATTGAGCAATATAAGCCATAGAAACTACAAAACAAGCAAACTATGCATTGAAAACAGAATCTGTCAAAAACAGAACAGTCTGTAATGATCTGAATTAAGGTCATACTTATGTAAGTCCAAAAATTCTGAAAAATTATGACAACGTAGAAAATTTTAATATAAATCCTCTGTAAAAATTCAGAGTTTTTCCACGTTCCAGTAGAAGACAGGAATTTCTGTACTGGACGCAAAAGTTTCTGTTTTTGCACAGAATCAAATCAACTATCAACCACACTATCCCAAAGGCTTTACTTGGCACTTTATTCAAACAAAAGCTATAAAACATGATCAATACAGTAGCTTAATCATGTTAACACACAAAAACAGTAGGGTTAAATATTGGGTTGTCTCCCAACAAGCGCTTTTCTTTAATGTCTTTTTAAGCTAGGCATGATGATTTCAATGATGCTCACATAAAAGATAAGAATTGAAACATAACGGGAGCATCATGAAGCATATAACTAGCACATTTAAGTCTAACCCACTTCCTATGCATAGGGATTTTGTGAGCAAACAATTTATGGGAGCAAGAATCAACTAGCATAGGAAGGTAAAGCAAGCAAAACTTCAAGATTTTCAACACATAGAGAGGAAACTTGATATTATTGCAATATGTAGAAGCATATGTTCCTCTCTCATAATAATTTTCAGTAGCATCATGAATGAATTCAACAATATAGCTATCACATAAAGCATTCTTTTCATGATTCACATGCACAAAAAAATTATTACTCTCCACATAATCAAATTTATTCTCATGAATAGTAGTGGGAGCAAACTCAACAAAATAACTATCATTTGAGGCATAATCCAATTGAAAATTAAAATCATGATGATAAGTTTCATGGTTATAATTATTCTTTATAGCATACATGTCATCACAATAATCATCATAGATAGCAACTTTGTTCTCATAATCAATTGGAACCTCTTCTGACATAGTGGATTCATCACTAAATAAAGTCATGACCTCTCCAAATCCACTTTTATCAATATTGTGAAAAGATTCAATACCCTCCAAAATAGTGGGATCAATACTACCTAGAGTTGACACTCTTCCAAACCCACTTTCATCAATATAATCATCATAAATAGGAGGCATGCTATCATCATAATAAATATTTTCATCAAAACTTGGGGAACTAAAAATATCATCTTCATCAAACATAGCATCCCCAAGCTTATGGCTTTGCATATCATTAGCATCATGGATATTCAAGGAATTCATACTAACAACATTGCAATCATGCTCATCATTCAAAGATTTAGTGCCAAACATTTTATAGACTTCTTCTTCTAGCAATTGGGCACAATTATCAGAATCCTTATTTTCACGAAAGACATTAAAAAGATGAAGCATATGAGGCAACCTCAATTCTATTTTTTTGTAGTTTTCTTTTATAGACTAAATTAGTGATAAAACAAGAAACTAAAAGATTCAATTGCAAGACCTAAAGATATACCTTCAAGCACTAACCTCCCGGCAACGGCGCCAGAAAAGAGCTTGATGTCTACTACGCAACCTTCTTCTCGTAGACGTTGTTGGGCCTCCAAGTGCAGAGTTTTGTAGGACAGTAGCAAATTTTCCTCAAGTGGATGGCCTAAGGTTTATCAATCCGTGGGAGGCGTAGGATGAAGATGGTCTCTCTCCAACAACCTTGCAACCAAATAACAAAGAGTCTCTTCTGTCCCCAACATACCCAATACAATGGTAAATTGTATAGGTGCACTAGTTCGGCGAAGAGATGGTGATACAAGTGTAATATGGATGGTAGATATAGGTTTTTGTAATCTGAAAATATAAAAACAGCAAGGTAGCAAGTAACAAAAGTGAGCAAAAACGGTATTGCAATGCTTAGAAGGCCTAGGGTTCATACTTTCACTAGTGCAAGTTCTCTCAACAATGATAACATAATTAGGTCATATAACAATCCCTCAATGTGCAACAAAGAGTCACTCCAAAGTCACTAATAGCGGAGAATAAACGAAGAGATTATTGTAGGGTACGAAACCACCTCAAAGTTATTCTTTCTGATCGATCTATTGGGCTATTCCTATAAGTGTCACAAACAGCCCTAGAGTTCGTACTAAAATAACACCTTAAGACACACATCAACCAAAACCCTAATGTCACCTAGATACTTCAATGTCACCACAAGTATCCGCGGGTTTGATTATATGATATGCATCACACAATCTCATATTCATCTATTCATACCAACACAAAGAACTTCAAAGAGTGTCCCAAAGTTTCTACCGAAGAGTCAAGACGAAAACGTGTGCCAACTCCTATGCATAAGTTCACAAGGTCACAGAATCCGCAAGTTGATCACCAAAACATACATCAAGTGGATCACGTGAATATCCCATTGTCACCACAGATAAACACATGCAAGACATACATCAAGTGTTCTCAAATCCTTAAAGACTCAATCCGATAAGATAACTTTAAAGGGAAAACTCAATTCATTACAAGAAGGTAGAGGGGGAGAAACATCATAAGATCCAACTATAATAGCAAAGCTCGCGGTACATCAAGATCGTGCCAAATCAAGAACACGAGAGAGAGAGAGAGATCAAACACATAGCTACTGGTACATACCCTCAGCCCCGAGGGTGAACTACTCCCTCCTCGTCATGGAGACCGCCGGGATGATGAAGATGGCCACGGATGATGGTTTCCCCCTCCGGCAGGGTGCCGGAACAGGGTCCCGATTTGTTTTTGGAGGCTACAGAGGCTTGCGGCGGCGGAACTCCCGATCTAGGTTTATTTCTGGGGGTTTCTGTATTTATAGGAATTTTTGGCGTCGAGAACAAGTCAGGGGGGGTCCACGAGGAGCCCACAAGACCGGAGGGCGTGCCCTAGGGGGGGCGCCCTCCACCCTTGTGGAGGCCTCGTGGCTCTTCTGGCCCAACTCTTTTACTTCGGGGGCTTCTTCTGGTCCATAAAAAATCACCGTAAATTTTTAGCTCATTTGGACTCCGTTTGATATTCCTTTTCTGCGAAACTCAAAAACAAGGAAATAACAGAAACTGGCACTTGGCTCTAGGTTAATAGGTTAGTCCCAAAAATCATATAAAATAGCATATAAAACATCCAAGATGGATAATATAATAGCATGGAACAATAAAAAATTATAGATATGTTGGAGACGTATCAGGGGGCCGTCGGGAACCCAGGCCCGCCACTACCTGGGTGGAACCACCTGCCCCTTCAGCCCCCATCTCCGAACAGTAACATAAGTATGTAATAGTATATAGTATATACCCGTGATCACCTCCCGAGTGATCACGGCCCGATAGTATAGCATGGCAGACGGACAAGAATGTAGGGCCACTGATGATAAACTAGCATCCTATACTAAGCATTTAGGATAGCAGGTAAGGTATCAACAACAGTAGCAACAAGGACAGGCTATGCAGCAGTATAGGATCAAACCGATGAAACAGTAACACTACTCTAATGCAAGCAGTAGAGGGAAAGAGTAGGCGATATCAGGATGAACAAGGGGGGTTGGCTTGCCTGGAAGCTCGGTTGAGAAGGAAGGGTCGTCGTCGACGTAGTCGTACTCAGGGGCATTAGTGTCGGTCTCGGGGTCTACCGGAGAAGAAGAGGGGGAAGAAACAGTAAATACGGATAAAACAAAGCATCACAAAACATAACATGACAACACGCGGTGCTAGGTAAGCCCTAACGCGGTACTAGGTACTACTGGCGAAGGGGGAAAACATATGGGAAAGTATTCCCGGTGTTTGACGTTTTCGGACAGACGGACCGGAGGGGGCGGTTGCATGTTCGCTATGTTAGAGACGTGTGGCAGACGAACGGACAGCGTATTCGGATTTGTCTCATCGTTCTGAGCAACTTTCATGTATAAAGTATTTTCATTCGAGTTACGGATTATTTTATATTATTTATCAAAGTTTTAATTCATTTTTAGAATTAACAGAACTAATTTAATTAGAAAATGTAATTATGATGTCAGCATGACATCATCATGATGTCAGTAGGGCCGCAGGTTGACTAGGTCAACCCTGGCAGGTGGGACCCGTTCGTCATTGACTGTTTAATTAATTAACAATTAATTAGCCTAACTAAACAGATTAATTAGATTAATTAACAGGATTAATTAGGTTAATTAACTAAACATGATTAATTAATTAATTAATTTTTATTATTATATATTTTTTAACGTTCTGTGGGGTGGGCCCCGTTAGTCAGTGGCTCAGAGGAGCCAAACGGGCGCAGGCGCGGGCGTCGGGCACTGGCCCGCAGGGGCGCACCCGACTGGGCGCTGCATGGCGGCTGGCGGGAGCTGGTGCTGGTGCGCCGGCGTGGAGCTCTGGCGAGCTGCAGCCGGGCGAAGCAGGGAGGAGCAGAGGCGGTCGGTGGAGGTGGAAGAGGCAGGGAAGCGGCGGGCGGCCAAGGGAGCGGCCGGAGGCGGGGATCGGACCGGGCGGCGGCGACAAGCAGGCTGGTGCAGGGCCACGGTCGACGGCGTTGGCCGGCGAGCAGCTGCAGCGGGGCGGAGTGGAACGAGCGGCGCAGCAAGCAGCACAGCGGAAGCAGCGGCAGTGCGGGGCGAGGCCGTGGTGAGCAACAGCAGCAGGTAATGTTACTATCTATAAAGCTCGACTTGTCGCGAAAGGTTTTCGACAAGTTCAAGGAGTTGACTACGATGAGACTTTCTCACCCGTAGCGATGCTTAAGTCCGTCCGAATCATGTTAGCAATTGCCGCATTTTATAATTATGAAATCTGGCAAATGGATGTCAAAAGTGCATTCCTTAATGGATATCTTAAAGAAGAGTTGTATATGATGCAACCAGAAGGTTTTGTCGATCCTAAAGGTACTAACAAAGTGTGCAAGCTCTAGCGATCCATCTATGGACTGGTGCAAGCATCTCGGAGTTGGAATATACGCTTTGATGAGGTGATCAAAGCATATGGTTTTATACAGACTTACGGTGAAGCCTGTATTTACAAGAAAGTGAGTGGGAGCTCTGTAGCATTTCTGATATTATATGTGGATGACATATTGCTGATTGGAAATGATATAGAATTTCTGGATAGCATAAAAGGATACTTGAATAAGAATTTTTCAATGAAATACCTCGGTGAAGCTGCTTACATATTAGGCATCAAGATCTATAGAGATAGATCAAGACGCTTGATAAGATTTTCAATGAGTACATGCCTTGACAAAATTTTGAAGGAGTTCAAAATGGATCAGTCAAAGAAGGAGTTCTAGCCTGTATTGTAAGGTATGAAGTTGAGTAAGACTCAAAGCACGACCACGGCAGAAGATAGAAAGAGAGTGAAAGTCATTCCCTATGCCTCAGCCATAGGTTCTATAAAGTATGCCATGCTGTGTACCAGACCTATTGTGTACCTTGCCATGAGTTTGGCAAGGGGGTACAATAGTGATCCAGGAGTAGATCAATGGACAGCGGTCAAAATTATCCTTAGTTACCTAAGAGGACTAAGAAAATATTTCTTGGTTATGGAGGTGATAAAGAGTTCATCGTAAAGAGTAACGTCGATGCAAGGTTTAACGCTGATCTAGATGAGTCTAAGTCTCAATATGGATACGTATTGAACGTGGGAGCAATTAGCTAGAGTAGTTCCATGCAGAGCATTATAGACATAGAAATTTGCAAAATACATACGGATCTGAATGTGGCAGGCCCGTTGACTAAACCTCTCTCACAAGCAAAACATGATCACACCTTAGTGCTCTTTTGAGTGTTAATCACATGGCGATGTGAACTAGATTATTGACTCGAGTAAACTCTTCGGGTGTTAGTCACATGGTGATGTGAACTATGGGTGTTAATCACATGACGATGTGAACTAGATTATTGACTCTAGTGCAAGTGGGAGACTGAAGGAAATATGCCCTAGAGGCAATAATAAAGTTGTTATTTTATATTTCCTTATTCATGATAAAGGTTTATTATTTATGCTAGAATTGTATTGATCGGAAACTTAAATACATGTGTGAATACATAAACAAATACCGTGTCCCTAGTAAGCCTCTACTAGACTAGCTCGTTGATCAAAGATGGTTAAGGTTTCCTAACCATAGACATGTGTTGTCATTTGATAACGGGATCACATCATTAGGAGAATGATGTGATGGACAAGACCCATCCGTTAGCTTAGCATAATGATCGTTCAGTTTTATTGCTATTGTTTTCTTCATGTCAAATACATATTCCTTCGACTATGAGATTGTGCAACTCCCGGATACCGGAGGAATGCCTTGTGTGCTATCAAACTTCACAATGTAACTGGGTGATCATAAAGATGCTCTACAGGTATCTCCGAAGGTGTTTGTTGAGTTGGCATAGATCAAGATTAGGATTTGTCACTCCGAGTTTCGGAGAGGTATCTCTGGGCCCTCTCGGTAATACACATCATAAGCTTGCAAGAAAATGACTAAGGAGTTAGTTACGAGGTGATGTATTACGGAACGAGTAAAGAGACTTGCCGGTAATGAGATTGAATTAGGTATAGAGATACCGACGATCGAATCTCGGGCAAGTAACATACCGATGGACAAAGGGAATTACGTATGTTGTCATAACGGTTCGACCGATAAAGATCTTTGTAGAATATGTAGGAGCCAATATGGGCATCCAGGTTCCGCTATTGGTTATTGACCGAAGAGGTGTCTCGGTCATGTCTACATAGTTCTCGAACCCGTAGGGTCCGCACGCTTAACGTTCGTTGACGATATAGTGTTATATGAGTTATATGATTTAGTGACCGAATGTTGTTCGGAGTCCCGGATGAGATCACGGACATGACGAGGAGTCTCGAAATGGTCGAGAGGTAAAGATTGATATATAGGACGATGGTATTTGGACACCGGAAGTGTTTCGGGACATACCGGGAAGGAATCGGGTCACCGGAAGGGGTTCCGGGCACCCCCCCCCCCCCCCCCCGGCAAGTAATGGGCCTTATGGGCCAAAGGAGGGGACAGACCAGCCCACAAGGGGGCTGGTGCGCCCCCTCCCTTGTTTGGCCAGCCCTAGGGAAGGAAAAGGGGGAGGGCTAGCCCCTCCTGCCTTTCCCTCTCATGGGAGAAAGGAAAAGGGGGGGGGGCGCCACCCTCCACTGCCTTTCCCCGCACTCCAAATAAGGAAAGAGGGGGGCGCACCTTGGGAGAGACCCCAAGTAGGATTCCTCCTACTTGGGCGCCCCCCTTGGCTGCTCCTCCCTCCCTCCCACCTATATATATGTGGGAGGGGGACGCTTAGCACACACCAGACAATTGCCTAGCCGTGTGCGGCGCCCCCCTCCACCGTTTACACCCCCGGTCATATTTTTGTAGTGCTTAGGCGAAGCCCTGCGGAGATCACTTCACCGTCATCGTCACATCCACTACTTCGCCGTCTTGCTGGATCAAGAAGGCGCGGATGTCACCGAGCTGAACGTGTGCAGAACGCGGAGGTGCCGTGCGTTCGGTACTAGATCGGTTGGAGCTCGAAGAAAGTTCGACTACATCAACCGTGTTGTGAAACGCTTCCGCTTACGGTCTACGAGGGTACGTGTAGACTTACTCTTCCCCTCGTTGCTATGCATCTCCATGTATAGATCATTGCGTGTGCGTAGAAATTTTTTTGTTTTCCATGCAACGATTCCCAACAACCAAAACCAATTTCATGCACCATGGCGCACCATGCATATTGATACGTCTCCAAAGTATCTATATTTTTGTATGTTTCACGCTATTATCTTATCTTTTATACACTCTTATTGGACTAACCTATTAATTAAGTACCCAGTGCGAGTTCCTGTTATTTGGTTGTTTCAAATTTCAAGAAATAGGTATTTTAAACTCCAAAAAAACTAGGAAAAATAAGATTATGAAGTTGCATCAACGGACATCCAAGGCATTTGGACTTGGGCCGGGGGGGGGGGGCGCACAGGGACTGTAGGCTCCCTAAGTCTAGGGGCACGTAGACCAGACGCTCGTGCACTCCAGGAGGCTTTTGGATCTTTCCTTCGGCCACAAACGTGACCTCCAAGTTTTCAACTGACCTATTTTTTCCCCGATTTTCAGAGTTACGGATATCCAGGAATTAATAAAATGGTGGCGGGAGGAAGAGTTCAGCAACCAGAAATAGCCTCCATCGAAAGTCAGATCCAATCTCAGGGGAGGCTCTCATCCTCCACAACCATGGCCAGCAAAACATAGAGGGGAAACCCTTCTTCCTCTATGTGGAAGGACAATGAAGAAGGGGAAGGAGCGCGGCTCTCTCTCCTCCCTTCCGGCAGTGCAGGAACGTCGCCGGAGGACCCTCATCAATGCCATCGTCCCCAATTACTTCACCACGATCTCGATCACCACCTCTTACTTTGACCAGAGGTTTATCCATCCATAAACCTTTCTAATCCATTGGTAATTACTGATATCTTTTGCTATGAATTATTTCACCATGGTTCGCATTTCATCTTTATGTCTATGTTTGAGTAGTAATTTGTTCCATGGCATTATTAAAATCTTATGTGTCTTGTATACTAGTGCACATGTGCATATTGGGTAACATTTAAGGTGTTGCAATGTGTTACAAGGAGTTTAGGATGGGAGACCGGAGTGACAAAAATGATGACCTCTTTCTCCGCTACCTTTATATTACCTCAAAGGACCTAAAACTATTTATCAAAGAATGTTTTCACCGCCACCACTTCTTTGTTCCGAGGAAGATCCAATCTGGAGGCCTTTTTCGGTGCTTTGCCAGAGAGGGAATCAGTCACAAGCTATGTTCACCATCCTTACTACCACCAGGCCATGTGAGTGGTCCTCCTTGGACTATGGGTACATGAGCTTCCCTACATGATTGTGATCCATATGATATAATTGGTGGTGTGATTGTTGCGGTGTGATGAATTGTCACTTTATGAGCAGATCTATCAGTATTTTATTCATGGATTCATCCGAGTTCTTTGTTGCATAATTTATAGATATATATATGCTCTCCAATCTATTAGTATTGCATTGGCCATGTTTAGAGGAACAATATCCAAGAGGGAGTTGTGTATGTTAAATGGATTAGATATTGCACAAAAAGTGGAAAAGTCTTGCACCGTATATTTGTCACAAGAATAAAAAAATAGTTGCATAGTTATCTTGTTGATGAGCTAGGAGTAAATAAAATATATTATCAACATCATCTCATCATGCTTAATGCAATGCTTTGTTTTACTTAATACCTTTGAGATGCATGCTAGATAGCAGTTTTGGGGTGGAGTACTAGCTATAGACGCAACTGGATAATGGTCTATAGATGTAATGACGGGATTCCTATATGCAATTATGTCATGTATAATCATAGTTATAAAACTGCAATTTGATCAATATGCATAATTTTTCACCAGAGCTATGTTATGCTTTATGGAGAGACGCCACTAGTGAAATTATGGATCCCATCCCATTGATATTAATTATTGTCAACCTCAATCACTCTTTTTATTTGTTGTTTACAATCTGAACCATTACTTTATTCTGTTGCAGTTATCAGTTCTTAGCACATGTTGCATTAATCATTATAACTAGCAAGGCTAGTGAGAAAGATAATCACATTAGTTTCCTTTGGAACAAAGACAAGTAATGTAGTTGTGTGCACATGTCATCATAAGATTTAGTTCAAGCACTCCTATTATGAACCTTAAGGCTATCCATTTCATGAAAGTTGTTGCTTGCTACAAACCTTTGCACTTGGAGTCCCAAAAACTTTTAAGAAGAGATGAAGTATCCGACCGATGAAAATCCAAAGCGACCACCTCACTGATTCAGTTGTTCGTATGTTTCTTAAACTAGATATCCTTAATACACAACCCCAATTGCCTCGATGTGGAGTGTGGAACATCACAACACCACGGAAGCCTTCTCCTCATGTTCGTCTGTGTGACGATGGGGAAGGGTGCAGTGTTGACTGTGACACCTCTTTGAGAAGATTGATTCCAGCAAGGATTATAGCTAGTAGTAAGGTCAATTCTCGGGGTGAAAAAACTTTGTAACACATGTGTTTTCTGCCCCCCGGGGGGGGGGGGGGGCGAACTTGACCTACACGTGTTTGCTATATATCTTTTAAAGGCTTTGACTTGGTGCCTCTTAGTCTACTTTGTGATGTTTGTTCTTGGTGGTTTAGTTGGATGTAGTGATAGATTACAAGGATTGCATGGAAAATGTCAATCATAGGTAAAGAAAAATACATACTCCCTTCTTGCCAATTTATTAAAGTCAAATTTCATAACTTTTGACCAATTTAAGAAATTATCAAAATTTAGAGTGCCAAATCAATATCGTCAGATTCACCATGATATATATGTTCATATCCTATATATTCTATGTGGTAAATGTTCATCATTTTTCTACATATTTAGTCAAAGTTTTTTTTCTGTGTAGGTCAATTTGATTGCAGTTCACAAATTTTGACATTCTGAAAGTATTCTGTTATAAATATGGAAAAAGATCCAAATCGGGCTGTCGATCTCACACCACGTAGGTTCCCTTCCGAGCATGCCGTGTTTCCCTTGCAACCCCACATAACCGCGTATGCACCCTATCTCATGAGGAGACGCGTCCGTTGGACCCACACGCTGCCCTCCCTCTTGACCTTATCATCCTCCCGCAGTGGCTCATCCTTCATCAGTTGTATGGCCGGCGTCACCCACAACCTCCTAGCTCTGGTCCCGTCGATGACCAGGGTGCAGCAACCTGGATGAGCAAGTCACACATTTGTTGCAATGTCAGGGAGCTCTACGGGGCACACAGAGAGGCCGCAACCATGGGCGTTGCTATATATAGGCTCCACCCCAAGGCGTGCATCGAGCGTCTTCCCAGCCGGCTACAAAGGGGAGGGGCAAGACGGAGGGGTTGCACTGCATGAGGAGCTACCAAGCTTGTTGACTACTTCCACCAGAGGCCGGGGAAGGTGAGCCATCTGTGGCAAAATATTTGTCTTATCGATTAATTAAACAGAAGAGAATTGCCCAGTTAATTAACAGAAAACTAGGCAAAAAACGATACAAACCAATCACATGTGAACTACTCACAGACAATGCAACCGGCACCATAAGCACACGAACAGCTCGACAACCACCAACTCCACACCACATACACCGCAAAGACACCCCCAACGAGAGTAACTCGGCCGATGACCACGGGAACCACCAAATCCACAAAGACAAACCAGGCCATATGGACAACCCAAGAGACTGATAATCATCCATCAAGCAGTTGCGAACGCCTTTTGTGTGGTGTCACTCTTCTTTCCTTTGCTCCCGAGAGCCTCCTCCACAATCGTCTTGCCAACTCCAGGACTAGCCGCCTCCAAACGTTTGAGCAAGTTGTGAAGCTCTATCAGGAAGAGAATATCATCGATCTTGTCACGCACAGAAACCTATCCAATTGTCCCGTGCGAGTGGGTGACCGCAACGTTGGAACCTCCACACTCCATTAAGGCGAGTGGCTGGATGGGCTCCAAAGGATCAGGCGCCAACATACCGGCCGCCTCAACATTATCATCCACAGGTACCACCGACACGACGGACTTAGGCATCTCCAGTTGCTCACATGATAGAGCCTCAGAGTTAGGTGCGAACAAACTTGTCTCATCAACCTCGCCACTCAAAGATGCCACATGACCAATGGCCATAGATAAGAGGGTGACAGAACCAACCTAGCCTCCACAGTCGACAAAGGCGGACGGTTGGGAGGACTCTAAGGGTGGTGGCGAGGGCTTCATGGCCACCGCCAAGGACTCCAATGAGCTCAGCTCCATCGGTAGCACCATAGATGATTCCCCACAAAGCTCCTGTAGCTCGGGCATAATCTGCAGAACTGGAGCCCCGACCTCGGTGATGACCGCGCTCCCCCGGACAGACGGCGTCGCATGCAGAGCACGAGGAGAAAAATCTCCAAAGAAGCATTCAGCCTCCTCAATGGAACCAACCCTGGAGCTCAGGCAACAAAGGCACAACCGACGCAACCTGAAGTTTGGTAAGAGCTTCGTGAAGCTCAGTGCGGAGCAGCTCAACCTCCTGAAGGAGCTCCGTTTGTAGCCGGGCAAATTGGGACTCCAAAGCAGAGATGAAAAAGGCACTGACATTGGAATCCTTGTAACACCCAGACTGGGACCATGGCGGCACCGACATACGCAACGACGGAGGCTGGACGGACGGAGAGAGGCTCCGCTGTCCAACTCCTAGTTAGCGAGGTACGAGGCTGGACGGACGGAGAGAGGCTCCGCTGGCGAGGAGCGCAAGTGACCGGAGAGGAACCACGAGCAACCGGAGCGCCAACGCGAGTGACCGGAGAGCGATCACGAGCAACTGGAGAGCAAGCACGACAGAACCTCTGCCGATGACCAGGGTGACGACAGCGAATGCATGTGAATGGCTCAAAGCATGCACTCACTTGGTGGCCAGGCTCGAGGTAATGTAGCACTTTCCTTGAGCCCAACCCTTGAAGGCGAGGCCATGCTCGAGACCTTCCCTCGACGTCTCGGGGGGAGTGCATCTGCCAGAACGGCGCCCCGATCCACATACTCCCAGCCCGCCTCGGCTTCAAGAGCGGTAGCGGCAGCAGAGAGGCCGTTATAAGCCGACGCTGAAGATGGAACAAGCAGAGGAGACTCCAACTTCTCTGGAGTCATCTCGTCAGGTATGGCATGCAGGGGTGCCTCATTGGTCACTGCCACAGCCTTGGGAGGCGACGAGCGCAAGTCTTACATCCACCAATGGTCGGGTTGGCCTTGTGGGAGACCAGGCCAGCCGTAGCCAGAGCATTATCGGAGGAGGCTGGCGCAGTCGGAGCAGCCAGCTTCGGCAGTGCACTCACCTCACTAGAGCACTTGGAAGCACGTGGTGTCAGTAGGGCAAGTTGAACGCCATCTTCATGGTCATCATCGTCCTCTTCGAGGGAGCTCCACGAAGGCCGCGCCATGCCCAAACTGTCAGAAGCGCCTGAGACGTACCGTCGCCTCCAGCGGCAACAACTGGTGGCGTGGTAGGCGTTGGTCATCCCGGCGTAGACGACAGCAAGGGCGAGGCCACCCGTCCTCGCACGGCCAGGTCGGCCTTGCGGGAGGTGAAGGAGGCCGTGGTGAGGCCGTGCGAAGATGGCGGCGGCAGACGGGCGGGGGCGGGGACGACACCGGCAGCACGAGCCATCCCTGCGGCTAGAGGATCCAGCGAGGCCGTTGCGGCCTCCGTCGTCGGAGCATGGCCGGAGCCGGCACGAGGTGCCACCGTGCCAGAGAGCCCGATGTGGCCGCTGTCGTCGTCGGAGCGTGGGGAGCCATCTCAGGCGGTTGAACCAGGAGGAAAACTGGAGGAGAAGAGAGAGCGCGTGATGGAGGTGCTGGATCTAGGCTCACTGGACGTGGAGCTAGCAGGAGCTAGGAGATCAAGGCGGCAGCGGCCCGCGCGGCTACGCACGCGAGAGGGTCCGCCATTTTTCCGCTGTTCGCAACCCTGTACTCTGTTAGTATAATTCTGCAGGTTAGCTACATGCAAGGCCGGGTCATGTGTGGCCGTTGAGTTTTTTTTATGGGAAATCCACGTGCTGCATTAACAACAAAGACGAGTACAACACACACGCGAATCCGGAAGAAAATTCCAGAAGAACAGGTGTCCCAGGACATAAGCACACAGGCCCTCAGCAAGATAAAAACTACAGAGCGATCCCTGGAGAGCCTTGTGCCCATCGTCATCGACCGAAACCTTCATTCGCCGCCACCGCCGAAGCGCTCGCCGGAGAACGAGGAGACAGAGCCCTGCACGCCCAAGACCGACGCTGCACCATCGCAGCTCAACTGCTTTGCGGACCTCAAGAGAGGCTCGCCGTGAACGACGAGCGCATTTCCTCTGTGGCACATCGGCCGGGGCAAAGCCCCGTACAGGTCGCCGGACTTCAGATCGGCCGCCTCCACACGACGAAGACGGAGGAGAGCGCCAGATCCGCACACCATCTTCCACAAACCCTGCACTGGTAAGCCTGCAAACTGGACCTCGCCGTGGCCACCGCCATTCGAGACGTCGCTGGTCGCCAAACTCCTGAACATCCCTCCAAGACTCCGCAGCGGTGCCGGAGCGCGCACCACTACAACGGAGACGGAGCTCGGAGGTCAAAAAGTCCCTAGCGAGGACGTCGCTGCCGTCTCAGGGTGGACACGGTCCGGGCCGGTCCGGTCCCGGTCCGAGCCGTCGTTTGGACCGGCCGCCGGCGGTCCGGTCCGGACCGGATCGAGCAGTGCGGCGGTCCTCATTTCAGGGACCGGACCGGCAGTCGTGAAGCTCGGTGCGGACCGGCGGTCCTCACGGTCCCGATGACGTACAGTCACTGCCATGTGGGCCTAGGGTGTCAGAGCGTTGGTCGGAGCAGCAACACCGTGGCCGGAGCCGGAGAAGACGCATCTGAGAAGCAGCGACGCGGCGGCCGGCGGCGCAAGGGAGAGGCACAGAAGAGAGGGAGTGGCACGGCCGCGCGGGCGCAAGGGTGAGCAGCTGCGCGAGGGTGCGGCGGCGCGAGGCACATGCGCGGCGGCGCCAGGGACAGGGGGGCAGAGCTGGGGAAAGGAAGGAGCCGGCGGCGCTGTGGGAATGGACGAGGAGTCGAGGACGACGGCTAGGTCACGCAGTTTACACAAGCAGTTTCTTTAATTGGGCTGGACGAGGAGTCAACGTGTGATGTGCTCTCTCTAATTGGGCTGGGCCTCGGTCCTCCGAGCCGGACCGAGCTAAGACCGGACCGGACCGGTCGATTTTCGGGCCGAAAATCCCAGCTCGGACCGGCCAGTTTTCCTAGCGAGCCGGGACCGATCGGTCCGGTCCTGGTCGGTCCACGAGCGGGCCCAAAAGCCCGCTCGGTACGTCCAGGCTGACTGCCGTCTCGTCGAACTCGCCTGGACATACACATCCCGCCGCCTCTCAGAGCCGACGAGAAAACACATCCACTGGCTCCTCTGCGAGATCCTCGTCGAGGTGGGGTTGGAGCCATGGCCGCCTTTATTCCTCACCGCGCCGTCACCACCACCAGAACAGCACCGAACAACCTAGTCCTAGCCCTATCTACAGACCCGACGCGAAGCACCGGGTTCCCCCCTCCTCCCGCCGCCGAAGCGACGAATGGAGGAACGGGGAACCCGCAAGCTCGCCGGCCGAGATCGGAGGAACGCGCAGTTGTGTGCATGTACGTATGCATGCATAGTTTGTTAGAGCATCTCCAACAGGCGCGGTTGCGCGGCCCGCTAATTTTTTCTCAGCATCGAAATAACATTTTAGCGCGCCTAGTGGGGTGTTTGCTTTACCAGGCGTTGCAAAATTTAGTGCGCCGCTATAACGCTTCAGCAGGCGCTGCAAAATCCAGCACGCGCTTAGCCAGTGTTTGGAAATTTTTTGAAACAACACATACCCAAAAATAAATAAAACAACACATAGTTCAAATTCATAGCATAGTTCAAGCCCCACACCACAAGCTAGTTCATACGATGCATATAAAACTAGATAAAACAATGCAAATAAAACTACTCCTCTTCCTCCTCGGTGGTGTAGTCTGATGACGTAAACGCGTCGAGCCACCGAGGATCTTCATCGTCCCAGGTCGACGCAGGTCCCAGCTCGATATGGGCTTACTCCGGTTCCTTCCGCGCATGCTTGTCCGCCCGACGCATGGCTCGCTCCGCCCTCCTCTGCGCCCAGAATTTGTTCTCGGCGGCGACATCCTGCGGGAAGCGCTCGCGCCACACCGCCATGGCGTGCTCATCTGCCTCGGCGGTGCTCCCGCCTCCGCTGGACGCGGCGATCCTCGTCGGTTATTAGTTGCGGGGGAGGTGCGAGTTCTTGCGCCTGCTCGCGCTTCCGCACGTCGGAGAAGTTCATCTGCGTCCGTGGCCACCCGAGGCGCCATGCCGCCACGTCGTACACGCGGGCGGCCCCGTACGCGGTCTCGAACGTTCCGAGCCCAAGGCGTGTATCGCTGGAGCGGATCTCCGCATAATACACGCCGGAGGGGCGGAGGCGGACTCCGCGGAAGCCCGAGCTGCTCCGTGGGCACGGCGGCATGGCGGGGCGCTGGAAGAGGCGGGGGGAGAAGGCCCAGCGGCGGCGGGGCGCTGAAAGAGGCGGGGGAGGAGGTGCGGCGACGATGGGGCATCGGAAGAGACGAGGAAGAAGGCGCGGTGGGAGGGAAAGAGTGGCGGTTGGCGGGCGCCCACGTGCGGCTTTTACCCAGCGCACTGGGCGACGCACGCCAAAACTACCACGTACGCTGCCGTTTTTTCCCGTGTGCGCCCATTTTTTTCGCGCGCCTGCTAGAGCGCGTCGCGCAGCCTCTCGTGCGTTAAATTGGCTGTTTATCCAGCTCGCCCGTTGAAGATGCTCTTAGTGGCACAAAACCAGGGCAGATTTGTTGCCCAGGCTGTGTGCATGCGTGAGGCTATTTAAAGAGTCTGCGTTGTGTGTAGAGAGAGCCATGGAGTAAGATGTAGTCTTCATCGATGTCCGACTTGGGCCTTTAGGCACTACCCAGCCCACGATGGAGACGCACTACATATATGAGGGAGGCCTCCACGAGTAACTTGGCTTGGACGGATGGGCTTCGGCCTAGGCTTGGCGAGGCGTGCTAGTTCCTCTGTCGTGTAGCTCGTCTTCCTCCTCGCTCTCCTTCCTCCTCTCAATTCTTCTCTGAAATTCGAGAGTTGTAATCGAATCCATGGCTAATAGAGTGAATTGGTACTGAGATCCTCACAATTGGTATCAGAGCCGTTCGATTCTGCACCAAAAATCCACCCAAAAATTTTCCCAATCAATTCCATGGACTCATGGCGGCGCGCCGAGCTCCTGGCGAGCCTCTCGCCGGAAGGTCGGGCGACGTATGAGGTACTCAGGGCCCAGCTAGCCCGTGATCTGGGCCATGTCTTCCCCGACGCCAAGCATGGCTCCGATGTGGTGTTTTCGACTTCGTCAATGACGCGCTCGACCAGACCTGTGCGCGTGTCGAGCAGCGGCATCCCCACCGACGATTTCCATGATTCAGGGGCTGCCGCCTTCTCCTCCACCGCATCCTTCCCTGCGGCAGCTCAGGATTCCTCCAACCCCGCTCCAGCGGCAGCGGCCACGGACATCTCTGTGCTGGCCATGGCCTCCGCTCCATCAGCATCGGGCGACATCCCCAACCCCAAGCACACCCCTACAGCAGCACGGTCGGCTTCATCAGCAACGACCGCGTCTACGCGCAGCACCGCTGCCACCTCCAGTTGGGTTGCGGCCTCTGTGCGCGTGGCGACACCCACAAGCGTTCCCACACCAGCACCGTTGGCTGGTACATCAGCCAGCGCCATGACTGCGACCTCAACTTCCCTGTTGTCGCCCGCTGTGAGACCTGTCGTCCTCAACCTCACTACACCGGCGCCCACCACCTGCTCGACGTGGGGTCCCGACCACAGCACCGGCGGAGAAGACGTCATGGTTATGCCCCGGGCGTCCGGGAGTGCGCCTGCATCCATCATCTCGCCTCCAGAGTACTCTCCAAGCCCGCCCCACGAGCCATTGGACGTCTTGGAGCTAGTTTGTGCGTCGCCTACCAACTGTTCAACCAATTGCTCAGGTGAAGATACTAACAAGCCATTCCCTGAATCCCTGACTGATTACACCACGACATCAAGCCTGATGTCAGCAGCAGCAGCGGGGCCCGGTCCAGAGCTCACCGTGTAAGCTGGGTTGTCGCCATCAACCTACTCCTCCAGCTCAGTGCATGAGGACGCCATTGACACTGACGACAACTACACCATGGAGGTGTTCATGGATACTGACGGCATGTTCCTGACCACTCCAGCAGCATCAGAAAGCTCAATATCCCAGTCACTGCAAGTGTTTGAAGATCGAGGATTTCACACACCCATGCCTACCAAGTGTTTGACTATCGGTACCTACTCGCTCCTGCCCTTACTTCCTTCTGTTGCATTGGACACCATTGATACAGAAATGACCGAGCGACAAGACATCTACAAGGACAGTGGAAATTTTGTTCAGAACGTGTACATCTCCTTGATGCAACATGTCACCGCAGTTTGTGGGTTTCCTTCATCTCAAGCTCACCAGTTTCTTTCCTGTCAAGTGACTGAAATTGCTGCCACATTAGTTTGTTTTCTGCCATTGCCATGGAATGAGAAGCAAATATGGCCGCCCCCTTTTTCTCTGAATGTGTTGGCATTTATTCTGCAAGTGTGTGAGCAGCAGAATAAGTGCAGATTACTGGACATGAGTGGATATCCCCTGTTTGAGCAGAGCAACATTAGCAAGGATATTTTTCATGTTCATGCAGCAGTTGATGGTGACCCTCTGGTTGTTACTCTCAGTTTTTGTGATCATCAAACATTGGAACTGCCTTATTGTACTTCTATAGCAATTGATCAAGTTCTGGTAGTATGGCCTCCACCAGTGCAAATGAGCATACAGGATTCTCTTCCAGTCAAATTCCTTCTATCTCATATGAATGCTGAGACTGCATCTTATGATTTTGCACTCCTAGCTGTCGGGCAAGCACCCAATCTCTTGCAATTTGACCAGCTACCACTCATGAGGTCAATTAGTTGTCTGTGTTGCTGGACTGCAAGAGTTCCTATGGTGCACTCGTTTGGTTCAGAAATTTTTCAGTGGAAGATTGCATGGGCACTTGGCTGTGGATGTTCTGTTGGTGATAATGAACCCAGTTTTGAGCTGTAACAACAGAGTATTGTTTGGATCTTCAGCCCTGTGATATTGCAGACTGACCTTCACTTTGGTACACTTGGAAATGGCTTGATAAAAGGATCTAGCACTATTTCTTATTTGCAAACCATGCAACTGACTTGGATTCATGTCTATTTTGAACTGTTAGAGTGTTCTGCTGATGCTCACAGGTTTGGACAACTACTTTCTGAAGCAATAATATTAAGTATGCACATTGGAATTCTGAGGTATGATCTTTGGGGGTTGTTTATTGATCGTTCCTTGGATGCTTTGAGTAGCTCCTGTTTTACTAGTGCTCAGAATCAATGAGGTTTTGCATTGATGCAATGGAAGATTCCATGGTTACAGCCAATGCTCGAGAGTTTGCTTCAGTTTTGCCCAATTGGAAAATATTTCATTTATTGCTATGGCCCTGCACAAATTCAGTGGGAGATTGCCTGGCCAAATGCAATACTGGCTCTGGTGAAAATCATACATGCATTGCTGAAGAGTTGGTTTCAGTTATGCACAACTAGTGAGGCATTCCCTGTTGGCTCTAAAAAATTCCAATGGGAAATTGTTCGTATGATTTTCAGGGAATTACTGCTCCCCAACATGGGATTCAGAACTACAGAGGCATATTTCGCTGAGGGCTACAGGGCGCGGTGCAGAGATGCAGGCTTTTCTCCTGGTGTCGCTATATCACCTTTGCAGATACGGCAAGTTGATTGTGTTGCCTTGCTCAGTTCTAAGGAGGCGGTGGATGAGTCGTGGGTTTCCTATTCTAAGACCTGGTGGCCAGACAATCTTGACAGCATGGACGATGCTTGTTTGGGAAATGGTTTTGATACACCTCAAGTGACATGGGACCCGGGGGGTTCAACACGACATCGACTTGAGGACAAAACTAAAGAATGGATTCAGTATGCCTTACCGACTCCATGGGACCCCGGCAGCGCTACTAAACATCGACTTGAGGGCAAGTCGATCTTATGGGGGAGGGATTGTCAGCGACTTGGGCCCCGTTGGGCCCTTAGGCACTACCCAGCCCACGATGGAGACGCACTACATATATGAGGGAGGCCTCCACGAGCAACTTGGCTTGGACGGATGGGCTTCGGCCTAGGCTTGGCGAGGCGTGCTAGTTCCTCTCTCCTATAGCTCGTCTTCCTCCTCTGCTCTCCTTCCTCCTCTCAATTCTTCTCTAAAATTCGAGAGTTGTAATCGAATCCATGGCTAATAGAGTGAATTGGTACTGAGATCCTCACAATCGAGACCATGGTGTGTGGCCGGCCGGCAGGAGAGCTCCCCTTGGGTAGTGTGGCGTGTGTGCGTGAGCATCTTTTTTGTGTGTTCCAGCCTTTGAGTGAAATAACAGCCAAGATACAGGCCGTACGGCGGCCACGGCGTTCGTCGCCAAAATCACATCTACTGTTCATTTTCATCTATTTCGTGTGACGCCGGAGGGCTGGTTCGGCGGTTGTCCCAACACACACTACACCAGGAGAGATTTGGGGGTGCTGCAAGCCAAGGGAAGTGGGCAAGCTCTGATGAAGCTACAACCGGCACCTGCAGTGATAGAACCGGGTGAAAGCAGGGCTGCAAGCCCAACGCGATGGTGCTGGAACCAACCGATGACATGCTGCAGCCCCAGCACCATAGTGTTGGAACCGCTTGACAGTAGTGCTCGAACCGCCCGACGATAGTGTTGGAACCGGCGATGCAGGAAGCTGTGACGGCGGCGCTGAAGATGCGATGGGGAGAGGCCCCGATGTTGCAACCAGCGTGTGCCGAGGAGCTGCAAACCTTTTGTTGCCGAAGTTGCATCTGTTGCTGCCGGATGCGACCGTGGACATGTTTCATGGCGTCGCTGGCACCGACAAGGAATGGTGCTGCCACGACAAACGAGGTTGCTGTACAGGGGTGACGGCGCGGGGACCTCAAGGAGTTGTCGATGCGGAGGGGAGTGGTGGCTTTCGGCAACCGCGTAGGGCTTGTTAGGAATTAATTAATTAGGTTAATTAAATGTTAATCCATGCTATGTCGGTGGCCATGTTTTGGCAACCGCCTCCTCTGTAACCGCCTTGTAATGAGGGTATAAATACCCAAATCTTCAACCAATGAAGCAACTGTTCCATCATTTGCTCCTCTCTCTCATTTTACTCTTCACACGTTATCGGCCCTTTGCCCTAACTACAACGAGCGATTAGGCCACGCAGAGGAACTAGAAACTCCCCGGCGGTGAAGGAGACGCCCATCGGCCGCTGCGTGTGATGTCCCTAGCAGCAGCTAGAGAATCACAGGAGAACTCGCGAGCGAGTACGGGGTTGACCGAAGGAGGACGAAGGAGCTGAGCTCAGTTCATCTCTTTTCTATTCGATAAACAGCCGTACAGAGGGTTGGGCATATTGATATCAGCACCACACACACACACACACCGGACATCTACTAAGTCCACCAGCAGCAGGTGGACCTCACCTGTCACACACCACTATTCATTAGGTGGGGTGTGACAATTGCCCCTCCTTGAGCGGCAGGTTAGTCCCAAAATATTTGCATCCATACAACGAGCAGGAAGACAAGGTGAACTTCAGCAACACTTGACCCTGCTCCCACCAAAATAGATACTCTAGCAGGCCATGGTTTCAGCTCAACCAGCTGGTGCTGGCTCGTCTAGCAACTCCAAAGCATGAATCGTATCGTCAGAGAGAATTTCGCCACAGTCACCCACTTGGATGGTCAATAGTTGGGCAGGCGGTTTGCACTTGTGCTCGCGGCTATACTTGTCTCCACACCGGAAACAAAGGCCATTAGCTTGTCTGAAGTCTCGCAAGACACGCTCCCGAGCAAAGTCATCATTGTCTCGATGAGGTTCCACTGGCCCTTGAGGTGTATGGGCCATATGGTTTTTGATTGCTGCAGCAGGGCCTGCTCGTGGACGGTGGCAATTGTCATTTTCTTCCTCCTGAATTTGTGCTAGATGAGCTGCCTTAGTCACGCTAGCTGGATGCTGCAATCTGACTGCTGCTCTAAATTCCTCATGCAAGCCATGGATGAAATGAGAAACAAACCATTTTGAGTTCAGAGCAGTATCAACAGATAAAAGGTGGTACATGCAGGACTCGAATTTGTGCTTGTATGCGGCCACTGCTCCAGTCTGCTTGAGCTGCAACAAACTTGACATCTGGCCGTCGTAGTCATCGCTGCCAAACTCCGCAACTAAGGCCGTGATCAAGGCATCCCAATTCATCTGCCGGTGAGTACGCTTGTATGCTTGCAGCCATAGAGCAGCATGATCTTCGAAGTACAAGGTGGCAGTGCTAACCCAATGGCGATCCGGCACATTGTACATCTCAAAATAATTGTAGCAATTGTTGATCCAGAGTAACGGAAACTGCCCTTTGAAGAGCGGAAAGGAATGCTTGGGTGGCTTGAGGTGAAAGCTGTCGCGGCGGTCGTAACAGCCGGCGTTGTCACGGCGGACTAGGCGCTCGCGGTGGGCGTCGTCGTCGTGGGGATGGACCACACGGTGCGGCAACCCGTGGTCGTGAGGCGCGTACGCCCGATCGAAATTGTCGCCGTGGCCGTGGCGGTCGCGGTCGTGGTCGCCGTCGCGACGGAAGGAGCGCTCGTGGGCGTCGTCGTCGCGGTGGATCTCGAGGCGTCCGCGCAGGACCCCGTCGCCCCGAGGGGTGAACTGCAGGCCGAGCTCCTCCGCCAGATCCCCTTCGCCGCATGTCGGCACAGGGCGCGGCGGGGCGCTGGAGGCCACGGCGGCGAGCGGCTTCTGTGCGGGCTCGTGAGGAGAGGCCGTCCGCACGCCTGTGCCCCGGAGCTCGTCCAGATCGGCTCGCAGGGCGCGGACGTCGGACACCAGGGGAGTGAGCCGTGCGTCAAACGCGGCCTCGACTGCCTTGCTGATGGAGGAATCGAGCGCCTTGGTGAGGGATGCCAGCAGGCGTTGCTCCATTTCGTCCATTGAAGCCAGCACGAACTGCGTCTGTGGATTTGGGATGGGGGGTTTGCGTGGTGTGATGTAGATCGAAGCTAGTGTAATAGATCGGAACTGATATCTAAGTACAGGATTGACCGAAGAAGGACGAAGGAGCTGAGCTCAATTTATCTCTTTTCTATTCGATAAACAGCCGTGAAGAGGGTTGGCCATATTGATATAAGCACCACACACACACCCGGCATCTACTAAGTCCACCAGCAGGTGGACCTCACCTGTCACACACCACTATTCATTAGGTGGGGTGTGACACTGCGTGACGAGGCCCTCCTGCCCGAGACGCCCGGGCGCGTCGCCTCCATCGCGGGGCGCACCGAGGCGGCAGGACTTGCTACGGCGACGGCGGCCCTCCGGTACGCGTCGCGCAAGCCCTCCCGGTCCTGGCCTCCGGAGAGGCGACGCGAAAACCTCTGGACGTCGAAGTCCTCAGGCACGGCGCCGGTGCTTTCCGGCACGAGCGGACCATGAGCTGCGGTGGCGACGACACCGGACGGCAGCGGCTAAAGGCCTGCGCCAAGCGTGAAGACACCCCATGGCGGGGCTCACAGACCCGGCGGCAGAGGCGTCCAACGGCCGAGACGCGCGGCCGCACACGAAGATACGGTTCTCGACCGGTCCTCCGTGGCGACGCCCTCCGGCGAGCGCATGGGGCGGCGGCTCCCCATATCCCGGCGCGATGCTTTCTAGCCTCTGTGAAGAATGGATGCGCTCTGTGTAGAATTGGGGCAATACGAATCGATTGATTCGTTTGTGTCCACACACACACGCACAGGTGATTCCTTTCCACGCACCGCACAGGAGAAAAAAATTGGGGCAACCTTATCCCTTACCCTCACGCGAATTTTACTCAGCCCTTCTACTTTCTAACATTCGCATATAAATACCTACAGTACATGTTCAGCACACATGCTTGGCTGTACTTTCTCTGCCCATGGGATTTCTGAAATCATGTTTCATGCGTAACAACTTCAGAATAGTCAGAGCCGAGCATAATAAGGCAAGACGCGCAACAACGCCCGTGTCGTCCCCCCGCGGGCAACCCGGGCGAAACCCTAGCCGCCAGGAAACTCTTCCCCCAGATCTCCCCCGCTCCTCGCCGCCGCCGGCAGGCGCCGCCGGGCAAAGCCCGCGCGGCGGCGGCGGCGGCGGGGCCTTTCGTTTTTTTCCCTCTGGCGAGGTCGGGCAGCGGGGGGCCGCTCGGCCGAGGAGAGGCGTGGAGGCGCACAGCGAGCCGATGCCGGCGGGAGCGGCGAGATGGTGCCGTGGTGCGCGGAGGGCGCGACGGGCGCGGTGAGTTGGCGCCGGGGTGCGCGGAGGGCGCGGCGGGCGCGGCGAGATGGCGCCGGGGTGCGCGGCGGGCGCGGCGAGCTGGTGCCATGGCGCGAGGCTGCGCGCGTCGGGCGTGGCGCGTGGGTTGCGGGCGGCCTTCGCTGGCACCTGCTGCCCGCGCGGGCGCCGTGGGGGTACGGGGTCGCTGCGGTCAGGTTTGGCCAGATCTGGCCTCTGCCAACCTGTGGCTGGAGTGCTGGCTGAAGGAGGCTTCAGGCGCCGTTGGAGTGTGGCTGCGCTTCGCGCCTAGTCCGGCGACGTTGTGGTGGCTGTAGCGGTGGTGTCGAGGATGGCTGGTGGTTGTCTCTCCTTCAAGCGCGTCCACACCCGGCTCCTGGAGCTGTGGCGCCGTTCAGCTTGTCGTGTGCTACAGAAGGCTCAGGCAGGCCAGATCTAGCACGGATAGTCCTGTCCTTGCGCGCGGCGGTGCGAGCTGCACAGTTTGGCCTGGGTCCTGCCCTGTCCTGCGCGCGGTGGTGCGGACCGGCTATGTTTGGGTCTCCCTCGACCTTTCCTGTGCGCTGCGGTGCGGAGGATCGCCCAGTTCTGCGCACGGAGGTAGAGGATGGCCAGATCCGGCTTGGATCGCCCAGGGCCTGCGAGCGGCGGTGCGGACCGGTCGGGTTGGCGTGTGCTCACCGAGATCCTGCGTGCGGCTTGACCAATTCGTTTCTAGTAGTGTTTGCTTTGGGCTCATGTTGCATTGTGGCGCTGGTGGCCTCGGATCCTTGGATTGTTGGTGGAAGACTCGGCTCCGGATGAAAATCATGCATCGACTCTGTCGTTGCCGGCGGTAACGGCGTCCACGGATGTCGTATTCCTCCTTGGAGGTATCGTTGTGGAGCCGTTTGTCCTTCCTTCCCAATAGCGTGAGATCTCCGGGTGAAAACCTAAGATCGGGCAGTGCCAGATCGGGTGACGGCGGAGTCCTCAACTTCGTTCTCCTCCTTGGAGGCGTCACCTTGGTGATCCCGCCGATGGGTTCCGATGGTGTTCATGTTTGATGGTAGAGCTTGGGTTTGTGGTGCTGCCGACGGGTCCTTTTCTTTCTTTTCTTTTTGCGCTGCCTTTGCGGTGCTTTCCTCCTGTGAGGGCTCTTGTAACACCTTCTTCTGATCAATGAATTTGGCAGTTCTCCTGCCAACATTCAAAAAAAAAACTTCAGAATAGTCAACAGACTATATGTACAGATCCTCAGATCTAATTTCTATGCAGTTCAGTATCTATATTGACTGTAACTAGCAGTTTATCCCCTTATTTATACTGTAAAATTTACATTAGAGAGACCCTACTGTCTCTCTGTATCGTATTTACTATATGTAAACAATTATTCTAGACAAATTTTCTAGAATCTGTTACATGTTTCAATCTATTTGCTTTTCAAGCAATCCATATAACATGTTTATTTTAGTGAAACAACTATGTTTTGCAATTGAATTTGTTTCCCTCTCTTGCAAATCTTGACGTAAATTCAAAACAAGAATTGTAAAATTTCATACTTCATATGACTAGCCCAATTTTTTTTTGTGAATCACAAGGTATTGGTGACATCTACTGCATCGTTTTGCAGATTATTCACCACTACTGTGAGGTCTACATCTTGTCACTAACAAGATGACTATCTTCAAAGTGCTCTTCCAAATATTAATATTAGATGTGACTACCTCAAGATATCATAAGGTAATACTGGCATCTACTGCAAAATTTTGCAAACTATCCACTATTACTGCAAGGTCTACATCATGTTACTTTGACAGATGATTACCTTCAAAGTGATTTCATACATTTAGCATAACATAAGGTAATAGAATTTTGAACATCTACTAGCAAAAGTCAGACTATGTTTTCTATTACTGCGAGATCTACACCATATTGGTGATTATCTTCAAAATGTTATCCTATAAAAATTGAGGTCTACACATATGGCTATAAGGCATCAGCCAAATTAAAACTTGCTCCTCCGAAGCATTTATCGTTGTTGTTCACTAAAATATTTACTCTCATAGTAAATATTGTTCTTGCACACTTGTTATATGCCGAAATGGTATTTTTGTGCTAACATAAACTATTCAAGCCTCACTTTGCTTGAATATGTGATGAAAAACTATGCAAATATTTGCATATACCAGCGATTACCTTCTATTACATTGGTAAAATACATGGCAGAAGAGCCTATGTCACTATTTTTAATTATAGTGTCGTCCATCCATCAAGATGGATACCATAATTTATAGCAACTGTCTCAAACACTATTGCAATGTCCACATGACATTGTGGTTATACTTTCATAGTGACTAACCAATGTCAAACATGCAAATTCTATACGTTTTGGCAGTGACTCTAAAGTCACACACTTCCTCAATAATGAAGTCCAAAATATTAACAATGATTTCATCACATGCGTTGTATTGAAGGATACACCTAGGTTCACCAAGGATCACCTTGACTATGATTGTTCTCAAACAAATCATTTTCATTGCTTACATTTTCAAATGCACTAAATTCATGATTAGGTGGGAGTATTTATTTTAAGATGATTCATGACATCAGTCATTGTATCCACCTGTGGCATTGTTGCCACTATAACTCCACCGATAGGATAATATGTCATGGCTATTCTCTTAATAGCTAAGTATGTAGATATGCATTTTATATGTCACAAACTTCACTTAGTTCTCAAGCTAAGTACATTATGGCTGAATATTTATTCACTTCGAATATTTTCCTTAAGAGAATGAGCACATCGCGGATGACCACCATTCAGTTTTCAAGACCTCAAGTCTATCGCAGCTCACAATTTTATCACTTAATCAACTTCAAGTTGAGTTCTCGTGATCAAATATTTTCCTATATATAGATCCAGTTGAAAAGCCCTTAATGCACTTTACATCCTCTTAAGATGGTACTACCATTTTTATGATCAAGAAACATGGAATTTCTTAAAATCATCAGATTCACCCAACGGGTGCTATACCATAATTTAATATTTTTTGCTAGTACCGAGAATACTATGCAAGTTAGTGGTCACAAAATAGAACCATGAGGGATTCGAAGTAAAGTGGAGGCTAATAGACAACCAAAGACAATATTATCTCTTAATAGGAATCGGTCGTTTTCAAATGATCAAAAGACAACTCTCAAGTTTGTCAAATGTGTGGTTATATAAATATTGTACCTATGATTACCAAACCCTCAAACATATGGTCGAACCACACCACAAATTTATTAAAAGGCCAATAAGTTCAATGGGATAAATTTGTAAATTTGCAAATAACAAACAGATTCTGGTAAAGGATTTTTCTCAGAATCTTCATCAGAAGGAGGACCAAAATCTAGTGCAGAAAATGGAGGATGAACATATTTGCACTCAATAATATCGGAGACCTCAGGTAATCTCCTAATTATCCTAACATATTATTAGCCTATACTTGTACTATTACATGTAGTAAAATGTCCAATATCATATCCCTTGGATACAATATTCGATAAATTTGAATGTATGTTTCAATTCATACTCAATATTGTTGCATACACAATGATTTTCTAAGTATTAATAAATTAAATATTAGGCTTGATAATCTTAGCCATCCTGGTTTGGGGATGATTAGAAAATTGTTGACAATTCTGTTGGTCACAACTTAATAAGTTGCAAAATATTCCCCATATCATCAGATTATATGTGCACCACATGTGCCATAGGGGAAATATGTTTTAAGGAACTCTCATCTTAAAATTCTAAATGAGCCACTTATTCTTTCTTGAACACATTCAAAAGATATATGTGAAATGTTCAACCATTATCTGGGGCAATTTAGACACTACATGGTACTCATATAAACATTCATAAAATGTTTTTAAGTGTGTCTCTTATAACACACAACCATGATCTTACCCAATAAATTGCTTAACTTATCAAAGTAGGAGCAAATTCTCCTAAACAAAGGATAAACCCATTCGAATGGATAATGTCGTTGAACTTATTTCATGAGAATTTTCTGATTACATTCAGTACCCTATGTACATATCCAGAATGGTTTAACTAAATTTCTTATCAAAGATAGCCAAATGAATTACATGACCACTTTTACAGAATTGTAAATTTACCAGCCTCTTGCTGGACACATACGGCCTTACACACCGTAAGTATGATCTAAATCATACCAACTGCATATCATACTACTTTCCCCTTGTAGTAACTACGTGGAAATCAATAAAGTATTTTCCATCTGCGATAATTCGGTTACATACTGATATCACCACTCCAGCGTACATCAACGGGCACTCATACAAAATTAGGGATCTATGTGAGGAATAACAATTTATCCATCAATCAAAATTATTCATAGTCCGTATGCTGATTGCATCAGCAATAAGTATATTTTTCGGCATTAGGGGGAGATAAGTACCACAAAGAATGCCGAGAAATAAATTAGAAATGTTATTGACATTCAATCCTTATATCCACGTACTCAAAGAATCTGAACTAGAAGTTTAGAGAATCATATATTTGCAACACATTGCAAATTTGCCACATACATTTACTGATGACAAGGTGTCACTAAATTCTATATTCCTGTAGTAAAGTGTCAGAAAGAGTGGAGGTACCTGATAAACCACTCTTCTTCCCAAATGAGAGCAAGAGGGGGAGAAAATCTGACAAGACGAGATATAACTTCTCATATGCTTCCGCGGAAACAGAGGAAATCAATTCCTCAATCAGTAAATGTAATTCAACATCAAGTTAAAAGACACCTCACTGGATGCTCATCATCCAAAGCCCGGCATAAATGTGCACAAATATTTTGGTGCCGGGACATCGAAACACCTTGACTCCATTTGTTGTAGGAAATCACAAGGAGTTGAAAAGGAATGAATATATTATCCACAAACTTCAATGATTCCGTTAGAATCATATAAACTAAAGACTACATTTGTCGACATATATTTCTTCTCAAATTGCTAAAACCTTTTGGGCCCTGAACCAAAATCCATGGTAGAGTGCCTCTTGCACTCATATTGGTTCACATAAAAGGAAGCAAGTAATGAAGAATAGCACTCGCTCTACAAACGAGTGGTATTTACCGCAGTAATACCTACTCCTCATAAGTATCTTTCATATGGAATAGTAAAAACTTCTCATTCATAGACAAAGTCAATGAGGTGGTGAGAAAGCGAGGCTTGTAGCAAAAGGGTTCATGCAGAGACCCGGCATCGATTACGATGTAACATAACCTCTTGGTATGAGTGGAATTATGTTTCGATAATAAATATCATTAGTAGTACAAATAATATTATCCATGCAGTTAATGGATGCGGTGACTACATACTCATATGGGTCACTCGTTTCGGAAATTATTACTAAAGTCCCTGAAGGGCTTATACTTCCGAATCCAAAAGCAAATCGCAACAAGTTTTGTGTAAAACTTCATAAGTCACTCTATGACTTGAAATAGTCGGAAATCATATGGTACTACCGACTAAATGAGTTCCTTCTTCAAAAGGATTACTCGAATAATGATGATTATTTACATGTTTAATAAAGGAAACAATTTGATTTCCTTTCATCACCTCAGTGTATATTGATGACCTCATCATCAATGTCTATACAAGACCTAAACATACACAAATCATCTAAAGACGGAAAATTTGGATTCAACCAAATTTAGCTTAAGCTTACAACTTGAACATTCTCTCAAGAATACATATCAGTCTACATATATCCAAAACATATACGAGAAGTTCAATATGGATATATCATACCAATAAAGACATGTAATATGGTCATACTACCCCTGATTGGGTACAAATCCATTCATACCTAGGGGTGATAATGAAGTGATATCAGGACCTGAAGTTACGTATCTCATCAATGACAAAGTACTCGTATAATTGCAAACTACGTGAGGCCTGACACTATATTTGCTATCTTTATTCAGAGTGCAACCCCCATCAAAGGTATATGGTCGATATAACAAATATCAACTTATATCTCAAGCTCAAAATAAATCTTGAACAATTCCATCAGGAAAATCAAAATATGACCATGATATGATGTAATGGTATTGGCTCTCTATTTGATCCCAACAATTCCATATCAATGACTGAATTTATGGAATAGCCTTCTTATGGAAGTCATCAAAATGGACTTTTACGGCTACTTCCACTTATCATTCTGACATAATTGCTTTATCTAAAAGCAATGCAAAATATGAATGGCTCAGCAGAATGATTAACCACACTCAAAATCATGTGGTTAAGATTCATCAGAATCACATAACTTGATTTATCAAGATGCTACCACTTGCGTTACTCAATAACTACATGTTATATGAAGAGAAATATCATAATCACAAATGCTCTGAAATTACTTATGCTCATGATTTTTTTGAAAAGTGAGGAAACAATTTGCAAACAGAATACTGTGAAAATCCAACAGATTATTCACATTGTCATGATCATGTCAATGGAACTGGTATGACTCATCCTCCATATTTGCAAAGTTCAGGGGGAGTAATCTCCCAAACTATAACATGTTATCAATCACCAGATCTCATATGTTGTACTATTTTTCCCTTCATGAGTTTTTCTCTAAAGGTTTCTCATAAAAGGTTTTTAATGAGACAATATAAACACAAGTGTCTCGATATGCCATATCACTTTATCCTTATATTTTTCCCATTGGGTTTTAAAGGAGTTTTCAATGGCATATCAGATTGCACTCTTCTCCCTTATGAGTTTTCTCTCAAAGTTTCTCATAATGGTTTTTAATGAGGCAATATCTTTTTAGATCATATGCAATACTTTCAAGTCTTTCCCCATCAGGGTTTTTGAATGAAAGTATACAAAGCATATTTATTGTTCTCTAAACTCACGAACGAATTTTCCCCTTCTTCAAAGGTTTTTCTCATATGAGTTGTCAAGAGACAATAATCATTATATGTTGCATCATTTTCTCCTTATTATTTTCCCCACTGGGTTTAAAGGAGTTTTAGCAACATACCTGCACAATTCTCCTCATATTTTTTCCCATAGGGTTTTTGGAGGAGTCTCTCTCAAAATGAAGATGATGAACATTCTCAAGGCAAACACATACTAGGAGTTGTTATCAAGATGATGTATATTCATAAAGAGAAGCATTGATTAGGGGGAGTGTTAGGAATTAATTAATTAGGTTAATTAAATGTTAATCCATGCTATGTCGGTGGCCATGTTTTGGCAACCGCCTCCTCTGTAGCCGCCTTGTAATGAGGGTATAAATACCCAAATCTTCAATCAATGAAACAACTGTTCCATCATTTGCTCCTCTCTCTCATTTTACTCTTCACAGGGCTCACGTGTTTTTAGTTTTAGGAAACGAAAGTTGTGTTTTGCCTGCGGAGAATATGACGGATGCTGATCCCACGGCTGACAATGACCTAATCCTACGGTGTCAAGGTGTGGACCGATGCAGCGCTAGGGCCTGTCGAGCGGCGCCTAGCAGTGCCCTATATATATGCACTATAGACTTGACAGGGGGCTATCCTCTTTTTCAAAAAGAAAATAAAAACAAAAATGCACTACAGTCTAGTAGCAAGGAGTGGGTATACAGTATACACTAATACACACGTTTATAACTTTTACTAGTATATGATAGGAGTATCCAATCTAGGAGAAAAGGTAACAAGATACTTATGTTTTGGACGACGATAACTGCCACACGTGTGGCATCTAGGGGGTATGTGCCGCACGCCCCGTGTGGCATCAACACAGGCCCGCCCGCACGAGCACGTACGGGCACACCCCGTCACAGCCCGCACGTCTGGTGTGCGGCCCGATCGCCCACACGTCCAGGCGAGCGACCCCCCGCGGCCCGCACGACCTCTCTCGGCCGTCGCCCCTCCCCGCCTGCGAGCCACACGCCCCGCGTGGCAGTAACCACGCGTCCCCGCAGTTGCCATGGTTCGGACCCTCTTCCATGTTCGTTTAACTGCAGTTGTCATGTTGCTGAACTACAGTTGCCATGTCTGACAACTATAGTTGCCATGGTTGCTTAACTGCAGTTGCCATCTCAGGTTAAAGTGCCAGATGCCATTTTTGGACAACTGCAGCTGTTGCCATGTATGGTCTGGTCTACTACAATTGCCATGATTTGAAAACTTTAGGAGTTGCCACCTATTAACACTAGGCAGTTGCCACGTATTACTACAAAAAAGACATGGCAAAAATAACATGTTCGGGTAAAGAGAGAGTTGCCATCTGCTTACAAGCACACTAGGGGCAGTTGCCATGTACCCTGCAAAACACATGACAACTGACAGCTTTGGGTGTGGGAGAGGAGACGGGCGTGTGGGCAACGGTGGTATCTTTAGGAGTTGCCACCTACTAACACTAGGCAGTTGCCATGTAGCACTACAAAAAGACATGGCAAAAAAACAAGTTCGGGTAAAGAGAGAGTTGCCATCTGCTTACAAGCATGCTAGGGGCAGTTGCCATGTACCCTGCGAAAACACATGGCAACTGACATATTTGGGTGTGGGAGAGTGGGAAAATGGGCAGACGTGGGAGATGGTGAACAGTAGCCGTGCGCGGTGTGCGGGCACGATGGCAGTTCCACCGCATGTCCGACTCGCAACCGGCCTCGTCCGAGCGAGAAACCAACGTGCGGGCGAACTGCGAAACCTCCACACACCGGTCTTGTCCTACGTGGCACGCGAAAACTGCCTTAGTGTGTCAAGATTCGTGCAAATTTAACTGGGCGGCGATCCACGTGTGTGGGCGAGTTACAATACTGCCACACGTATGGGCGTTAGTGTTTCCGTATGTTTTTCATGTACATATGAACTGATCGATCAGTAAATTGGCCAGCGGATCGAAACTACATAGATAGGGTCAGACACACGAGTCGCGAGCGGCCGGGTTGGATTATACTCCTATCGACAATAAATAATCTACTAATCTAGACCCTTCCGGATTGCCGAGTTCCCACTGGCCGATGACAAACATGAGCACAGCCCAGGCGCACGAGCCTACGACGGCGGCGAGGATCCCGACGACCAACGCGGCGACACTCAGTCGACTGCTGGTTTCAGGGGAGTTGTCGTGGAATTTGATCAGGACCATGGCGATGGCGATGAGCAGCAGGGTGAGGACGGCCAGCAGCACGATGACCGTGCACCTGCCGCACTCGTCAGGCTCCGCTGCCGCCTCCACGAGCTGGTCGTGGAGGAAATTCGGCGGGTTCTCCACATCGTTGGCCATTGTGCGTCGGACTACTAGCTGGCTTGTCGATCGTCGGTCCCGTCGACAGTCCGGCCCTGCTGGCGTGTAGAAGACGATGCTACTGTATTTGTTCTGTTTGAGATATATGGAGCTAACTACTGTAAGCCGCGTCAGCTTCGGTTTGAAACTTCGTTGCACGTAATTGTAACGGACAACGAACACATGAAAGGACGTACGTAAGGCGATCGTACCTACTCTAGAGTTCTAGATGAGATCAATAATGTTTGTTTTGAATCGGTGCTCTTAGGACTCTATCTATTTGAAAAAAAAGAGTTGCCTAGTTTCCAAATCTAAAATCATCACAACTCGCCGGTCAAGTATTTTCTCTCTCTCAGCCATTCATCCCCAGCAGTGGCTCATTCTTCATCAGTTTTATGACCGGCGTCACCCACAAGCCACAACCTCCCTAGGTCTGGTCCCGTCGGTGACCAAATGGGGTGTAGCAGCCTGGATGAGCGTGTCGCGCGTTTGTTGTGATGTCGGGGGAGCTCCGCGGGGTACGTAGAGAGGCCAACAATGGGCGCTGCTACAGGCCGCACCCCAGGGCGTGCAGTGAGCTTCTCCCAAGACGGAGGGGTTGCGCAGCATGAGGGAGGTACCAAGCTTGTTGACTACTCCCTCTGTATGTAAACAAATATAAGAGTGTTTAGATCACTATTTTAATGATCTAAAAGCTCTTATATTTCTTTACGGAGGGAGTATTTTATTTCGCGAATACGCAAAGATTGCGTATCATTCCGTTGATAGGTAGGAGAGAACATTACAAAGAGAAGGAGGGAGGACACCACACCAAAATGTGGAACGAAGCTACACAGCCCTCAACTAGCCTAGCTCGAACTCCAACCAAGAGTGGTGAGGAGACGACACACAGGGCGCCAAGGCCGCATCACGACCAACGAGAGGCACCTACGACACATGGCAACGACTGAAGAACCGACTAAATCAACGTACCACCCATCATAAGCGCCTAGAAGAGTCGGCAAGTGGGTTGCAGGACACGGCCGGGCCTGAGGAAGGAGCCATGGTGGAAGAGCCAACGATGTCGTACATTTTGCCCGGATGCCCACGCCCTGAGGAGCATCCACACCAAGCACGGCCACCGACAACTTGAAATCCAACATTAGGGACGCCACGAGCAACAAGACAACACCTTAATGAAGGGGACGACGACGTGACGCTGCTGCTATCCGATCCAGAGAACTGAATCTAGGGGTTTCCCCTGGTGCTCGAAGAGGGGCACGGAGAAGGCCATGGCAGCGCCTTCAGGAAGGAGACGGCACCCGCAGGTGTCGCCGCTGCCAGCAAAAGTGCAGGGATTTTGCCCCGGCCTATGACCGAACAATCCCAATGCCTCCGGAGGGTTCAGAGATGTGGGAACCAAAACGCTTCCTGGATTCGCTACCGCAGGGAGGCAAGTTTCGCCCATCGTCCAACGAGAAGACAACGGGCACCAGACCCACCACGAACCCCAAACCCGCTGCACACACACGAGCAGCCACCAACTGCACAGAACCGCCGCCGCCAGCCAGCTTGAGAGAGGCATGGCTGGACCAAGCCACCGGGATAGGTAGATGCCGGTGGACCTGGCTGCAGCAACTGCCAGATGTCAAGTAGCGCCTGAGGAAGAGCGACCAGAGATTGGAAGTGGGGGGTGGGGGTCGGGGTGTGAGGGGGGTCACCGGGCATGGGGAAGGGGATCCAGCGCCGGGAGCGAAGGGAATCACCGGGTCGCAGGGTGGAGGAGCACCGACGGCGGCGGCTGCAGTGAAGCCCGCGCGAGACGTGATGGCCACCACAGGATCCAGCGGCCGGGGGTGGGGGGAGGGGGTCACCGGGCGCGGGGAAGGGGATCGAGCGCATCCAGCGCCGAGAGCGGGGGAGACACCGGGTCACGGGCGTGGAGGGCCAAACGGCAGCGACCAGCACGGGATCCAGAGCGTGCCGGGGAAGGGTGGGCGCGGGGAGAGGCCTGAGCGCGAGGGAGCTATCCCGCCGCCGCCGGCCGCCGGCGGGCTTTGCCTGGCGACGTCTGCCGGCGGCGGCGAGGGAAGGTGGCGAGGGGTGACGATGGTGGAGCAGGCGGCTAGGGTTCCCGCCCGAGCCGCCTCGAGGGAGACGACGCGAGGGGTGGGTAGGTGGAACAGTCTGGAGGAATATTTTTTCTGCTTGTTGACTACTTCCACCAGAGGCCGGGGGAGGTGAGCTATCTGCGGTGATCGATGAGACAACATGAGAGATTTGGGGGTGCTGCGAGCCAAGGGAAGGGGGCGAGCTACGGTAAGAGCTACAACTTGTACGGGGTAGTGTTGGAACCGGGTGGCGGCAGCGCTGCAACCCCAACGCGACCGTACTGGAACCAGCCGACGATATGCTGCAACCCCAGCGTCACAGTGCTAGAACCGCCTGATAGTATTGCTGGAACCGCCCGACGATAGTGTTGGAACCGGCGATGCAGGAAGCTGCGACGAAGGGGCTGAAGATGCGATTGGCGGCACAAATGCTGCAACCATCGCATGTGATGCTATATCCGGTAATGCATGAAGCTACTATGTTGGCATGAAGATGCAAAGGATGGCACAAATGTTTCAACCAGCGCATGTGATGCTGGAGCTGGTGATGCAGAAAGCTATGACGGTGGTGCTAAAGATGCGACGTGGAGCAGCCCCGATGTTGCAACCAGCGTGTACCGAGGAGCTGCAACCTTTTATTGGTGAAGTTGCATCCATTGTTGTCGGTGCTGCAACCGTGGACAGATTTCACGGCGTAGCTGCCACCGACCAGGAGTGGTGCTACCATAGCAAACGAGGTTGTTGTAGGGGCGGTGACAGCGCGGAGACTTGGGCTTGTTAGTTGTTCTTTTCCATTTAATTATTGGTCCTTTTTTTAACTTTGGCTTGGGCCGTTCGCTAGCTTACTTTTCTATTTGCATATGATTTGCATGGACTCGTTGTGTTGTAGGCATTCGATTCCGCGGGCGCTATATCTCGCATTCAGCAAGATCGAAGGCTTCTCTCGCAGAAGAGTTTCAACTAATTGGGCCGGCCCAATAGCGCATAGAGGAATGGAAAAAGTAGCAATAAAATGGGGGCGCTTCGACTAATCGGGCCGGCCCACTAGTGCATAGAGGAACCACGGCAAACGGTTATTGTACGGGCAGTGACGGCGCATCGACTTGGGCTTGTTAGTTGTTCTTTTCCATTTAATTATTGGACCTTGTTTTTAACTTTGGCTTGGGCCCGTTTGCTAGTTTACTTTTCTATTTGCATTATGAGTTGCATGGACTCGTTGTGTTGTAGGCATTCGACTACGCGGGCGCTATATCTTGCATTCAGCGAGATCGAAGGTTTCTCTCGCTGAAGCGTTTCGACTAATCGGGCCGGCCCACTAGCGCATAGAGGAATGGAAAAAGTAGCAGTAAAATTGGGGCGCTTCGACAAATTGGGCCGGCCCACTAGCACATAGAGGAATGGGAAAAGTAGCAATGAAATGTGGATGCTTCGACTAATCGGCCCGGCCCACTAGTGCATAGAGGAACCACGACAAACAAGATTATTGTACGGGCGGTGACGGCGGGGCAACTTGGGCTTGTTAGTTGTTTTTTTCCATTTAATTATTGGACTTTTTATTAACTTCGGCTTGGGCCCGCTTGCTAGTTTAGTTTTCTATTTGAATTATGAGTTGCATGGACTCGTTGTGTTGTAGGCATTCGACTCCGCGGGCGCTATATCTTGCATTCAGTGAGATCGAAGGTTTCTCTCGCTGAAGCATTTTGACTAATCAGGCCGGCCCACTAGCGCATAGAGGAATGGAAAAAGCAGCAGTAAAATGGGGGCGCTTCGACTAATTGGGCCGGCCCAGTAGTGCATAGAGGAATGGAGAAAGTAGCAATAAAACAGGGGCACCGGGGGTCGAACTGGGTAGTTTCAACAATGCGTAGAGCTATTAGCCACTGCACCAGTGTCGACTTCACGTTTACATAGGAGGCGCGCTCTACTTGTGGTAAAAGACCGTCTGGTTTTTTATTACCCTATTTTTTGTTCTTTGTTTGGTTTTCTTATTTTTCTCCGCCTTTCCTCTTTTGTCATTATAATTTTTTTATTTTGGTTTCTCTTTGTTTTTTTCTTGATTTTTATCATTTTTCTTTTTTTTTTTCTCATTTTTGTTCTTTTATTCTTCGGTTTTTATAGTTTTTCATTTTTCTGGTTTTCTATGTTTCTTTTGGTTTTTTCATTCTACTTTTTTTATAGGTCAACAACATTTTCTAATACATGTTTAACATTTTTCAATACAAATTGAAAAAAAATTATACATAGTCAACATTTTTTCTATACACATTTTTAAAATTTTTAAATGCTTGATTATCATTTTTCAAATGCAAGATTAACATTTTTTGAATGGTAAACAATATTTCTATATACATTAACATTTGCCGAACTCTTGATTAACATTTTTCAAACACTTGTTCAACATTTTTTTATTGCTTCATTAACATTTTTATATACATGATAAAAAAATTCATCATTTTCTAATACATGTTCATACATTGTTTCAACACAAACATAACATTTTCCAAATGCTTTATTAACATTTTTAAAATACTTGATTAACATTTTTATATACATGATCAAATTGTTTCATAATTTTTTAATACATGGTCAATATTTTTTCTACACACATTTAACATTTCCCAAATGCTTGATTAACATTTATCTCATATTGATTCAACATTATTTTTCAAAATGCTTGATCAACTTTTTTCATAATTTTTTTATACTTGATCAACAATTTTTCTATTTATATTCAACATTTTTCGAATGCTTTTTCAACATTTTTAAAATATTTGTTCAACATTTTTCAAATACTTGTTCAACACTTTTTTCAAATGTTTTTGTAGAGTGTTTTTTGTAATATATATGTTGTATAAAAAAAGTTCAAAAATAAAGAAAAAATAGAAAATAGAAAAATTATTAGAAAAAGAGCATGTGGCCTGCCTTGCGCATGAGACGGCCCATCTCGGTCGCCCCTTCATCTAGTACGAAGGTGGACTCGCTGAAGGCAAGACATAGGGACACCCATTCGACTCTAGCCCATGTTTTCTAGGTTTTTGTTTTTTGCAGTTCTGACCAAACATTTTTTTCGAAAAGCTTTCAATCTATTCATCTTCAATCATGGCAATACAAAGAACACCAGAGATAATAAAATTTTCAACCAGGTCCGCAGACCACCTAGCGATGACTATAATGACTAGAGCGAGCCGAAGGCGCGCCGCCGTCATCTCCCCTCCCTCGCCAGAGTCGGGTAAACTTTGTTGTAGTAGACTATCTTGACGTCGTCGTGCTAAGGCCTCATAGGACCAGCGCACCAGAGCAGCAATCGCCGATGAAGGAAGTCGTAGATCGGAAGTATCAAACATGTAAACACCTAAACAAAGACGAACAAAGATCGGATCCAAACAGATCCACCGAAGACCAGCACCGATCGAATCCCGTGAGATGCGACGGAGAAATACATCCACACGCCCTCCGACAAAGTTAGACGCACCATCAGGATGGGGATAGAAAGTGGGAGACATTATTCTTACTGAGGGTCATCGCCGCCGCCACACAACCACAACCAAGATGTTGAACCTAACAGAAATGACAACGGGGTCCCTTCCGTTGGCGAGGGGCCGAGATCCTCCACACCTCCATGGTCCAAAGGCCATCGAAGATGAGGCGGACCGGCGACGGCGCCGACGGGAGGAGGAGGAAAGTCTAGGATGCTTTCTAGTGGGGGAGGAAAGACACTTCTGACCAAACATGACTATGTACTTGCTTCCTTGGTAGTCTGGAGGAGGAGGAAAGTCTGGGTTGCCCAACATATTTTTATTTTTTTAACCGAAGGTTGAACATATGAAGGGCCGACTGTCACCCACTTTTTCTTATTTCCTCTTGTAACTACTTCTTATTTCTTCCAAAAAAGGTAGTATTATTTAAGAGAAAAATAGGACTTGGTGCAACTAATTAAAGCGGCGAAAGAAACATAATTTTTTTCTTTCAAAAAATATCCAACAAAAAAAACTAGTTGCATGTGTGCGTTGTGTCTGGCGAACGAAGTATGTCTACCAGAGAGGGGGGTGAATGGGAGTTTTGAATTTTCTTCGGAAATTTCAAAACTCTCGGAACCCAGCAGCGGAACGAACGAAAAACAGTATACAGTGAGCGAAGACAAAGTACCGAATGGAAACTATAGCATGCATCAAAACATATCACATTATTGAAACAGGTCGAAAGTAATGAAGTGATTCAGAGGTAACCAGTGATGCTCGATGGCGACAAAGAATTTGGTAGACCAGTTCGCCGTTCTGCACAAGGACTACGTCTGGTTGGAGGGGTTGTGATTTAACACGGAAGATAAACTCTCTTCACCCTATTCTCCTAGACAATTGGTTCGTCAACCAATGCCGATCACTCATGGTAGATGCTTGAGGTGATCTCCGAACCTTTACAGACTTCTTCTTCGAGAACCACAATTATTCTTGGTCTCTGAAAAAATTGACACCTAATCGTCTAGAGAGTTTGCAGCTCTCAAGAGTAATAGGCAGAGCGCACTGGACTTAGATTTGAGTGATGCTGAACCACTATCTAAATTTTCGGCTCTGGGGTTTTCTCTCGGTGGATTTTAAACTCAAATCACTCTGGAGAGGGGGTTGCTCAACAATCTTATCGGAATCACAACGGAGCAGCCACCGGACGAAGCCGGTGCGGGGTGGCTATTTATAGCCGCAGCCTTCCCTGATGGGAAATGACCATTTTGGACACGCGGTCCAGCCAATGGCCAACCGACACGTTCTCAACAGTTGGATTTTAAAGAGCAACGGTAACATTACTTGCGGACCAAGTAATGCTAACTCTTCGGTCTGAGACAAATCTCTCGCGGCGAAGAAGATCTCAATCTCTTGCTGGCAAGTATTTGCTCGGAACACAAAGAGATTTCTCTGACAACTCTCATAGGATTTGGGTTTAGCATCAGAGAATCAAAGCTTCGAACGCTATACCCCTCTTAATAGTACGGTGGTCCTATGACTCAATAAAGAGAAAAGAAACAACGAAATGAATGCTACGCCTTCACTCCGTCTCCAATCTCCTCGTTCGCAGTCACTTCCTTCGGTCATGGCACCGAACCAATTGCTTCACGTCAGCAATTTTGAGGGGTCACCCTTGTCGTCATAATCTTCGGTGATAACCATCGATGCAACGCAGGAGGATTATCTTTGTCGTTTACATCAAACTCCTCATGACTCTAGGGACCTGTTACTCTGTGTGCACTAGCAAACACATAAGTCCCATTATGTTTATGTCAACAAGCTCCAAAACACAAGGAGGCAGGTTATTGCACCAACAGTCTCCCCCTTTTTGGACGGTTGTCGACAAAACAGATATTCATCGAAGTTGAAGATAGATAAGTGAAAAGTAATCTCAACAAGAGTGAACTATGGTTACTTTGCTCGATGATGAAATAGACTCCCCCTAAATGTATCCAGGGTAAAGATGTGAGATTAATTCTCCTACATGCAATGAAGTGTTTAGAGGAAATTTCAATCATTCAAGATAATGATTCACACTGATGATATGTAATCCATCGAGATTATAGTGCAATCATATTTAAATTTCGATAATAATTCCACCTGCAAAACAAAAGCTTTGAGATAAATAGTGCAGCAGGAGGGGTTATTAACATGTAATACGAAAGTTATTACAACTTGGAACAGATAGGCTTTAACACAAAGTTGCACAAACACACGAGACAAAACCAAGGAAACACAAAAGGCAAAACTATCAAGACTCGATGCAATTCTCCCCCTTTTTGTCAACTAGTGTCAAAAAGGTGACGAATAACATGAGTTCAAAAGCAGTGAGCTTGGTTCACTCTGTGGCATCGCCAGAAGAACTATTGGAGGTGAGCTCGTCTTCGGAGGTTACTGGATCAGCTTCGTCTTCAGCAGCAGTGAAATTTCCTTCGGGAATGACGGCTTGAGGCTGAGAGGACAAAGGTATATCAGAGGCAGCCACATGAGGAATACGGGATAGCACATTGCCTTCGGTGGGCTTCTCAGTTGGTGAAGTGGCTTCAGACTCATCAATCAGTTTGCGAATTTTAATATGCAACAGATCGGTGGTTGGTTCACAATCAGGAAGAGGAGGTGTCTGCCGATCTTGTAAATCTTCTATAGAGAAGCCACTGTCGATGTAGTCATAGAGCTCCTTGAGATTGACAGTCTGGAGTTGTTTCTCGGTGAAGAACTTTCGGAGCAACTTCCAGAGCCTCTTCTTGTTCTCATCCACAATCAGATGTGTGAGCCTTGTGTGATTGTTCAGAGCATTTAGCTCGGAGGCAAGATGTTCTTTCTCACGCCGATCCTCAGCAATGTGCTATAGCAGCAGTTGTTGCGTGAGCAAACTCACTTCGAGTTGTGAAGGAGGTTGAAGCAAAATCTTGGGATTGCGCTGAGGGTGACGTGGCCCGTCAAAGTGCTTGTGATAATCATGAGGGCTTGACACTGGTGATTTTCCCACAGAGATATCTTCCATTACTTGTAGTGTATCGCGAACTGGAGGTGTGAAGCTTTTATGGCTTTCTTTCGCCAGGTACACCGTGCGCATAGCATGATCAACAACCTTCTGAATCCAATGGTGCGAACACCTTGAGGCAGCGAGGATATTGAGCAGAATCCTTGAGTATGCGCAAAAACATGTCCTCAACATCGAAGATATATCGTTCAGAGATTGCATAGATAGCATTCCGAAGAACATCTGAAATGGACTTATCATCATTCATCCCGGCCAGAGGGCAGATGGTGTACGAGAGCATATGATAGAGCGTTTGATTCTCGAATCTTAAGTGCTCTGGACGGGGAGGACCATTGTAGTCACGAATCTTTTCCGGATCCATAGTGCATCGAAAGGCTTCATCTGAAATAACATCAATGTTGTGTACTCGGATCTCAGTATCACCATGCTCAAAGCGAGGAAAATGGAAGTGCGAGACAAAATCGGTGGATGTGCATTTGATGCGTTTACCTTCGGTCATCCATTCCATGATCCACTTAGAGCTGTCAGACTCATCACCAGAGATGTAGAGTGTAGCATAGAACTGAAGAATTATCTCTCGGTTCCAAGGATGCTCGAATGAAAATACATTGGTGAGACAGAAATCATCCAGATCTTGCAGCAATTGTGCAAAGCATCCAATGCTTCACATAGCTGGGATGTTCAGGTATTCATGTGGGAATATCTTTCTGCTCTTATATAGGACCCGAGAGTAATAGATGGCTTGTTCCTTGGTCCAGAAGCGAGGCGATTCTGATGTACGCGGCCCATCATAAGGACTGGCTTGAAAGAATTGTGGATGCACCTGCCGATTGAAAAGTGGACCTCTGGCACCAACTCCGGACGAGAACATGGGCAGTTCTTCACGAGGATAAGGGTACTTGAATTCTTCTTCAGGTGTGAGAAATTCATCACCATACACAACAGAGTCAGTGCGACGAGCTGGGACAGATTTCCTTTCGGACGGACTAGCGTCTTGCAGAAAAGTTGCAGTGTCGATAGACAACTTGAGTGGAGATGAAGCTGGTGGTACAGTTTTTGGAGCCGCTGAAGCAGTGGGCAGTTTAGCAGATTTCTTCATGGGTGGCACTGAGGCCAAATCAGGTACATGTGTTGATTGTTGAGGCTGAATGGTTGGAGAGGCTGAAGCTTTTGGTCCTTCTGGGACTGTGGAAGCTTGGGGCTCGGAACAAGGTGTTTCACCTTCCTCAGAAACCATTCACTTGATGGTATTTCAGCTTGAGCAATGGGAGCCACATGCACTGATTCAGTTGGCCTTGGCGAAGGAGGAGCATTCGTGTCATTTACTGGAGGCTGAGAAGGAATATCTGGCTCAAGAGATTTTTCTTTCTGAGCTTCGGGGTGATCAGGTGACTTGTAAGGCGGACCAGAAGGTACATTTCACTTCATAGTTCTCTTTCGTTGCTTTTTCTTCTTTTGAGCAACTGGATCGATGTGCCCTTTGACCAAAGTATCATAGCCAGTAACTTCCGCTTGATGGTCAAGGCATATCTTGCGAACAACTTCATCAAGATCCGTGTGAAAGCGCAACCTTCTGTTGCGGAGGAGAGACAGAGTATGATTTACATCCTTGTAGGAGTCTTCGAGTGCTGTAATGACAAATTTAGCAGATGCAGTTTTCATTCGTTCGTCAAGGTCTTTAAGTTCGGCAATAAGAATGTTGATTTCAACTGCATCTTCTCTCATCTCTTGAACAATGGTGGTGGCTTGTGATATCACTTCAGGAGGTATTGGCAGAGAGGCCACTTCCCCATCGAAAAGATTTTCAAAAAACTTGTCAAGCTGTTCCATAATGAATACGTTATCATAGTAGTGAGGAGCATCTGACTGATGAGTAGGAGCAGCTTGCACAGGTACTTTCTCGGAAGGAGGCTTGGAAGCCAATGGCTGAGTCAGAGTGCGGGGCAAACTTAGCAGCCTTTTCCTTCGGGGCAGAAGCTTTGGGAGCATTATGCTCGATGGAAGGAGCCTCAATTTTCTTCACAGCAGGCTTGGGAATTTTCTCGCCTGGTTTTGTGGTGCGTACTGGAGCATCAACTACCAAATCCTGCAAGTTGATGGCACCAGGATGAGGAGTGGTGTTCACATCTGGTTTCATGGTGACAGTGGTCGGTCGAGTTTTCCTGAGGATGATCTTCTTCGGAGGTGGTTTGGGAACGATAGGAGCCCGAAGATCAGGCAACACCATAGATGTAGTTATGTTCACTTGTTCACTGACAGTGGCAGCAACCTCTTCCTTAGTGAGGGGAGGATCATCATCATCTGAAGAGTCACTTCCAGCAGACTCAACTATCGGCTCAACTACTTTCTTTTTTGGTGCACTCCTTTGTTTGGAAGCAACAATATTGGGATCGTGCTTCCGTTTCGAACGACCTTTAGATTTTCCATCGGCCTTCTTCTTTACTACATCATCTTTAAGAAGGCGATGGTTTTCTTCCTGTCGAGCCTTTTCTTTCTCAGCTCTCTTGGCATTGCGCTATCGTTTTGCAAGCTCTTCAGGATAATCTTCGGGAGTACGAAGGGAAGACGGATGAGCATTTGGAGGAGCTGTTGGTCTCTACGGAGGATCATTTGACTTGATGAGAGAGATTTCCCGGCAGTCACCCCATGGTGGATTAAATGCGAAATTTGGAGCAAATCGGGGATGAACGAATTCATATTCGAACCATATCCGCACCTAGTGGCGGCGAATCCATTGCAGACGTTTTTCTCTATCAATCTTTGATTCTCCTAGAACATTGTCATATTTGTCATGGGAGATGTACTCAACAGTATTTGTATATGCCTTCCCACCCTTCCTTTTCTTCGGAGCATTTTGTTCTTGTTCGATGACATTTTGCTCGGCATGTTTGCGTTTGCTGGCTGATGGGCCTACCGTTGGGCCCTTGGCATTTGGTGCTTTAGATTCGTCGGCTGTGCCTTGAACAGCGTCTTCTCTTTCAGCCATACTCGTTGGACGAGAGGAATCCTCAATAGACTGCATTTCCTTGTGAAAAAGAATAGATGCGAGGGAAAATGGGGATAGGGTTACGAATGCTCACAGCAAGGTTTTGATAAAAACGTTTTCAAAAAAGAATTAGATGCAGATTTTGAGTAGCGTTTCAGATGAAAGAAATGTGCAGGACAAACTAGTGGAATCAAAGATTTGACTAGTTAACGTACTAAGCATTCCTTTCGTACCAGACATAACACAAACCCTAGATCTGAAATTTTTCGGATGTGAGGTACGTCTACAAACCACATCCACACAAGTTACCTATGGGTAAAGATCTGAGAAATGCGGTAAAACACTGAATTTTCTACCGCGGATGAACTCGAACGATGAGAATGGAAGGATGAGTTCGCACTGCACATACCCTAAGTTGGTGATGCCCAGCAGCTATGGCGACGCGGGGAGGAAGATGATCCGCGGCGGCGAGGAATGACTCCGACGACCTCTTTCTGGGAGCGAAGCAGCGAAAAGGGTCGACGACGTCGAGCTCGAGGTGGAGCGGTGCGGTAGGGCTTCGGAGGAAGGCGAAGGCGAGGAGAAGTGGATGCAAGGAAGAAAGGGTGAAACAGTATATATATGCGAGGTGAACAACGGATTTTGGTGAATCTGATCGAACGACCATAGTCGTCGGACCTTTGCGATTCAATGGACCAGATTAACTGTTAGATTCAACGGACCTTTGATCTAGAGCACGTGGCAACAGTCATCAAAGATCGTGGTCCAGACTTGGGCGGGAAACCCCAAATTTTGGACGGCTTTCGCCAAAATGGATTAAGTTCGGAATGAATCTTTATCGTGGTCAAGGACACCAGATAAAGTACCATTACCAGATGAAATTGAGCATTCATAATGGAACAACATAGACCGGATGAGATAGAATAGAGTGAAAACAGGGTCCTAGGTATTTCACTTAGGCAAAGAAAGACAAACACTCGAGAGAAAAGCTATAAGTGAAATACATTCGGACAAACACAAACACGTTCAACCGAATGATAACTCAACGAAGAGAAAATGTGGTGGCGTGACCCACCGTATAAGAACTGTATGACTCCGAGTGTTGCACAATTATCGTGGCACCCAGTTAGTCTAGTTCTTCGTTAATATATTCACTCTCAGAAAGAAAGTCTCACTTTGTCGAAACTTTCAAACTCTTCGAGTGTTATGCACCCATTCCTTCTAAGAAGTGGAAGTGATGGTATGGGTGCCGAGTCCAGCTTACTGCACGTTTGCAGAATCCAGGATATTTAGCTCACACCGTAACGCACATAATCTTTTCTCATCGAGAGGCTTAGTGAAGATATCAGCGAGATTTTCTTTGGTGCTGACATGACTGATGACAATATCCACTCGAGCAACATGGTCACGAATGAAATGGTGTCTGATCTCAATGTGCTTGGTGCAAGAATGCTGCACTGGATTGTGTGCAATTTTGATCGCACTCTCATTGTCGCACAATAAGGGAATCTTCTTGACCTTGATGCCGTAATCCTTCAGAGTCTGCTTCATCCACAACAACTGAGTGCAACATGCGCCAACAGCAATATATTCGGCCTCAGCCGTGGAGAGAGATACGCAATTCTACTTTCTTGACGACCAACATACCAATGATCTACCAAGGAAATGGCATGTCCCCAAAGTAGATTTCCTATCAACCCGGTCACCTACAGAATCTGAGTCTGAATATCCAACGAGGTCAAACTCTGCTCCCTTAGGATTCCATAAACCTAAGGTGGGGGTGTGAGCCAAATATCTTAGAATACGCTTGACTGCTTGGTGATGCGATTCTTTCGGTGCAGCTTGGAAACGAGCACACATACAAACACTCAACATAATGTCAGGTCTGGATGCACATAGATAATCTTTACCGTACACATCAGCGTCCAGCTGACCATTTGTGGGCATTGGAGTTTTGTAGCCCTTCAGTTTGCAATCTTGCATTTTAAACTTCTTCAGGCAATCTTTCAGATATTTCTCCTGAGATATAAACATTCCATTGTCCTGTTGACGTATTTGCAGTCCAAGAAAGAACTTAAGTTCACCCATCATGGACATTTGATATTTTTCAGACATCATGCGTCCGAATTCCATGCTGCAAGCATTGTTAGTACAGCCAAAAATAATATCATCCACCTATATTTGACACATGAATCACTACTGCAGGATGCTGCTAACGCGACACTACGATCAGAGACCCTTTGACGAAACTGTGTGCGATGCATTAATCACAAACGCTGATGTAAAAAAAACCGTAAAAAAAGATGCAAAACGTTTGCGATGAAGGATACATCAAACACGGTTCAGATTTTAGTTGCGTGTGCGATGTGGGGCAGACGGTTCAGTTCAATTAACTGTTTGTGATGAGGTAGAACAAAAGAAACGGGCAGCCAAATGAAGGCGTGTGCGATATACGGCATACAGTTCACTCGGATGAACTATTTGTGATTAGGCAACACAAAAGAAATGGTCAGCCAGATCAAGGTGTGTGCGATATATGGCACATGGTTCACTCAGATGAACTGTTTTCGATTAGGCAACGCAACAGAAACGGTTCAGCCAGATCAAGGTGTGTGCAATGGAGGGCATACAGTTCATTCCAATAAACTGTTTGTGTTGAGCCAAGAGAACAGAAACGTTTCACATAAACAAGATGTGTGTAATACGCGGCAAACATCCAATTACATAGGTGGCTAGTACACACATGATATTTCCACACACCAAAGTAAACTATTACATGCATAATTAACTAGGATAAACGATCATCTGATCATCATCTACTTCTTGTGCTAGCTCGATGTTCCTTCTATGCTAAGTTTCCATTAATTGATGGCGTTTTATGAACACGCCACTGTTCCCTGCCATTTCCTCACCGGTTTCCTGCCACCCAACGATATTGCGCATAAACCTAGGCGGCGCACGATGCACGGAAGCAACAAGCGCAGCCTGTAGCACATCCACCTTTTCCAAGCATGCCAACCCACCAAAGCGCCGCCTCTGCCATCAACCTCATCGACGAGGAAAACGAGAAGGCGCCATGGCCCGTCGAGGCCGAGGCGCTCCCCGGCAATGCGATAGACAACGCCGTGATGCGCGTCATCGCCCGGGTTGAGCAGACCCTTGGCGCATGGTGCTTCAGCGCCGCGGATCAAGATAGGCATGTCAGTGCTGAGAGGCTGCAGCTCGCCGCACAACATGATCGATGGCGCACCGCAGAGCAAGCTAGGCGTGTCCGCGCCGATAGGCTGCGGCTCGCCGCACGGCGAGACCGTTAGAGCGCCGCAGAGCGAGAGGCACGGCGCGCTGCACAATAAGAACGGATCCATCGGCGCTTGCCTGCTGTCGACTGGGCGTCGCAGCTGGGTACACATCCCGTCAGTACCCCCATTCCTCGCCAGGAGTGGGCAGAGGCCCTCTGTGCCGTACTTGCACCGGACGCCCGCCGCGCCGTTTGCATGGGTCGCGCCGTTCGCCTTGTCCGTGGCCCGCTCGATGCCAACGCGCTGGTCGCTAGGCTCGACCGCCTCCTTGGCCCAGGTGTCCACCTGGGCGCAGTAGAGGAACATGGCCGTCGCATCCTCGAGCTGGTGATCTTCGATGAAATAGCCAACTTGGAGCTCGAGATAGCGCTCCATATGTACCGCGAGCGTGTCGACCGCTTGGACGAACGCCTACACGAGTTCAGGCAGAGCCAAGCGCTACCGTAAGCAAGGGCTGCTAGTCATGGTCTCATGGACGCGTTTTATTTTGTTGAGTCGTTTCGACGTGGATCGCTATGTATTCACAGCAATCATAATATTGCTCTGTTTCAATGTGTGTGTACTCTGTTTTCCGTTCTTATATGTTCTGTTTCAATGTGTGTATATATGCTTTCCATTCTGTATATGTGAATGATAACAGCTAGATACAAATTAGTTTACAAAAACAGATAGAAAATGGAATTCATAATATATATATATATTAATTGTTCATTAGTTCATCACAGAATATATATAATATCATCACATATACGTGATGATACTTAACACTACAAAAAAAATACACTTCCGTGATGGTACGTGTTTGTCACAGTAGGTCATGTTTTCTGTCATGCATGTAGATACATGACGATTTTATGACAGAATCAAGATAGTCATACCTGTGCTGTCGTAGAAGTGTTCCACGACATTACCAAAATTATCATCACGGAAGTGTCCACTTCCATGACGATAATGGCGCGTTATGGAAGTGCTTTCGTCAAGGGTAACCAACACGTGGCATCCACCGTAACGGGTCGGCGTTAAGCTATCGGGTTCCGGTTTGATTCCGATAACTCGTTAACAGCCCGGACCAATGGGGATTTTCCACGTGTAAAATTCTCAATGGCCAGAGGAACCACGTGCCGGCTCACCGTTGGGACAAATGTCATCCACTCATTGGACCGGAGGCGCCTATGATACGTCGACACATGGCACGGCCCAACAGAGGCCCATTCCGGTGGAAAGGCCGGCCCGTTTGACTTGGTCAAAAGGTAGCGGGCCGGCCACCGGAAAGCTTGTTAACGGCCTGTTCGCATATAGCCCATTTACAGCCCGCTAACTCACGGCCCATTACGGCCTATCCGAATTAGGCCCAATAGCGTCATCTGGGCCGTCCAATATGATTCCAGCCCGTTGTAACTTCTAGCCCATGTATGGCCCATGACGTCTTTCGGCCCATATGAGGCCCTTTTAACTCTTGGCCCATTAACGGCCCGTGGTGAAACTGGCCCGTAATGAATAGTGTATCGCTTTATACCCATTAACGGCCCATTATTCCATTGGGCCGTTTCCGGCCCGTGTTATCTTTCAGCCTTCTCAGGGCCCATTTATTCTTGGGCTGATTTGCAGCATTCGATTACTTACGGTCCATTACTGGCCTGTTCTGATTGTGGGCCAAATTCAGCCCGTGGTTAAAGTCGGCCCGTGTGTGGCCCGTTAATCCATTGGGCCGTTTTCATAGCATCATCAAATACAGCCGATTAACGATGGCCCGTTATGGTCGGCCCATGAACGGATGATTCCAACTCTAGCCCGTTTATGGCCCATAATGTGGTCCGTTATTGGCCCATGTTTGGCCAATCGATCATACGGCCCGTAGAAGGCCCATTGATGCTACGGCCCATAGAAGGCCCATTGTTTCTACGGCCCGTAGAAGGCCCACTGTTTCTACGGCTCGTAGGAGGCCCATGGTCACTACAGTAAATATGTAGCCCATGGTTATTGTGGCCTAGTTTTAAAAAATAGGTTATTGCGGCCACTAGCAAACCGCGGAAAAAGAACTGCACTGACTACAAGCAAACAAATAAACAAGACATCAAGGAAATAAATAAGCAAGCAACTTATGCTAGGCTATCACGTCTATTACACATATTACATCCACTGGGCATCAAAGTTCGCCACCAATGCAAATATGGGGAACAAAGTAGCATATTACATACATTGGTTGTCAAAGTTGGCGACCAGTGCAAATAAACGCCGCAGCAAAACAAGTCCAGCACTGAAACCACTTCACAAGAGCTCAAGAAACAATATCCTGGGTATCCACCATGCTGGCAAGACTCTTAGCAAGCTTATTAGCTTTCTCTTGTTTGGCGCTTAAATCCTCCAGCGATTGCTGTTGCACCAGAAAGTATGCATCTGAATTCTGCAGGGACTTCCTCAGTCCTTCGGTTTCCTGTCGCAGCACATCTGATTGATGTCTTTCAACTTGAAGTTGAGACTCAAGAAGCCGAACTAATTCAGGCAGCGAGTTCGAAGAGCTGGTGCCAGCAGTAGTGGCCAGTAACTCGAACACTACATCAAGACAGGACTTTGGGGTTGTCTCAGTGTGTTCAATATAGTTTTTATCAGCTTTCTTGGAGACCAACAGGGATGTCTCACTATCTTGAGCCTTATCTGCATTACTTCCTTTACCATTGCATAACGGGGTACTCTTCTCCAATATTTTGTCCGCATTCTAAAAGAGAAACAAGCAGACAGATCACATATTTACCATGTTGTATATGAAACTCATTTTGATAAACCAGTTCAGTAGTAAGGTGGACAGGATAACAGCATGAAACAATCATATATCTATGTAGTATGGTCATTGTATGGTCTATATCATTCTAGTTTATGTTGCCAAATGAAGATAGAGACAATTAAAATCATATCTATTTAAGACAAAGCAGCATAGACAGAATATAAGTGTGGGAAACTACACAGCAATAACAACAGTTGTAATGTGCATGGCATGAGAACATAATTGTTTATTCAATTGAAACTGAAATCAACATAGAGCAAGTTACAACAGCAAACACATTAAACAAACAGGTTTAAAACATACTTGTTGCGCCATTGGAGTTTCAATTGCATCCTTCAAATTTGAAATTATTTGGTATGAGTAAATACAGTGATGCAAGAGCAAAGGAGTATGAACCATAGCTACGGAACCTAACCTGAAAACAATTCTTCTTCTGCTTTAAGCGTTGACTTGGGGTTCGGAGTGGTGATCCTCGTGCTTTGGGCACTGCAGTTGCCTTACTAACTGCTCGTGTTTGGGTGCTCTGTGGTGGAGACGGTATTGTGTCAACTGGAACTGGGTTACTATCTGTTGGGGTTGGGGTTAGAAGGGGTGTAGCTGGTTCTCTGTCCAACTGGGTAGGGGTACAATCTGCGTGAGTCTGGGTTATGTGTGGTGGGGCTGGTTTTTGGGCAAGTACAACCATGGTTCTATTTGCATCGACGGGTAGCACGATCTTTTCTGAAGACCGTGTTTTTACTCCCATAGATACTGCCATCACCCCCTCCAATTCAAATGGCTGATAAACAAGAAAAGTAATTGAATGTACAAACATTCTAAGATAGACAGGTGCAATGGATAGTAGGGAAGAAAACAGGGCATGAAATAATTCAAATTTATGTTGTCTAACTAAACAGGATAGCATGACATAATTTCACATATATGATGGCTAATTAAACAGGATAGCATGACACAATTTCACATATATGATGGCTAACTAAACATGATAGAATGACATACTTCAAAATATGATGACTATGTAAACAGGATGACATGATATAACTATACGATGTGTCTATTAAAGTGGTTGTCATGCCATAATTCACAAACATGCCGTCGATGGAAACATGATGGCATGATATAATTCACGGATAGAATGACATAATTCAAAATATGATGACTATGTAAACAGGATGAGATGATATAACTATATTATGTCTTTAGAAAATGGGTTGGCATGCCATAATTCAGATACATGCTGTCTATGTAAACATCATGGCATGACATAATTCAAATATATGATTTATATACTAAGCAAGTGAGCAGAGGGCAATCGCATATATGATGTGTCAACTAAGGAGATGGCATTCAATATTGTGTATATGATGTAAAAACTAAGCATTGCAAGATAACATATGCATGATATGAGTAATATAACCCTGCCAAGTTTGAGCATACACCTCAGGGGGAAAATAGGACTGGTCATCTGCCTCTGAATCCTCCTCTGAGGAGCTATCCATAACCAGCAAGATATCTGCTTCAACATGTAGAATTGTCTGCTCTGAAGACCTTGTTTTCACTCCAGATTTATCCATCACCAATTCAAATGGCTGATGCATAGGAAGAGCAGTTGAATATACAAACATTGTCGACAAATGGAATGAGTAATACAAAAAAAGGATGGCATGATATAATTCACATATATGACGCTTGGCTAAACAACATGGCATTGCATAATTCACATACATAATGCCTTGCAACAAGATAGCATTGCATAATTCACATATATAATGTCTTGCAACAAGATGGCATTGCAAAATTCACATATATGGTAATTAGACACTAAACAGGTGGCATTCACACAAAGCATGTCTAAACTAAGCAAATGACATGCCAATGCAAGACACCATATGCATGATATGAGCAATATAACCCTGCCAAGTTAGAGCATGCACCTCGGGGGGAGGGGGGGGGAATACGACTGGTCATCTGTCTCTGGATCCTCCTCTGAGGAGCTATCCGTAACCAGCAAGACATGCGCTTCGTCAGATAGCATTGTCTGCTCTGAAGACCTTGTTTTCACTCCAGATTTTTCCATGACCGTGTCGAATGGCTGATGCATAGGAAGAGTAATTGAATGTACTAAAATTGTTGACAAATCTAATACGTAATAAAAAAAGGATGGCATGATATAATTCACATATAAGATGACTGGCTAACCAGGATGGCATTGCAAAATTCACATATATGATGCCTAGCTGGCTAAACAAGATGGCATTGCATGATTCACATATATGATATAGAAACTAAACAGATGGCATTCACACAATGCTTGTCTAAACTAAGCAGATGACATATTTTATGTATAAAGTAAGCAATGCAAGGCACCATATGCATGATATGACCAACATCAGCATGCTAAGTTAGAGCAAAAGACCTCAGGGGGTAAATAGGAGTGGTTTGCTCCCTCTGAATCCCCCTCTGAATAGTTATCTTCCTCTTGATTACAGTCTGTAATGGGGGGAGGGGGGGTTGCTTTTGTGCCCACCATGGAGCGACGTCTGCATGAAATTTTATTGCCACGCAAGGCTCATCTCTTTTGCTCTACATGTTCAGTACCATTGTGTACAATAACTGAAATGCATAGGAATAAAACATAGTGAGATTATGTAAGGAGTGCATGCACAAATCCAGAGTGATGGTAGCAAACTATGGATAGACCCAAAACCAATGATAGCAGGCAGATAATAGCTTCAGTTAAAAAATACAGATAATGGCTCCTTTAATGTTTGTTTCCACCCAACATGAAACTCATAGTAGACACCCGAGATTAACCAGATAGTAGACAGATAGTATTGATTGCTGCCCCAATATGTACCCCACAACCATTTAAAAACTCAAGTTTGAGCATTAGTTTGGACCTGACTCGGAGTCTAATCGGTGAACAGGACGATAAAGTAGCATGTCATCATATTAAGCGATGCATAACGAAAGCAGACACGAAAGAGTGCGACCTCTCTTGCGGCCCCGTGTAGTCCTCAAGGTCATCTACTCAGTTGATGATGGTAATGCAGTTGTCGTGGCTGTCGGTGGCGGGGAAGAAGATCTGAGGCGGCGAAAGACAGTCTGGAGGGCGGATCCCTGCTGTGGTGAACCCGTCCGTTGTTGGAGCAGCTGAGCTGGGGTGGACCACAGTGCAGCAGGAGCGGGACAAACCACACAAGGTTTTCTTTGACACATATCTGTAACAGAAGTAATTTTGTAAGGGCTTGTTTGAATTGGAGGATTCTAACAATGTAGGGATAGGAAATACACAGGAATAGGATAGGAATGCACGTGCAAAACAGAGAATTTAAAAACACAGGATTTCTACCAATCTGAGTGTTTGGTTCACAAGAATTGGAAGATCACAGGATGCAAAGAAGCATGGTGAGATTAAGTCAAACCACAAGAAAATGTAAAGTTATAATGCTATTATGCTACTATCTCTTAGTCTTGCGCTTCATGAATAGGAATTTGAAAAGGAGGACAAGTGGATATTAAAATTCTTACGGTTTTTCTTTCAAGGAGACACTAAAGGAACAAATCCTATAGTTTTCCTTTCCTCCATTCCTTTGTACCAAATGCATGAATAGTAGTACCATAGGAAACTTTCCAATTCCTATGTTTTTCCTTCACTTTTCCTTTCAAGCACTGGCGATTCTAGTAGGCAGGCTTGAACAGGGAAAAGCCTACACTCAAAAAATGTTTTTGTGCTACTTCTACTACTTTGGACCCAGGCCACTGCCCTACTAGCTCAACTCCCAGGCCCATCTACAAATGCACAGCTCAAACGCGCAGAAATAAATAATGATGGCGTTCAAGAGAGTCCATCACGGATAGCTAAGTTGCCTGGTACCTCACTGCTTGTCATATAGTAGGAGAAACTAATCGCACTTCATGTTAATACGTGTGCTCAGTGGACAATATATATAACAAGTAGAGTAAAAAAGCGATGCAACAAGTGTACAACCTCTTTGGCGAAGCCATGTCGATCTCAGCATGATTGGGTTGGTCGGTGAGAATGCTTCGGCTGATTTGGCTGTCGGAGGAGGGGAAGAAGATCTTACACATCTGGAGATGGAGTCGGGGGTACTGCTTCGCTGTGATGGAGGGTTTTGTCATTGGAGCAGCTCCGGTGAGTTGTACGATGGCGAGGCTGAAGCAGGACAAGAGAGACAACGTTAACCTGAGTGGAATTCTAATAGCATCTCCAATAGATGATGTAAAATACATAAACACAAAGTGCTAGATGTAAAATACATCAGCCGCACATCTCTGAACTTAACTGTCGAAACTGAATTTAACTGTCGAAACTGAATTTTACTGTCGAAACTGAATTTTGCTGTCAAAACTGAATTTTACTGTCGAAACTGAACGCACTAGTAGCAGAAAAGAAGTAGCAGCAGCAGCAGCGCCCAGAGCAGCAGCGCGTGCGAGAGCCGGGGCAGCTGGTCGTGTAGTAGCATCTCGGGTAGCATCTACAGGGGCTCGAGCGAGAGCAGGATCTGCTGCTCGCGCAACAGCAGTGCGAGCAAGAGTAGAGCAGCAGTGCAAGCAAGAGCAAGAGCGAGAGCAGCAACGCGAGCAAGAGCAAGAGTAGACCAGGCAGGTGACCGAGAGCAAGAGCAGAGCAGCAGCGCGAGCGAAAGCCAATGCAGCAGCAACTCCTACTGATGTGGACGTCGCCGCCAAGGGAGCGACACCGTGGAGGAAGTGGCCGACGACGCCGCCGTAGATGGAGCCGCGCCATGTCGGCTCAGGACCAAGCGCCGACAGCACCATGAGATCGAATCAAGAAGAAAATGCAGCGATTAGTGTAGAACCTCTTTGGTGGTACCGATTAGGCCTCAGCTTCATCCGAGGAATCGGTGATGATGCTGCTCTTCCGGTGGTGCAGGTGAAGACGGCGGTGTGGGAATGGAGGTGGCACGAAAGACGAGGGGAACGTCGGGGCAGCTCCTTGGAGGTGGAGGACGGGGTGGCTGAACCAGCGGGACGACGAGATCGACGAAGGATCCTCATCCGGTGCGGTGGATGAGGGACGTCGAGGTGTTGCTGTGGACGACGTCGTCGGGGAAGAGGCTCCGGCTTGGTGGGCGGACGGAGGAGGGTGTGGGGCTTCGCGGGTTTTCGCGGCCTCGGTGTATGAATGGGGGGCGGAGGGGATGGGAGGAACCATGGCTTAGGGACGCGCTTGTCCGAAATGTGGGGTAAGTTATGAAAGTACCCCCACCAATTTGAGCTAGGCGGTTCTTTCGGTTCAAGGCTATCACGGGCATTTCGCTTGTCGTGATTTCGCAGGAGGTGGCAGTTTTCACGCGCGTTGTAATTTTTGGATAGCAAGGCGCGGGTTGAGATGGAGGGAATTTTCGGAGCACAACGAGACAAAGAGATATCTTAAAATTTCGGGGTAACAAGGCGCGGGTTGAAGAGGCGGGAGTTTCGCAGCATGATAGACATAGATGCTAGCTTGAAATTTTGGCATAACAAGGCGCGGCTTGAAATTTCGGGAGAACAAGCTCAACATGTACAAAAAAAGACAATCCGCACCTCACTAGAGAGAGCCATGTCCCGTTTTACTATATTACTAGAAATGCATTAAAATACAACAACAAAAAACTAAAAAAATCGGGACAACAAACTTAACATGTACAGTACCAAATCAATTTGCATTTCCCTCAACAATAAAAAAACAATTCGTGTTGTCTAGCAGATGGAATAATTTGAGTACATTTTCCCTGTTTGAATGGGATTGTACTCGGGTTAGTTATACAACCATCTAAATATTATCTTCACAACACATGACATGAATATAGGAGTAGTAAATTCCCATATAAATATGAACTACATGTACATACGATCTCGAATTCAAATATATGTATCCATTTTATGTTGAATTCAAATCATATATAGTACATGTACGCTCTAGCTAGATGTTCGGAATCTAAACCATGTATGATACTAAGTACAATGTGTTTAACACGCACAACACACACACACCCACACACATCATTTAGACTAGTAAAGTACACGTGCATTGCACGCATGAGATTTGACAACTAAATTATGAATAAATATCACATTATAGCATGTAAGCTTTGAGTCATATATGCATGATGTAGATGTTCGTTTAATTCCTATAGTTCATCTCATTCGAAATTAATTAGTTTTTATAAAAAAGCTAATCTATTTTAAGATTCATGGAATTGTGCGTTGTAAAGCATAAACTTAAAACAAATAATGGCAATTCATCTAGAAAAAAATTGGGCAATTATGATACGGAAGATTCTAGAACAAAGGAGAAGTTCTTGTGTTTTGAGGTTTGTGCATTATGCTTAAGTTCAACCATGGAGTCTTCTAGATTGTACATGTGGCAAAATCTGGTGGAATGTAGATGATATCCAACGGTCAGTAGTGCTCGTATTTGCCATCTCTGCACCGTCGGATTGGCTTCATCCAATGACAATCTTTCAAAGTTATTCGCACACTATATAGGGGTATAGATATGTGATGTGAAAGCCACCCATCATCTCCAATTTGAAATGTGTGTCCATGCACGGATGCAATGTGGCCAAATGATGCCTGCCATCGGTATCTCAAATTCAAATCAGTCTGACCTTGTTCAATGTGTATACAGTATAGCATGCCCATTTCCAAACCACACCACACATATCTCAGTTATATTCATGCATGCATGGGTTTCAAACATCATGATCTCTTATTCAAATATTTGAATTCAATTGATTATGACCTCACCTAGTCTTTTACACCCACACAGTCGTCTTCTCTTTATATTTGTACAACTAACTTTCTCTCGTGCATGCATGCACACACACTACCACTCGGCATTATCCATCGCACATATGCAATCTTTTTCTTCAGGTCGGTCTCCCATGCATGCACACACACACACACCTCCCCCTCTTCATCACTTCGGGCATTCTTTATCTCTCACATGTGCAACGATCGATGTTCCTCTATGTGTGTATATATATAGCTAGGTCTTTCCCAGTTTACCACACAAACCAATCGATCTATATATTAGTCAGGTTTCACCCTCTTTCACACGTACACATCGATCAATCTATACCTCTCTATATAGGATTACATAGCTGATACACCCACATTATCTATCCATCGTCCCCCTCTCATCATCCATGCCTTCCGCTTCATCTCTCAGACGCGCGCACCGTGGCGAAGACAGGGGGCAGCAAGGGCCCTGCCCCCCCCCCCTAACATCACTATATACTGAGGCTAATATGAATGTGATCAGTAGATCAACTGCTGGTAAAATGGTTTAAGTTGATGAATTGGCCCTCACCGTAAAGGGTTAGCAATGCTTGACCCCCTAGCTCATTTATTTTTCATGGCTCCGCCACTGCGCCCAACCGTGCACGTTCTCGCCCCCTCTCTTTAAATATCGATCTTGCACTTGTGCACTCCTTCATAGTCTTCCTCCACTTGGCCCCTCGCACGATCTTCTAGCACCCCACCCCCCATATCCCAGTGCTTGTACGCTCGTAGAGCTCTTCCCTCTATCGATCTCGCGCGGTCGACCCCTCCCCTCCCTTCTCGTATATCACCCCGACCCCATACACATACATGTATGTATATAGGCCTCTCCTTCACACAAACTGCATTGACACGTATTCCCTCACCATATCTTAGTATCTCTCACACACACGGACTATGTGTGCGAAAGAGAAGAGGTGCACACACGTACTCGTTCCCACATACAAACGCGCGGGTGCACGGTAGAGCACACTTGTACAAAAAATGAGCGTGTAGAAAGGCTTTAGATGACGTGCCACTAGTCTATATCTATACCTATATATCTATATCTATATCTATACCCCTATATTGAGTACGAATAAATTTGAAAGATGGTCGTTGGATGAAGCCAATCAGACGGTGCAGAGATGGCAAATCCGAGCACTACTGGCCATTGGATATCATCTACATTCCACCAGATTCTGCCACATGTACAATCTAGATCGACTCCATGGTTGAACTTAAGCATAATGCACAAACCTCAAAACACAAGTACTTCCTTTGTTCTAGAATCTTATGTATCATAATTGCCCAAACTTATTTTCTAGTTGAATTGCCATTATTTGTTTTTACTTTATGCTTTACAACGCACAATTCCATGAATCATAAAATAGGTTAAATTTTTTATAAAAACTAATTGATTTTGAATGAGATGAACTATAAGAATTAAACGAACGTCTATATCTTGCATATATGACTCAAAGCTTACATGCTATAGTGTGGTATTTATTCATAATTTGGTTGCCAAATCTCATGCGTGCAATGCACGTGTACCTTACTAGTACTTCCAGTATGTACAAAACACGTAAATTAGAATTCCAATGGCACGCTACACAGTGTCTCTCCCTTTTTCAGTTAATATATTATGATTAAAATGATGTGGAGGCATCCATGAAGCCACGTGGCACATGTGGAGGCGTTGTCGCGACCTCCTTGTGTGGATTGATCACAGTGACACGCTGCTGGTTCTAGAAGAATGTATTGGTCCTCTCTCACGCATACTGGCAGTACATGCAGGAAGCAAAGATGTGCACGCATGCACTTAATCCCTCGCACGCACACGTGGGTACACGGTGGGACGCATTTTTGTACGAAGATCCACCCCATGTGATAATTTGACGCGTGTAAAGTCGTTCACTTCATTGATGGTCAATTAATACAGTGCATGCAAATTGAGTGGACGTGAGGGAGGAAGTAGTTGAGAAAGACATTACTACTCCACTGCGTGCATGCGAGTAGTTAAATCATGGGTTGCTACTTCCATTGGTCTCCTTCGTATTTTGTGCCAATTTTTGACCATAATTTTAAGTAACACAATATTTATGCATGTCATAAAAATTAATGTCATCGAAAACTATGTTCAAATGTGATTCCAATGATATAATTTTTGGTGACATGCATTAACATTTTCTTAGTTAAATTTTTGGTCAAAAATTGGCACAAAACAAAAAGGGGGCCAATAAACCAGGACGCAGGCAGGATGATCAATTTTTGCCTAGGTTACTGTTGGTGGCCTTTGTATTTAAATATGGATGGAGTGGAGTAGTACTATCTTTATCTTAGCCTCGTAGGGCTCTCCCAGTGCCTACGCTTGCCTCCCCGCCTCGCCCACCGGATCCCGCCATGGAGGATCCCGCCATGGATAATCCCTTAGATCCCAGGATCCCGCGAGCTGCCCTCTCGCTGCGGCCCGCACCACTGCCGCCTTTGAGCGAAACCCACATGTGTTTCAGAGGGGATCCATTGCTCTGGAATCACAGATCGGTGGCGCCAGAGGACATGCTAGGGCTGCGTTTCAGGTGGTGGGTAGCAAGGGCAAATTGGATCGAGGAAGAATCGTATCGATTGGAGACAAGTTCGAAGGAGCTGCGCTTGGCGAAGCACAAGGCGGAGGCGCAAGTCGATCTCAGGGGAGAGATGCTGAGGGATGTCAGCATCTGGCAGCATCGTGTTGATTTCGAGCTGGGGCTAATGGCAGAGATCATATTCAGGGAGTCGACTGCGTAGGAAAGAACGCGCATGCCTGCGGAATGGCATGAGCAGCCGGTGCAACTGTTCAAATGGGCGGTAGGAGAAGCCAAATTGCGGGACCAGCTGTGGCGGCGCCAATGGGCATGCATCGTAGGCGAGGTGAGCTGCCCTCCTTCCCCGACAGCGATGCAGTGACCTACTCGGTTGCTGCTGCAGTGAACTTGCAGCGCCATGGCGGTTTGCGACCGTGATAATCACTCCATCTATATGTATTGTATTCCTGTGAAAATACTTGGTCGTTTGGAAAAAGATGGTAGTAATTGATTTATCACTAGTTTTTGAATGCTTGGTCGTGACAATCACCTGAAGCCACAACCAGAAGTCTCCATCGCGTAATACCTACGGTCGGTCGCACCAACAGATGGTCGATCGGACCCGTGTCTCACCGAAGGGACACGCATCGTCTTGGTCTGACATGTACGACCAGTTACATCACTGACTTGTGCAACCGCATTTGAGCAGTAGTACTTGAAATTTGTGTTCCAGGAAACTCATCGGGAGCCGTTTCGGGCCTCGAAACCAAAACCATCAATTAATCTTTAGCTTGTTCCCATCACATTCCAAAGTAGTACTACCATGCTATAATTAAGTGCAAACCTGCCCACACCTAGTACGTATCAAACCTGAATGTGTTCCCACTATGCAGGTTTTATAGTACTAGTACTGGTACTAGGTTATAAAAAGGGGAACTACCTAGCTGAAAATCACTCTAGCTTCCTCCTCATAAGTCTTTCTTGTTCATCCGTCCTTGCCATGGCCGGTGTGCAGAGCTCTAGGTCGAGAACTACTCGTAACAAGGGAGCGGCGACCAAGGCCGTGAAAAAAAAGAGGGCTCGCCACCTCGCAAAGACCTCGAAAGATCTCTCATGGGCAGGCGAGGGCTCCCAGGAGCGCCCTAGCCGTGGAGGCAAACATGCCGAGCTGGCGGTGCTGGAGTCGTTATCCCTCGACGACATGCTCGATCAACTCAATAAACAGAAGGAGTTCATCGACGGCTTGGTGGAGTTGCTGAAGGAGAGCCTCGACGACATGCCCACTGAGCTCAATGAGCAGGGGGAGTTGATCGCCAGTTTGGTGATGCTGCTGAAGGAGAGCATTGCCTCGGGTAAGAAGGCGACCGGCAAAATCCTGCAACTTTAGGAGGACAAGGCGAAGCTCTGCCACGAGCTCAACCTGCTGAAGGAGGAGAACGCCGACTGGAAGAAGCTGCATGAGAAGAGTAGTTCCTCAGTGAAGATGCTGCACGCCCTCATCATGGAACAGAAGGAGGAGTTGGCGAAGCTCCACATCGAGCACCCGGCTACTATCAAGGTACGTAATGCGGCCGTGGAACAGATGATGAAGGCACGCGTCAAGAAATCCCGTGTCATGGACAGAATGAAGAAGATGGCAGAGGAGATGCATGAGGAGATGGAGGTCGTGGAGGCGATGAAGAAGCAGTTATGACTCCACGGCCAGCAACCCTTCATCTAGTAGAGAGCAGCGCCCCAGATTTGTGTGTGCGTCTTCCTTCTTTTTTTGGGGGGTTAATCTTCCTTCTTCTTTTGCTCCTGTGTTTCTTCTTTTGCTTCGGGTGTTTCGCCGCACGTGTCACGTTCTCTGCGATGCATGAATAGAACAATGCTAACGATGAGCAGCGTCGTGGGATCGATGACTAGCAAATTAGATCATTTTTTATCGCCATCTCGGCTACGGTATTTCGTGCTCCTCCGTCATACTAGTACTCCAGTGGAAAATTTGAGTATACCTCACGGTTCTTTACTCCTCCTCAGGTCGTCGGCAACATTTATACGAGCAGTCAAATCACAAGGCCCCACCTTCCAGCAGTAATGAGCCATCAAATCACAAAGGCCCTCGCCTCTCGTGAAACCGATCAAGCGAGACTGCCCCGCCCTCTAGCCTTTTAAATGTATACTTTTGTACAGTAGTAGTATCGATGGATTGCGCCATGGAGCAAAACTAACAAGATGAAATTAAAGAAAAAAGGTGGTACATATATAGAGCGCTCGTCGCCAAATTATGCATACAGTACTATTAAAAAAGCTAGTACGTGCTTAGATGGGGTGCTAAAGTCTATTAAAGAAATTAGCATACCTATTTAATTCTTTGACAACTAAACTCCTTCATGCTTTGGGTAAACTTCTCTCATTTAAGTTTTTTTAGAATTACATATCTCATTTAAGTGTTTTGCGTATGTGGCATGCTTAGAGCGTGGTTAATAGTATAGCCAACTGCTGGCTAAATGATGTTGGCCATATATATTGTACGTATATAATGTGAAGAAACAAGTGGTAGTACTACCAACTACAAGATGAACTGTAAGAAATACTAGTATGTACGTACTGAAGAGTTAAAGTAACGAGAAGGAACATAACATAGTTCTGCTGGGGGCTCAACACAACACACCCCTCAAATAAAACTAAGCACCCTGAAATTAAACTAAGCAACTAATCCGGTAGACACTGCATTAGAACCACCATGAGCAACGACACTGCCACCTTACTCGGACTCCTCATCCACGTGCTCGACTTCGTCCTTGTCCCTCTTCCTCTTGGCCGATACTTCTTTGCTTGAACCGCACACTTGGCTCTCGCTCTTCATCCAACCCTTGTAGATATTGAAACAAAGGTAGGCATCCATTGCAGTGTACTGGATGTGGTCTCTATCTAGTACATTCCACTGCCATGTAAGATGAAACTCGGGCGGAGGTTTTGTCAGTTTACCGTACGAAGGATCAACCATGGCTCCTACCAGGGTTAGCATTGAAGGCTGACGGGAGGGCACCAGCCCATTCTTCTGGAGGTCGAAGGGCTGGCCTACAACGAGGCCTATCCGACTCAGGACTCTTCTGTCGTTCGTAAAGTCTACAGTAACAAATTTGACTTTGTATCCCACGAGGAAGTTCTTAAAATCCTCGCACTCAACGTCGGCATGGCATATGTGCTAGACCAAGCAAAAGTTCTACACGCAAACCTGGATCACGGCAGGCTTGTTCCTCTCTTCCTCCTTTAGATTCTTCTCTTTTCCCAGGACTGTGGTGTACTCAACATCTAGCCCAGCGACCCACTCATCACCATTTGACTTTTCGAACATGGGTCTGAAGCGAGCAAGGCATCCTTTCATCGTTGCGGAAGAACGGGTGTAGATGATGTCGAACTCATCACCGGTGATGGTTCTAACCTTGTACTCACCGCCGATCATGGAGATTTGGGACACCATGGATTTGGGAGGAGGGTTAGGATTAGTGGAACTGCTGTAATGTGAAAGGACGGGACGACTAGGAGCGAACTGCCGTAATGTTAAAGGACGGCCGGGGATGAGTAGGAGCGAACTGCTAGCGGTTTTCCGATTGTAAAAATGCTTGAGTGGGTCGTGCGAACGGCATGGTAGTGGCTTGCCCGGTGGATAAATGGATTCATGCACAGTACTATGGGGGCCCAATTAGATGTCATGTCTAGTAGATGCCCAATTAAATGGCTTCATGCACCTGCGTGTGATGCGGCTTGAAGCTACGTCGGTATTACCCCAAAGAGGAAGGGATGATGCAGCACAGCGGTGGTAGGTATTTCCCTCAGTGATGAAACCAAGGTTATCGAACCAGTAGGAGAACCAAGCAACACTACGTAAACAGCACCTGCACACAAATAACAAATACTCGCAACCCGACATGTAAAAGGGGTTGTCAATCCCTTTCGGGCAACGGCGCCAAAAATTGGCAAACGGACATGAGAGAGTAGTAAATATTGATAGATCGAACGCCAAATAAAATAAAGTGCAACAAGGTATTTTTGTAATTTTGGTTAAATAGATCTGAAAATAAAAGTTGCAAATAAAGAAAAGAGCGAATAGCAAAACAGATCTTGAAAGCAAATATATTGGAAAAGAGACCCGGGGGCTGTAGGTTTTACTAGTGGCTTCTCTCGAGAAAAATAGCAAACGGTGGGTGAACAAATTACTATTGGGCAATTGATAAAACTTCAAATAATCATGACAATATCCAGGCAATGATCATTATATAGGCATCACGTCCAAGATTAGTAGGCCGACTCCTGCCTGCATCTACTACTATTACTCCACACATCGACCGCTATCCAGCATGCATCTAGTGTATTAAGTTCATGGAGAAATAGAGTAATGCAATAAGAACGATGACATGATGTAGACAAGATCTATTTATGTAGAAATAGACCCCATCATTTTATCCTTAGTAGCAACGATACATACGTGTCGGTTCCCCTTCTGTCACTGGGATCAAGCACCGTAAGATCGAACCCACTACAAAGCACCTCTTCCCATTGCAAGATAAATAGATCAAGTTGGCCAAACAAAACCCAAATATCGGAGAAGAAATACGAGGCTATAAGCAATCATGCATATAAGAGATCAAAGAAGACTCAAATAACTTTCATGGATAAAAAGATAGATCTGATCATAAACTCAAAGTTCATCGGATCCCAACAAACACACCGCAAAAAGAGTTACATCATATGGATCTCCAAGAGACCATTGTATTGAGAATTAAATGAGAGAGAGAAAGCCATCTAGCTACTAACTACAGACCGGTAGGTCTACAAAGAACTACTCATGCATCATCGGAGAGGCACCAATGGAAGTGGTGAACCCCTCCATGATGGTGTCTAGATTGGATATGGTGGTTCTGGACTCTGCAGCGGCTGGAATTGATTTTTGTCGACTCCTCTAGGGTTTCTGGAATATTGGGGTATTTATAGAGCAAAGAGGTGGTTCGGGGGGTACCCGAGGTGCGCACAACCCACCAGGGCGCGCCTGGGCCTCCAGGCGCGCCCTGGTGGGTTGTGCTCCCCTTGGAGCACCCCCCAGGCGCTTCTCCGGCCCACTGGATGTCTTCTGGTCCAAAAAAAATCACAAAAAGTTTTGCTGCGTTTGGACTCCGTTTGGTATTGATTTCCTGCGATGTAAAAAAACATGCAAAAAACAGCAACTGGCACTTGGCAGTATGTCAATAGGTTAGTAACAAAAAATGATAGAAAATGACTATAAAATGATTGTAAAACATCCAAGAATGATAATATAACAGCATGGAACAATCAAAAATTATAGATACATTGGAGACATATCAGCATCCCCAAGCTTAATTCCTGCTCGTCCTCGAGTACGTAAATGATAATAACCGAATTTTTGATGTGGAATGCTGCCTAACATGTCATCTCATATTCTTTCCTTTATAGCATGGACATTTGGACTTTTATATGGTTCAAAGCAATAGTCTAGTTTTGACATGATAACTTAAATACTCAAGCATATCAACAAGCAACTATGTCTTTCAAAATATCAACGCTAAAATAAGTTATCCCTAGCCCATCATGCTCAACCATTGATCCATTCATGAAACACACTCGAATATTAACTACACCCAATGCTCAAGTACGATCATAGTGCCTCCTAGTTGGTGCTTTATAAGAGAAGATGGAGACTCAAATTAAAAATAAAAATTGCATAAAGTAAAGAAATGCCCTTCGCAGAGGGAAGTAGGGATTTGTAGAGGTGCCAGAGCTCAAAGCAAAAAATTTAGTGATAAAAACATTTTGGGAGGTGTGCCTTTCCCACCAACGAAAATGACTTAGAGTTCCCAACACTTTCCATGCTAGATATATCATAGGCGGTTCCCAAACAGAAAATAAAGTTTATTCCTTTTTCCACCATTTCTTTCACTTTCCATGGCTAGCCGTATCCACGGGTGCCCTCCATACCAACACTTTCCAAGGAATTTATTATTTGACAACATAAAGTAAATTCATTATTCATTTCGGGACTGGGCATCCCTAATACCTTTGCCTTACTCTCGTGCAATGACAAGTGAATAAACACTCATCGTGAGAATAACACATCTAGCATGGAAAATATTAGCCACCCCTTACCGCCTTACGAGCGGTATGAACACACAAAAGAGAAGTTTATTTTGAAAATTAGAGATGGCACATACAAATTTGCTTAGAACGGCAAAAGAATACCGCATATAGGTAGATATAGTGGACTCATGTGGCAAAACTGGTTTAAAGGGTTTTGGATGCACAAGTAGTGATCATACTTAGTGCAAAATGAAGGCTAGCAAAAGATTGAGAAGCGACCAACCAAAAAAACAAATAACCTCATGAGTGAGCATTAAGCATAATTAACACCGAATAATGCACCACAAGTAGGATATAATTTCATTGCATAACTATTGACTTTCGTGCTTGCATAGGGAATCACAAACCTTAACACTAATATTCTTACTAAAGCATAATTACTCATCAACATAACTCACATATCACATCATCATATCTCAAAACTATTACAAGGAATCAAGTTTATTTTGTCCAATGATCTTCATGAAAGTTTTTATTATATCCTTCTTGGATATCTATCACCTTGGAACTAATTTTCATGTGTTGCTTTTGATAAGCTCAAACAAATATAAGTGAAGATCATGAGCATAATATTTCTTTCTCTCAAATTAATTTAAGTGAAGCAAGAGAGAATTTCTTAAAAAAATTACTAACTCCCAAATAAATCTAAGTGAATCATGAGAGCATTTCTTCAAAAATAACAAAGCACACCGTGCTCAAAAAGATATAAGTGAAGCACTAGAGCAAATCCATAGCTCATAAAAATTTAAGTGAAGCATAGAGAGCAATTCTAACAAGTCATGGCATAATTTTGGCTCTCTCAAATAGATGTGTCCAGCAAGGATTCATAACTTATAACATAAAGCAAAACAATCAAAGACTCATATCATACAAGACGCTCCAAGCAAAACTCATAGTATGTGACGAATAAAAATATAGCTTCGAGTAAAATACCGATGGCCATTAGAAGAAAGGGGGGATGCCACTCGGGGCATCCCCAAGTTTAGTTGCTTGCTTCTATTTGTATAATAGCTTGGGATGCCATGGGCATCCCCAAGCTTAGGCTCTTATTACTCCTTATTCCTTCATCCATCGTAAGATAACCCAAAACTTGAAAACTTCAATCACACAAAACTCAACAAAACCTTCGTGAGATCCGTTAGTATAAGAAAGCCAATCACTACTATTAGTACTGTAGCAAACCAATTCATATTTTATTCTTGCATTATATGTACTGTATTCCAACTTTTATATGGCAAAAACTCATCAAAGAAAACCATAGAATCATCAAAACAAGCACACAACGCAAAGAAAACAGAATCTGTCAAAAACAGAACAGTCTATAGCAATCTGGATATTTCGAATACTTCTGAAACTCCAAAAATTCTGAAAAATTAGTACAACAGAGGCAATTTGTATATCAATCTTGTGTAAAAAATTCAGAACTTTTCGTCTCTTCTGTAATTTTAAACAATTATTTTTCTGGACGCAGAAGTTTCTGTTTTCCAACAAGATCAAATCAACTATCACTCAACATAATCCTAAAGGCTTTACTTGGCACAAACACTAATTAAAACACAAAAAACTCAATCAACCAGAGGCATAATTGGGTATTTTATTGAAAACAGCAAGAAAACCAAAAAGCAAAAAGATACAAGTTGGGTTGCCTCCCAACGAGCGCTATTGTTTCACGCCCCTAGCTAGGCATTAAGCAAGGATCTAAGTTTTGTCGTCTTTGGTCTCCAACTCTTCAATAAAACACTTAGAATTCTTCAAGGATTTAGCATATAAATTCTCAACGACAATACTTCTAGGCACGAGATTGAAAAAATCATTCTTGCAAATAGGGTCTCTTATCACTTCAATAAAATTGGGATGGATACTAATCATCTTAAGATCTCCTTTATCATTACTAGAAGTTGCACCCTTGTTTTTAGTAACTTGAGTAGTCTTGCCAATTTTTACGGGAGTTTTGGCGGAAGCAAAAGCCGTACTTAGATTACTAAAGATTTCTTCTAGTTTATCAATCCGAGACAGGCTTTCTTCAATTCTTCATGAATTATGGTCCCCTTTTCTTTTAGCAACTTAAAAACTTCTCCCGCTTTTGACCCAATTTTAGTGGCAAAATTATGCATCTTTTTATCCATGTTTTCAATATGCACTTCAGTAAGCATTTTCTTTTCAATAGCATCTAATCTTTCCATAACATGCTCAAGAGTCAGAGTTGCTTCATTAATCATAAGAGGTGGTGATCCTACTAAATTTCCCATAGCATTAAGAGCATCAAGAGAGGGACACATCAAGAAATTTCCACCGGTAATCATATCAAGGACGAATCTATACCAAGAGGTGATGCCCACATAAAAACAGCGAAGAAGAACAACAGTAGATTGCTTACGTATAGATCTATTATGAGCATTGCAAATTCTATACCAAGCATCTTTTAAATTCTCTCCTCCCCTTTATTTAAAGTTGAGAACTTTGTTCTCGGGAGTGCACGCAATAGAGGAAGAACTATCCATAACGACAAAAAGTGGCAAACAAAATTGCACACAAGATAGATCTGACGGAAAAAATGGCGAACGAAAAAGAGGGCGAATAAAATGGCAAATTTTTGTGAAGTGGGGGAGAGGAAAATGAGAGGCAAATGGCAAATAATGTAAATTGCGAGGAGATGAGATTTGTGATTAGGAACCTGGTATATGTTGAAGATCCTCCCCGGCAACGGCGCCAGAAATTCCTTTTGAAGCGGCTTGAAGCTACGTCGGTATTTCCCCAAAGAGGAAGGGATGATACAGCACAGCGGCGGTAGGTATTTCCCTCAATGATGAAACCAAGGTTATCGAACCAGTAGGAGAACCAAGCAACACTACGTAAACAGCACCTGCACACAAATAACAAATACTCGCAACCCGATGTGTAAATGGGGTTGTCAATCCCTTTCGGGCAACGGCGCCAAAAATTGGCAAACAGACGTGAGAGAGTAGTAAATATTGATAGATCGAACGCCAAATAAAATAAAGTGGAACAAGGTATTTTTGTATTTTTGGTTAAACAGATCTAAAAATAAAAGTTGCAAATAAAGAAAAGAGCGAATAGCAACACAGATCTTGACAGCAAATATATTGGAAAAGAGACCCGGGGGCCGTAGGTTTCACTAGTGGCTTCTCTCGAGAAAAATAGCAAACGGTGGGTGAACAAATTACTGTTGGGCAATTGATAAAACTTCAAATAATCATGAAGATATCCAGGCAATGATCATTATATAGGCATCACATCCAAGATTAGTAGACCGACTCCTACCTGCATCTACTACTATTACTCCACACATCGACCGCTATCCAACATGCATCTAGTGTATTAAGTTCATGGAGAAACGGAGTAATGCAATAAGCACGATGACATGATGTAGACAAGATCTATTTATGTAGAAATAGACCCCATCGTTCTATCCTTAGTAGCAATGATACATACGTGTCGGTTCCCCTTCTGTCACTGGGATCAAGCACCGTAAGATCGAACCCACTAAAAAGCACCTCTTCCCATTGCAAGATAAATAGATCAAGTTGGCCAAACAAAACCCAAATATCGGAGAAGAAATACGAGGCTATAAGCAATCATACATATAAGAGATCAAAGAAGACTCAAATAACTTTCATGGATAAAAAGATAGATCTGATCATAAACTCAAAGTTCATCGGATCCCAACAAACACACCGTAAAAAGAGTTACATCATATAGATCTCCAAGAGACCATTGTATTGAGAATCAAACGAGAGAGAGAAAGCCATCTAGCTACTAACTACGGACCTGTAGGTCTAGAAAGAACTACTCACGCATCATCGGAGAGGCACCAATGGAAGTGGTGAACCCCTACATGATGGTGTCTAGATTGGATCTGGTGGTTCTGGACTCTGCGGCGGCTAGAATTGATTTTCATCGACTCCTCTAGGGTTTCTGGAATATTGGGGTATTTATAGAGCAAAGAGGAGGTTCGGGGGGCACCCGAGGTGCGCACAACCCACCAGGGCGCGCCTAGGCCTCCAGGCGCGCCCTGGTGGGTTGTGCTCCCCTCGGAGCACCCCCCCAGGCGCTTCTCCAGCCCACTAGATGTCTTCTGGTCCAAAAAAAATCCACAAAAAGTTTCGCTGCGTTTGGACTCCGTTTGGTATTGATTTCCTGCGATGTAAAAAAACATGCAAAAAACAGCAACTGGCACTTGGCACTATATCAATAGGTTAGTACCAAAAAATGATATAAAATGACTATAAAATGATTGTAAAACATCCAAGAATGATAATATAACAGCATGGAACAATAAAAAATTATAGATACGTTGGAGACATATCAGCGTGTTCGCACGTCAAGCGTCGGGAAAATTACAGGTGATATGATGCTTTCCATGCTCCCATGATGCGGGCTTCCGAGAGCCCTTGGATCTGAGATCGAACGGTTGCATGGCGTGATTCTAGACCTATGGGTGAATATCCTATCCTGGAGGGTTATTCTGCAAATTTTCAGCAACTTAGCATGCGACTATTCGATCTCAGATCCAAGGGCTGTCAGCAGCCCGTATCATGGTCGCGCCTACCTCCACCGCCGCCTCGCTCGCGCGGTCGTGCCCTTGGAGATTTCAGACGGCTATAAATAAGCATTTTTTTGCCTACTTCGCATGCATGAAACTACTTCCTCCGTCCAGGTGCGTTAGGCTATCTGATGTTGGCATGTCATACATAGTCATCACTTAGTCACTCATACAACAAGGTTAGCTATAAGGTTGGCTATAAGAGTATTTTTTTACTTCTCTCTATCTCTTTCTTTGTAGTATTTACTGCATTTGCCAAGGAGTAAGGAGTACTAGTACTTGGCACCTGTATACCATGGAGGTGGTCAGGAATCAGGAGACTCACGCCGGTCGTAGCGCCGTAGTAATAATGATAATGGCAAGTCAAATCACAGGGCCCCACCTATCCAGCAGTAACGAGCCATCAAATCACACAGCCCTACGTTTGCAGCAGCCTACTCCCTCATCTTCTCGCCTCTCTGTCGAACTGACTAAGCGGAACTGTCCCGCCTACCGTGCGGGAAAAGCCCCGCCCTCGACTTTTAAATATAATTTTGTATCCATGGATTGCGCCATGGAGCAAAGCCTCAAGAAAATGGCGGTACACATGTATACAGCACGCCCGTCGCGTTCGCGTCGCACCCCAGACGGTCGGTCGGTCTGGCACGCCGCTCTCCGAATGGAACGCGCATCATATTGCGTTTGCACACACATGTGGGACCACAATTGAGAACCGACCATAGGCACACTCCCCCGTCCCCGCAAGTTGGCTGCGTTAATAGAAGAGAGATACGAGCGATAGTAGTACTAGAGCAGTGATGTAAACACGTCGGTGCCTAGACGATCCCTGCACGACACGGGAGATTAGTTCGTCCATGCATGTGACCAGACTCCAGCAGACGGCTGGAATGGCTATCGTCTACATATCATGCATGATGTGTTGTACAGGGCTGTAGTTCTGATGAGAAATCTAAAAAAAAGGTTTCTTGTCATCTCGCAATATTAGGTGTCATCTGCTTCGGATCACTGCGAGGGTTAAACAGCAACAACTGCGTTCCTCCAAGGTGCTGGTCATTTGGGGCACATGCACGAAGACTACTCTGCTGCCATCTAGGTCAAGCCGGCTATGTTAATTAGGACATCTATCGATTGATCCCTTTTCTATGAGTTTGTCTTTAATTTGAGCTTTGATCCTCGTCTAGTTTGTCCGTCGGGATTCATGTTGTCTCCTTGGGGCAATGAGGTTATGGTTTCTTGTCATGTGGCTTTTTTTCATGTTACGTATATGTTAATCCGGTGCTTCAGATCAAAATGACGACAACTGCGCCTCCGGGGCACGTGCATGAAGACTTCTCGACAGTCATTGACGAGGTCAAGCCGTCTCCGGTAGATAAAAGAAAACTACTCCACTATATAGGCAGGAGCCTCCGCGCTTGCTTGCTAGTGTTGCTCTCTTCACACTCTCTCGTCCTCTCCAGATCTAAACACGACAGCGGTGGCCACACTCTCTCTCTGCTCACCGCTGGTCACAGATCCGGATGGATCCCCTCCGTCGGTGAAGGTGAGAAGGTGCAATGTTCACGCGGTCGTCCTCGGCGACGGCTCCTACCCACTGCCGGCGTGTCCCGATCAGCGTGCCTTGCCGTTCTCTCCCACGCAGCGCCGGCTAGGGAGGGCCTCCGACCCATTCTACCTTGCTGCCGTAGTGTGGGCAGATTCGGCCTCCCGCCGCCCACCTAGCGACATCCCGGCGACCCTCAGGTATAACTTCCTTCGAAACCGGACTTGCTCTACTGCCCCAGCTCCTGATGTCGATGCATTTGTATCTTTTACTATTTCTCAGGCCCCCTTGTAGATAGGATCGATCGGCTGTTCGAAAGCCACCTATATTTTTACTGTTAAGAGGTAAAACTACTTCATGCAGTCAAATCTAGTATTACTTGGTTCAAACAGGGAAGGAAGGGGGTGAGGGTGGGGGAAGATTTGTTACCTGAACCTAGGACTTGGTCGAAAGAGGAAATAATGGGGGCGAAAAGTAGCAGAGACTGGCTATCCAACTGGTCTCTTGGTCTAATAGGGAAATAAAGGGAAACTCAGTACAAACTCAATATAAACCGATCTATTGGTTGAAAAAGGAAAGAAAGTGGGGACTGGGGGACAAGTCAACAGAGTATGTCCAGCACTAGATTTGCTAGACTCACACTGTATAAGGTGGCTATACCGAACAAAAATGGGACCAACCCAGTTACCCAGATATCCTATTCTGATGTTTGTTGCCCCGAGCCCCTCTTATGTAATGCCACTGGTAAAATGTAGCAGTCCCACTGTTGAAAGTAAGGACACGTTAAACCAATGTTGTTTTCAATGTAATGCCTCCAGTAATATGAATCAATAGCACTATTTTTCATGTCCTGCTAAATTTCCCATTAACATAAGTTGCTTCTTTTCGTTAGAAATGCAACTGTCCTGGTCCGCCTACTCTCTCATGCGCAAATACCAACTCTTTAGCAGTTATTAATGTAATGTTGCTGGTAAAATGAAGTAATGGCACCATTAAAGTAATGTCGTATTTAATGGTTGTCATAGTTAATCCTAATGCCCACACTAATATCTAGCAATGCTGCTGCTTTAGAAATTGCTACTGTCCTTGTAGGATCGCCATTCAGATAAGGAACATGCTTCTTTTCATTTGATGTATGTTTCATCACTTGTTAGTCACCCTCCTTTCCACCTTTTTGTGCAAACAGAGATATACATTTCACGCTTGATCTTAGTTGAACTGCACAAATGATATCCAAATTATAGTTGAACATTCCATGAGCTTCACGACTAACCTTGATGTTGCTCAATTTTGTTGCAACTAATGAAGAAGAAGCTGCTAGCTCATGGGAAATTGCTTCATTTTAGGTGAACTACATAAAAAGGTCCCATGAATTGAATCATCCATGTTGGTGACTGGTGTCATCCCTTCTACGATGGCGTTGACTGCAGATATGGTTCCCATCGCGAGGTATGTTCCTTTTTGGTCCGACTATTTGCCAAAGATCCAGCATGTTGACTCTGCTCTTGTGCTACTGTTTTGGCACTGCCATGATAAAGCAGTAATGTTATTATTTTGCACCTTAATCTAGTGGCACTATTAATTTGAGGCAATGTTTTGGCACCGCTAGTGCCACTGATTTTTTTATATATCGAAAGAGGGGGTTTCCTCCGATTTCATTAAAGAAACCCAACCATAGAGAACCATTATCCGACAACATCTCAGTGTAAACGGGCAGTTATGCAACTACTACTAGAACGGACTGAGTACTAGTAGGAGACAAGTTCTCCACATAAGCTAGGCAGGTAGGGAGACGCAGCACCAGCTCGACCAAGTTTGGATTACAACCCAAATGCTACCACAGAAACATCAGGGGGGAAGATAGGGACTGAAAGAGCCTGCTTCAGCATCCCAGTCTAAGCACCCCCGGCCTCCATCCTTGCGACGCACGGTACACCTCGCTTGCCACCTGCTCGACCCTAGTGCCACTGATAAAATGAAGTAATAATACAGTTAAAATAGACCGAGTGTCCTCTCTATCATTTCATTTCCAATGTAGATAAAGAAAGTGCTTCTCTTTGTTAGTATATGTTTCATCAACTAGTCCCATTGTTAATGTTTAAGTGTTTCTGCAAACTGGGGTACTTAATTTTAGTTGATATGCACAAAAATAGAGATTGGAATGTCTCAAGGCCCCTCGTTGTACTACCGCTGTACACTGATGTTCATCACTGGCAGAAGGTGTATCGGGAAGAATTGGGTCGATTTCCAGTATGAGGCCTACCGTATGAGGCGTCGCGGGGCCCATCTCGCCCTCTCAGCATGGCATACTGTGATACTATCGCAATATTTTCCCATTAAGAAAATGAAGTTTCTTCTATTTATTAGTGTATGTTTCATCAACTAGTGCCACTATAATGTAATCACGCTTTTTCATTATCTCTGCAAACAGGGTTATTCAGCTGCATTTTGGTGGAACTGCACAAATGTACGGATGGAACCAGCATATAAGCAGAGTGCGAGGTGCCAAGTAAAAAATACCGACACCAACCATGCTCCATCAAAACATTGGCATCCACCACCAGTGGGATGGGTAGCGCTCTCTGTGGACGGATTTTTCTCGGCAGCAAATCCTCTAATCAAATACTAGTAGTTTATATTGGCACTTTTCTAGGGAGTACTCTTTTCTGAAAGAAGCACCAATCTATTTTTCTTTATTTGTACACAGTGTCACAACTTTGTTTTTGGTCCAGAGCTATTTTTAGGGTGATTGGCATAGTACTCGGAGACTGATTGTAAGCATGATTTTCATTAGCCGTCACACTGATTGTAAGCATGAGCAGATGGACGATTAGGTTAGTGCGAAGCTTACCTTAAGCCCTACCGCCGCCGTTGAAATGAGGCGGCGGCGAGGGAACCATGGAGAATGGCGGGGAAGCGACATAGCACCATCCAGCCTCCTCTTGCGGTGGGAGAACGAATACTCCCGTGGCTCTGGCTGGCACTGCACCCTCACGAACGGCACACCGTACTTGATGGATTCGTTATCCTTTGGATGCTCGACCATCGACCTGTACGCCCACCACCTCCGCTTGACTTTCATGTCCGGCGAATCTGCCTGCTCCATCGCCCAGAGGAGATACTCAATGAACTCGAAGGACTGCGCCGTGGTTGCCACCGGGGAGTACATCGCCGCCCTCATCGTCGACGTCTTGTTCTTTCGCATACATTGCCACATGGCCCTCACCGTCCTTGAAATCTCCCACTCATTGTCAAACCAAGTAAGGATCTCCTTCAACCTGGCTAACTTCGCCTGCTCACCACCGGCGATCTGCCCGATTCGCTGCTGCATCCTCTCCATAGATGTCCTTCTGAGAGGTCCGGTGCTAGATTTGTAAGATGGGAGGAGAGACAGTGGTCTTGCAATGGAGAAGAGGGAGAGGCGAGACAGTGGTTTTGTAATGGAGAAGATGGAGAGGTGAGACGGTGGTTTTGGAATGGAGAAGAGGGAGAGGCAAGACAGTGGTTTTGGAATGGAGATGATGGAGAGGAGAGGGGGTGGTTTTGCAATGGAGAAGAGGGATAGCAGCGTGCGGCAGCGATTTAGGATTAGACGAGAGGGCCGGCGCATTGTGACTGAATCAAAATCAAAATCAATTTACCCTTCAATTAAGAAAGCGACCCCACATTAACTAGTCTCCCTTGTATTCTGGGTCATATTTGACCATGATTTTCACAAATAAAATATATGTTATACATTGCAAAAATAATATAATTTGAAAGTACATTCAGATACGAACCAAATGATACAATTTTTGATGACATGCATTCACATTTTGCTTTTCAAATACAGTACGTGGTCAAACTTTGACCCAAAATACGCAAAACAAAAAAATACTTCCAAGACCAGCGCCGCTCTTCTCCTCTTAAACCAACGCCGCTCCTCTCGTGTTCCAATCCAAATCCAGCGCCGCTCCTCTCCTCTTCCATTTCAAAACCACCGCCGCTCCTCTCCCATTCTAATCCAAAACCAGTGCCGCTCCTCTCCTCTTCCATTGAAAAACCACCGCCGGCGAGTGAAGGTGCTGCGGAGAAGTAGATCGATGGAGGAGTACAACCGATACATGTGTCTCGCAGGCGGCAACCGTGTGAAGCTAGCTAGGATGTTGGAGATACAGTCTTGGTTTGAAAACTCGGAGCAATTAGTGGCGACGGTGAAAGCGATGGCCAAATATCTGGAAAAGAGCAAAAATGAGGCGATACACCGGGAGGGAGTCGCGCGGGAGTACATAGAGCTGCTCCTCTGGGCCATGGAGCAAACAGATTCACTGGATCCGATCGTGAGGCTGCGGTGGTGGGAGTATCGATCCAAGATGGAGCAACCACCTGAGATTGAAGGATCGAGCATCTACACGGTGCCGTTTGTGAGGGTGCCGTGGCAGAGCGAGCCGGTGGAGTCTTCATCGACCGAACCCAACTGCAAGAGGAGAAAAACAATTGGCGCGACGACGCTTCCCCGCCATCCTCTCCCTCGCCATTCACCTCGTCCCACGGGGCAGCTGTCTGCCACCGAGGGATAGGAGGGGACTCTCCCCCCCCCCACAAATAGTCTGAGGAGGAGCTTAGGGTTGTCAGTATTTGCAGGTTGTGTTTTGTGTTTCAGATTTGAGAGTACTTTCAGATATGAATGTCTTTTGAATTTCAAATTTGCAGTATTGAGCATATGAAGTATTTTATGAATTCTAGAGATCTATTTTTAGCACTTTAAAAAATGTAGTTTCATATAAAAGTGCAGACAATGTGATTCTCAGAGAAGAAACTGCAAGTTTCAGTTTCAGATAAGAAACTGCAATTTTCCGAGGCAGAGCATTTATATTAACACGCCCTTTTCAAACAGGGATAACATCATGTTGGAAGTTTTATTCATGGTCGAAAATGGAACTACCAGCCAGTTAACATCATGCTAATCAATATTCATGCATAGCACATCTTCATATAATGCACAGTCAATAAGATATGCTATTTTCAAAATGCCCACACAATGTTGAGTGTGTTGGAGGTGGTGTGCGTAGATGACAATGGGCACCCACATGTCAGAGGCAGAGGCATAAATTTGTGGATATTTTCACTGCATCAGGTGGAATCGAACCCGGGCGGAGCAGCGGTTGGGGAGTGGAAATTGACCACTGGGCTACTCCAGTACTTTCGCTAGAAATTAGGCACAACATCTACCACTACTGTAGCACGTCTATGGCCCTACCAGGTCCATGGCTCTACGCAAGCAAGTGCCTCATTGAAAAAAATACTTCCTCCTAATGCTATACTGACGTTGGGGGCCACGGGTTTGTCAACGTAGTTACTAAAGGAGATAAATTTACAACGAAGCTAGTCATCGAGGAGCTGGCATGTACCATTTATTATTAGTGGGCCAACAAGTATCAGCTGGGTTGTGGGCTGCCCAGTCTAGTCTTTCTTTTTAACATGTGCAGCCCACGACATGCCGGTTTGTATTTGTTTGAGGGGCGTCATGTATCAACCGGCCTATGGTCCTCCCATCCTAGGTTTTATTTGTTCTTAAACATCCGCAGCCCAACTTACGTATTTTTTTTGAAGAAAACACAGAGGTCTGTTCTATTTTTGTATATAAGAATAGGAATGCCAGGTCCAACTTATGTTTCCCTTCTAACTATATTATATATATTTAAATTATTTTATATGTTATTATATATTATTGTTATTATCATCATATATTTAACAGATACTTACATATATAAGAACAAAATATCCCATGTATTATGAACTTATAAAAATAAATGTTTAACAATAAAATCCTAGTTTTTTTTACTTAAGGTCAAAGAAAATACAGGTGATTGTGTACAAAAGCTTAGTAAGATTTAAGGACCAATGTAAATAAAGCACTTATTATTTAAATATATTTATAACAAAATGCTCAGCCCCTGTTTATTTTTTGATAACATTGCTGCACCCAACCCAACTTATAATTAGAAACAACCCAGCAAAATCGTGTATTTCGAGAAAGTGCAAATGGGCTGTAATTTTTTAGGAAAAAATAAATGGGCCGCATGGATGCTACATTATTTGTTCACCCAGGCTAGCAAATTCGTGTATTTCTAGAAAGTGTAAATGGGCTGTAGTTTTTTTACAAAAAAAAAAATTAAATGGGCCGCATGGACGTTACATTATTTGTTCACCCAACGCAGCGAATGGACTGTAAATTTTAAAAAAATGGGTTGAATATGTGCGACATTTTTGGAGGCTGGAATATGGGCCAATAGGTCGAAGCCAACGCAAGGCGTTGTCAACTTAGTCAACAAATGATTCTGACATCGATAGCCGTTGGATTTACATCCAACGGCCGGCATTCATCTCCAATCTCTCGTCTTCTTCCTCCAGCGCCGCCGGGACCACCTGCTCCCGCCTCCGGCTGCTAGCAGCTCTGCTTAGCACGCTTCGCTGTGAAGCGCTACCCCACCGCCGGCCAAGCTATCCCTCCACACCTCCTGTTATTCTCCGCCGACTACAGAACCACGCCGCACCAGAACCAGTTAACCCTCGTACACCTCTCCGTCCGTGACTCCACTACCGCGTCTTCCCATCACCGGCTCGTTGCCGTCCGGGGCCTCGCCGTCGTCCATCGCCTTGGTGCGCTCGGCCCGGCGTGGTCAACATGGTCAACAAACGAGAGTCATCGGAAGAGGACTGTACGTGGAGAGGCTGACAGTGGGGACGCACCAGGTCCATGGACGCATGCATGCAACCGCCTCCTTATTACGCGAAAATAAAATTATTCCTCCCCCTGAATGCTGGGACCCACCACGTATATCTTCGCAAGGAAGGAAGTGCCTCCTTATGCCTGCCCCTGACAGTTGGGACCCACCAACAACATCTTGGCACGCAAGGAAGTGCCTCCTTATTATGGGCAAAAAATATATGATTCCGCCCCTGACCGCTGGGACCCGCCAGCTATATATTCGCACGCAAGGAAGTGCCTCCTTGCCCTCCCTGACAGCTGGGACCCACCCGATCGAAGCGTACGTAGCGTTGTCTGTGTACATACCAGTCGATCGGTCTGTCTGCCACGATGAACCGTGGCCGAGTAAGGAGCGGTAGTAGTTCAGGCAGTCCAGTCAAAACCGTGTACACGTACGTACAGCCAGATGCCAAAAAATATGGCCACGTACGTACATACGGGCGGCGTCTCGAACGCGTACTCGCGCATACGTACGGCCAGGGCTCATGTACATGGAGAGGCAACAGACGGTAGCAACGGCGTCCTGTTCATTGGAGGCCAATCGGTTGGGTCGGAACAGAGAAACTGCGTCATGTTCATCGGGAGGCAACGGAATGCGTCGTGTTCATCGGGAGCCAACTGGCTTGGACGGAACAGCCGAAACGAGGTCTGGCGCACCGCAGAATGGAGGAAACGGGCCTTCTGTTTGACCGCGTACGATCGAAACAGGGTCCTGTTCATCGGGAAGGGTCTGGCGTACCGCAAAACGGAGGAAACGGACTTGTGTTGGAGTGCCTACGGTCGAAACGGGGTCCTGTAGATCGGGAGGGGTGTGGCATACTGCAAAACAGAGGAAACAGACTTGTGTTGGAGCGCCTACGGTCGAAACGGGGTCCTGTTCATCCACCGTCTACTGCCTCGCTCCAGCCTCCACAGGCTACTGTTCATCCACCGTCGACCTCCTCCAGCCTCCACGGGCTACTGTTCATCCATGCCTACTATTCGTCCAGCCTCCACCGACTGCTGTTCATAGAGCCTCCACGGGGTCCTGTTCATCCACCCCCAACCGGCTGGGGTGCGGTGGCCTCCTCGGGGGCCTATTCATCCAGCGGCAACGGCCTACTACCACGGGGTCCTGTTCATCCAACACCCATCGGGACTGTTCATCCACAGCCAACCAACCGTCTCGACTCGCCACGTCTCGACTCGTTCTACGTACCGCGTGCACGGTAGCAACGGTCACTATTCATCGAGAGGCAACCAACACCGGCTGGCTAGCTACGTCTCGCACGGGGGCTCGATCGGCTTCAGTGTAAGCAACAGCAGTGATCGATTGCTCGGTTCAGTTAGCAGCAGCAGTGAAGGAATCGCTCGGGTTCAGTCAGCAGCGAATCAATCGCTCAGGTTTAGTTAATAGCCAAGGATCGATCACTCGGGTTCAGTAACGTGCGATTGCTAGGGTTCAGTTAGCCAACGCCTCGCACACACGCGCGTACACAAGAGAAACGCGCAAACCTTCGTGCATTGCTCAGCCCCGACCACCACCGTAACCGGGAACTCCCCGATATTTTCCTCGCCCTTGCTTCTACCATGATTTTTTCCGTCATGGACGGCCCAAAGAATGCCATGCAGCTGCGTCTCCAGCCCGCCCAGGACGAAAAGCCCATTTTCTATCATGATTTTTTGTCATAGAAGTAGGAGCCCACCACATCTATGATGATACTGGGTTTTGTCACAATTATCGTCATAGAAGTGTCATAAGCTTAACAAAAAAATTTCGTTCGGCCCAAAACGTCATGGATGTGTCTTTTGTTTGTAGTGTAACTACTAGGTACAATGCATAAAATTGAAAACGAACAATACTAAAACTAATAATCCCTCCTGGGTGCAGTATTCCGGCAGCCCCTTGCCAGCAGCTCCCTGGTGCGCCGCGTCTTCCCAGCGTTGAGGTAGTACTCCGCCTCGCAGCGCTTGACGTACCGATCTGCCTCTTGCTGGCGGACGAGCGGGAACGATCTTGCCATTTCGTTGGGCGCCCACCGTAGCTCCTCAGCGATGGCACGCTGGAGCTTATCAGCCCACCTCCATGCAGCGATGAGGCGCCTAGCGCCTTTGACCTTCCTCACAAAGTACCCGTCCCCAAAGCTCCACCGCATCCTTTTTCCAGGCCGCATCAGGGGCTTCACAGGCCGCCTGGTACCTGGCTTCCTCCTCCGCCATCTCCTTCTTGAACGCCACTTGCCTGGCTTTCTCAGACGGTGGCAGCGACTTCCACAGACAAAGATTGTACTGGCCCCAAAACCAATCCAAAGTTGGGGGGTCCGGCGCAACCTCATCCGGCGGCGCGTAGGGGTCCTCCTCGTCGCTGCTCTTCGACTGAGCGTCCTCGGGGGGCGGCGACTCCTCGTCGGCACATGGGCAGATCGGAGGCGCCATGGCAGAGATTTGAGAGAGAGAGAGGGCGAGCAAGCAAGGGGAGGATGTAGATGAGAATGCAGGCGGGACGACATGAGCAAGGTAGTATTTATTGGCGGCCGGAATCTAGATTGACGAGAACAGTACACACGCCGGTCGCCGGAATTTACGAGTACTGTAGTTTGAATTACACACGATTCCCACAGCAAAATTCGTGTGTGAACTTAATAGTTGACGGTTTCCAATACAGAACTGTGTCTGATTAATAACCCGCGCCACTCACCTTCCAAACCTCAAGGTGCGAAATAGAGTGCCAATCGTGTGGGGGGCGGTTGTCTTGCCAGTTCTTTACATTTTCTTTTTTGAACACCAAATATTTACATCGTCTGATGATTTTTTAATTTTTTGGAATTTAAATGCCATGGCACTCCATGCATGTGTCCAAGCCGTGACACCAATATGTTTAAAAATTCGTTCCAATTTACTACACATGGAATTAATTCACACACAAGTACACAAATATTTTTTTCAAACCGTTCTGGTTAGCCGCTGCATGTAGATGTAGTTCAAATTTGGATTACGGTCATTAAATGGCTAGAAAATCACTTAAATGTCTTAAAAAGGTCAAATGACCCCTGAAATTTTCTAAATTTTGACATGACAGTTGTATTAGTGCACGTTAACTGTAGAATTTTTTTGAAGCCCATAAGAGGTAGCTATCGCCCATTCGTCATCAAACATGCATTGTTCCCTCTCGAAACCAAAAGCCTTCTAGTGAGTTGCTCCGGTTTGTGAGGGGTGTGTGTCCAAACTTTCGTCAAACAGGCCAATTATTTTACCACATCATCTTGGTGGCATGACATTACGTCAAGCAAGGTTTCATGTGTTTGTGATCACTTTTTTTTATTTTTTGGAATTTGAATGGCATGGTGCTCCATGCATGTGTGTCCAGACCGTGACACCAATATGTTTGAAAATTCCTTCCAATTTACTGCACATGGAATTAACTCGCACAAAAGTACATAAAAATATGATTTTTCAAACCGTTATGGTTAGCCGTTGCATGTAGATGTAGTTCAGATTTGAATTACGGTCATTAAATGGCTAGAAAATCACTTAAATGTCTTTAAAAGGTCAAATGACCCCTAGAATTTTCCAAATTTTCACATGACAGTTGTATTAGTGCACGTTAAATGTAGAAAAAAATTGAAGGCCATAAGAGGAAGCTATCTCATGTTCGTCATCAAACATACATTGTTCCCTCTTGGAAACACGAGCCTTCTAGTGAGTTGCTACGGTTTGTGAGGGGTGTGTGCCAAAACTTTCGTCAAATAGGCCAATTTTTTTACCACATCATCTTGGTGGCATGACATTACATCAAGCAAGGTTTCATGTTTTTCTGATCATTTTTTAATTTTTTGGAATTAAAATGCCATGGCACTCCATGCATGTGTCCATGCCATGACACCAATACATTTGAAAATTTCTTCTAATTTACTGCACATGGAACTAACTCGCACACAAGTACACAAATATGATTTTTCAAACCGTTATGGTTAGCTGTTGCATGTAGATGTAGTTCAAATTTGAATTACGGTCATTAAATGGCTAGAAAATCACTTAAATGTCTTTAAAAGGTCAAATGACCCCTAAAATTTTCCAAATTTTCACATGACAGTTGTATTAGTGCACATTAAATGTAGAAAAAAATTGAAGGCCGTAAGACGAAGCTATCTCCCGTTCATCATCAAACATGCATTGTTCCCTCTCGGAACCATGAGCCTTCTAGTGAGTTGCTCCGGTTTGTGAGGGGTGTGTGTCCAAATTTTCGTCAAACAGGCCAATTTTTTATCACATCATCTTGGTGGCATGACATTACATCAAGCAAAGTTTCATGTTTTTCTGATCATTTTTTAATTTTTTGGAATTAAAATGCCATGGCACTCCATGCATGTGTCCATGCCGTGACACCAATATGTTTGAAAATTCCTTCTAATTTACTGCACATGGAATTAACTCGCACACAAGTACACAAATATGATTTTTCAAACCGTTATGGTTAGCCGTTGCATGTAGATGTAGTTCAAATTTGGATTACGGTCATTAAATGGCTAGAAAATCAATTAAATGTCTTAAAAAGGTCAAATGACCCCTGAAATTTTCCAAATTTTGACATGACAGTTGTATTAGTGCACGTTAACTATAGAAATTTTTTGAAGCCCGTAAGAGGAAGCTATCGCCCATTCATCATCAAACATGCATTGTTCCCTCTGAGAACCACGAGCCTTCTAGTGAGTTGCTTCGGTTTGTGAGGGGTGTGTGTCCAAACTTTCGTCAAACATGCCAAATTTTTACCACATCATCTTGGTGGCATGACATTACATCAAGCAAGGTTTCATGTGTTTTTGATCTTTTTTTAATTTTTTGGAATTTAAATGCCATGGCACTCCATGTTTAATTGTGTCATAGCCGTGAGACCAATATGTTTGAAAATTCCTTCCAATTTACTGCACATGGAATTAACTCACACACAAGTACACAAAATATGACTTTTCAAACCATTATGGTTAGCTGTTGCATGTAGATGTAGTTCAAATTTGAATTACGGTCATTAAATGGCTAGAAAATCACTTAAATGTCTTAAAAGGTCAAATGACCCCTGAAATTTTCCAAAATTTGACATGACAGTTGTATTAGTACTACAAATTTTCTCGTACATTTAAAACACCATCCGTTGCCACTTTACTCCAAATTCATCTTTCATAGCTAATAAAAAATATCAACAACATCACACACAGTTTTTTGTAGGAACCGTTTGCGATGAAAATTCATGGGTCTATTTAAGTCTTCCTCCTTAAGCTTCGCCGGCTTGTCTGCTCCAGTGCTGGCAACACTCGAATCCACGAATCCCGATCTCCATTCCCGCAACCCCTTCTTGCAAAGATGGCGCCGTGGAAACGCTTCGTGAAGGCCCGTACGGTGGACGCGTCCTCCCCGAGCGCCGCCGCCTGCGCCGAGAGTGCCGCCACCTATGCCGAGAGTGTCGTCGCATCCGTATTGAGCGCGGCCGCATCCGCTGAGAGGGCATCTGCGGCAGCTGACAGGGCCGCTGCAGCAGCCAAGACGGCTGCAGCTGCTGCTGCTGCGACGGCGGCGGCTGCAAATGCCGAGAGCACTCGAGCTGCCGTCCGTGCCGCCGATGTCGCCCTGGCCCGGGTCAAGGCCATCCATGCCAAGATCGAGGATGCACACGCCAAGATATTCCAGGCCACCTCGGAATCCAGCATGCAACCCACGTCCGAAAAGGCGGCAGTTGCCATGAAGCACCTGCTTCCTCATGAGATCGCCGAGTGGGAGCTGGAGATGCAGGAGGCGGCGGAGATCGAGGAGCGCCGAGGAGGAGTTGTGCGCGGCCGAGTTCAAGGTAGAGAAGAGTCTGTCCATCGAGGAATCGGCGGTGGAGTACCAACGCGAGCTCTGGCGCAGCCACTACTACGAGTACTACAACCTTGAGGGCGGCGTGATACGTCTCCAACGTATCTATAATTTATGAAGTATTCATGCTGTTATATTATCATTCTTGGATGTTTTACAATCATTTATAGCAACTTTATATCATTTTTTGGGACTAACCTATTGACCCAGTGCCTAGTGCCAGCTGCTGTTTTTTGCATGTTTTTTTACATCGCAGGAAATCAATATCAAACGGAGTCCAAACACCGCGAAACTTTTTGTGGATTTTTTATAGACAAGAAGACATCCATTGGGCCAGAACAGCACCTGGGGGGTGCCCCGAGGGTGGCACAACCCACCAGGGCACGCCTCGGCCCCCAGGCGCGCCCAGGTGGGTTGTGCCCACCTCGGTGGCCTCCTGCACCCCCTCTTTACCCTGTAAATTGCCAAATATTCCAAAACCCTCGGGGTAGCCCTAGATCAGAAGTTCCGCCACCGCAAGCCTCTGTAGCCATGAAAAACCAATCTAGACCCCGTTCCGGCACCCTGCCGGAGGGGGAAATCATCACCGGTGGCCATCTTCATCATCCCGGCGGCCACCATGATGAGGAGGGAGTAGCACACCCTCGGAATTGAGGGTTTGTACCAGTAGCTCTGTGTTTAATCTCTCTCTCTCTCTCGTGTTCTTGAGATGCATAATCTTGATGTATCGCGGGCTTTGTTAATATAGTCGGATCATATGGTGTTTCCCCCTCTCTATCTTGTTGTGATGAATTGAGTTTTCCCTTTGAGATTTCGTTTTATCGGATTGAATACTTTTATGGATTTGAGAACACTTGATATATGTCTTGCAATTGAATACTCGTGGTGACAATGGGGTATCGTATTGATTCACTTGATGTATGTTTTGGCACTCAACTCGCGGATTCCCGAGGTGACATTGGGGTAATCTATGCATAGGGGTTGATGCACGTTCTTGTCTTTGTTTCTCTGGTAGAAATCTTGGGGCACTCTTTGAAGTTCTTTGTGTTGGATTGAATATTATAATTCTGAATTTGCCTTGGTGTTATTTTAGTATGAACTCTAGGATAGATCGAACGGAAAGAATAGCTTTGTGTTATTTTAGTACGAACTCTTGAATAGATCGAACGAAAAGAATAGCTTTGAGGTGGTTTCGTACCCTACAAACAATTCCGTCTTATGTTCTCCGCTAGATAGGAACTTTGGAGTGATTCTTCATCGCACTTTGAGGGTTGGTTATATGATCCAATTATATTAGCATTGTTGAGAGATTGCACTAGGGAAAGTACGGACCCTAGGCCTTGTTTCTAAGCATTGCAATATCGTTTGTGCTCCGTTTTATCACTTTCTACCTTGCTGTTTTTATTTATTCAGATTACAAAAATATATTTCTACCATCCATATTACACTTTTATCACCATCTCTTCGCCGAACTAGTGCACCTATACTATTTGCCATTGTATTGGGTGTGTTGGGGACACAAGAGTTTCTTGTATTTGGTTGCAGGGTTGTTTGAGAGAGACCATCTTCATCCTACGCCTCCCACGGATTGATAAACCTTAGGTCATCCACTTGAGGGAAAATTGCTACTGTCCTACAAAACTCTGCGCTTGGAGGCCCAACACGAGTCTACAAGAACAAGTTGTGTAGTAGACATCAAGCTCTTTTCTGGCGCCGTTGTCGGGGCAGTGAGTGCTTGAAGGTATATCTTTAGATCTTGCAATCGAACCTTTTAGTTTCTGGTTTTATCACTAGTTTGGTTATAAAAGAAAACTACAAAAAAATGGAATTGAGGTTGCATCATATTATTCATCTTTATAATGTCTTTCGTGAAAATGATGGAAACGAAAATTGTGCTCAATTGATAGAAGAAGAATTCAATAAAATGTTTGGCATAATTGATGAGCATTATTGCAATGTTGTTAGTATGAATTATTTGAATATTCATGATGCTAATGATATGCAAAGCCATAAGCTTGGGGATGCTATATTTGATGAAGATGATATTTTTAGTCCCCCAAAATTTGATGTGCAAATTTTTTATAATGATTGCATGCCTCCTATTTATGATGATTATATTGATGAAAGTGGATTTGGAGATGTCATGACTTTATTTAGTAATGAACCTACTATTTTGGAGGAGGTTTCAATTGATTATGATGAGAACAAAGTTGCTATTTATGATGATTATGGTGATGACATGTATGCTATAAAGAATAATGATAACCATGAAACTTGTCATCATGACTTTTATTTTCAATTGGATTATGCAAATCAAATATCTCATGATAGTTATTTTGTTGAGTTTGCTCCCACTACTATGAATGAGAATAAATTTGCTTATGTGGAGAATAATAAAATTTCTATGCTTGTGAATCATGAAAAGAATGCTTTATGTGATAGCTATATTGTTGAATTCATTCATGATGCTACTGAAAATTATTATGAGAGAGGAATATATGCTTCTACATATTTCAATAATATCAAGTTTCCTCTCTTTATGTTGAAAGTTTTGAAGTTGCACTTGTTTTGCCTTCCTATGCTAGTTGATTCTTGCTCCCATAAATTGTTTGATCACAAAATCCCTATGCATAGGAAGTGGTTTAGGCTTAAGTGTGCTTTCCCATGTGATTCATGATGCTCCCGTTATGTTTCAATTCTTATCTTTTATGTAAGCATCATTGAAATCATCATGCCTAGCTCAAAAGGCATTAAAGAAAAGCGCTTGTTGGGAGACAACCCAACACTTATATCTACTGTTTTTGTGCATTCACATGGTTATGCTGCTGTAGTAATCATGTTTTATAGCTTTTGTTTCAGTAAAGTACCAAGTAAAGCCTTTGGGATAATGTGGATGATAGTTGACTTGATTCTGTGCAAAAAAAGAAACTTTTGCGTCCATTGCAGAAATTCCTGTCTTTTACTGGAACGAGGAAAAACTCTGAATTTTCTTAAATTTATTGGTTCTACAAATTTTCTACGTTTACCTAATTTTTCAGAATTTTTTGAGTTACATAAGTATGACCTTAATTCAGATATTTACATACTGTTCTGTTTTTGACAGATTCTGTTTTCAATGCATAGTTTGGTTGTTTTATGGTTTCTATGGCTTATATTGCTTAATATAAATTATGGAAATTGTATAGTACAGTAGGAATTGTGTGAGAACAATTATGAATCTTGTCTTTGACAGTACCAAAGTGAATGATTTGTCTTTATCATACTAACCCATCTCACGAAGTTCCGTTAAGTTTTGTGTGATTGAAGTTTTCAAGTTTTGGGTGAGATATCAAAGAATAAGGAGTGACAAGATCCTAAGCTTGGGGATGCCCAAGGCACCCTCAAGGTAATATTTAAGGAATATCCAAGCAACTAAGCTTGGGGATGCCCCGGAAGGCATCCCCTCTTTCGTCTAAAACATTATCGGTAACCTCACTTGGAGCTACGTTTTCATTCGTCACATGATATGTGTTTTGCTTGGAGCGTCATATTATTTTACTAGGATTTGTTTGCTGTTATTTAGAATAATGTTTTGCATCTTTCTTTTCAATAAAAAAGTCAAGTATAGCCTTTGCTATGCTTATTTTGCAAGTCTATATGTGGCTGTTTGAAAACAGAAAGTTTATCGGTGTTGCAAAAATTCCCTAGAAATGTCAGAATGTGATAAAATGTTAAATTTTTTTGCATATTAAGATATGAAAAATTTCTACAGTGTGTTAAATTTTCATAATTTTTGGAGCTGAATAAGTATTGATACTCTTGCATTCTTTACAGACTGTACTGTTTTGGCAAATTGCTGTTATGTTTGCATATGTTTGCTTGTTTAACGATTCTATTTGAGGATGGAAGTATTAAATATGCAGAGGCATTTAGTATGCAATGTTAAATAATAATTTTAGTGATTTGCTACAGTAGAGAATGATAAGGTTTTGCATTGATTTATACTAACTTATCTCACGAGTTCTTGTTGAAGTTTTGTGTGGATGAAGTTTTTAAGATTTAGGAAACCGTGATATAAAAGGAATTAAGGAGACACAAAAGCTCAAGCTTGGGGATGCCCAAGGCATCCCAAGATATTATTCGAAGAAGTCTCAAGCATCTAAGCTTGGGGATGCCCCGGTAGGCATCCCACCTTTCTTCGTCAACAATTATCGGCTAGTATCGGTTGAGCCTAAGTTTTTGCTTCTTCACATGAGTTGTGCTATTCTTGGAATGTGATTTTATTTTGTTTTGCTTGCTGTTTTAATAAAATACTTAGATCTGAAAGTTTTTAAATAAAAGAGAGTTCTCAAATAGCTACCCATTTACATGACTACTCGTTTGATCTTCACTTATATCTTGTTGGAGTAGTTTGTCATTTACTCTTGTGCTTCACTTATATCCTATGAGTAAATTATTGAATGAATTGAATACCATGAAGTTGAAATTGTATGTCCATATCATGCCTAGTAGTGGATTCACATTGGGTTTAGAAAGTGAAAACTTTTGAAGCTTGACAATCACAATATTGGTCATACAAGCAATTCATGAATGATTACTATAAGGAAGAGAACTTTCACATGCAAATACACTATCTTGGAAATCTTTTGTGATTGTGAGCCCCCATCAAAATATTATATGCCAAAATTGTTGACGTTGGACAAGGAAGACAACGTAATGGTTTATGTTTGTTCATATTCAATAGAAGTATATTGTCATAGATCCTTCAACATGTGGTGCTTCCCCCCCCCCCCCCCCCCCAATCTTTGCTAGCCAAAAATTCCGCACCAAGTAGAGATACTATTGTGCATCCAAAAACCCTTAAACCCAAATCTTTTTTCAAGAGTCCACCATACCTACTCAGGATTGAGTAAGATCCTTCAAGTAAGTTGTCATCGGTGCAATAAGGCAATAAAAATTGCTTCTAAAAGTGTTAGATCATTTAGTGTAAGAGAAAATTGAGCGTTGTACGAACTTGTGATGGCAAAGAATAAAAGCGACAGACTGCATAATAAAGGTTGCTATCATAAGGGGCAATATAACATGACATTCTTTTGCACTAATGGGTTGAGCATACAAACAAATAAGCGCATGGCAACCTCTGCTTCCCTCTGTGATGGGCCTATCTTTTACTTTTATGCAAGAGTCAAAGTTTTTCCCTCTATTCCTTTTTATTTTTCTCTTTTGGCAAGCATCATGTGGTGAGGAAAGATCTAGGCACATATGTCCAGTTGGATATGGGTGGCATGAGTTATTATTGTTGACATCACCCTTGAGGTGAATACGTTGGGAGGCAAAATTATAAGCCCCCATCTTTCTATGTGTCCGGTTCAAACGTTTTGCTCATGTGTATGCGGTGAGTGTTAGCAATCATAGAAGACTATATGATGGTTGAGTATGTGGAGCTCTTACTTAGTCTCTATTGAATAAGTTGAATTGCAATTGTTTGGTGACTGAGAACATAGGTTGTTGAGTTTCAAGAGAATTCATTGTTTGAACCTTAACATGTGAATTGGTTGCTACTTTAACATGAGAAGTTTTATAAGAAAGAATTGTTGTTATGATGCTAGGAAAAGTGATTGAAATTATCATTGATCAAACTTATGCACTTTGCTAGCATTCAGACTTCATAAATTATTTCTTTTATCATTTACCTACTCGAGGACGAGTAGGAATTAAGCTTGGGGATGCTGATACGTCTCCAACGTATCTATAATTTATGAAGTATTCATGCTGTTATATTATCATTCTTGGATGTTTTACAATCATTTTATAGCAACTTTATATCATTTTTTGGGACTAACCTATTGACCCAGTGCCCAGTGCCATTTGCTGTTTTTTGCTTGTTTTTTTACATCGCAGGAAATCAATATCAAACGGAGTCCAAACACCGCGAAACTTTTTGTGGATTTTTTATAGACCAGAAGACATCCATTGGGCTAGAACAGCACCTGGGGGTGCCCCGAGGGGGGCACAACCCACCAGGGCGCGCCTGGGCCCCCAGGCACGCCCAGGTGGGTTGTGCCCACCTCGGTGGCCTCCCGCACCCCCTCTTTACCCTATAAATTGCCAAATATTCCAAAATCCTCGGGGGTAGCCCTAGATCAGAAGTTCCACCGCCGCAAGCCTCTGTAGCTACGAAAAACCAATCTAGACCCTGTTCCGGCACCCTGCCGGAGGGGGAAATCATCATCGGTGGCCATCTTCATTATCCCGGCGGCCACCATGATGAGGAGGGAGTAGTCCACCCTCGGGGCTGAGGGTTTGTACCAGTAGCTATGTGTTTAATCTCTCTCTCTCTCTCTCTCTCGTGTTTTTGAGGTGCACAATCTTGATGTATCGCAGGCTTTGTTAATATAGTCGGATCATATGGTGTTTTCCCCTCTCTATCTTGTTGTGATGAATTAAGTTTTCCCTTTGAGATTTCGTTTTATCGGATTGAATACTTTTATGGATTTGAGAACACTTGATATATGTCTTGCAATTGAATACTCGTGGTGACAATGGGGTATCGTATTGATTCACTTGATATTTGTTTTGGCACTCAACTCACGGATTCCCGAGGTGACATTGGGGTAATCTATGCATAGGGGTTGATGCACGTTCTTGTCTTTGTTTCTCCGGTAGAAATCTTGGGGCACTCTTTGAAGTTCTTTGTGTTGGTTTGAATATTATAAATCTGAATTTGCTTTGGTGTTATTTTAGTACGAACTCTAGGATAGATCAAACGGAAAGAATAGCTTTGTGTTATTTTAGTACGAACTCTTGAATAGATCAAACGGAAAGAATAGCTTTGAGGTGGTTTCGTACCCTACAAACAATTCCGTCTTATGTTCTCTGCTAGATAGGAACTTTAGAGTGATTCTTCATCGCACTTTGAGGGTTGGTTATATGATCTGTGATGCCCCCGGGTCAATCGTACACTAATCATACACGCAAATGCACACGATCAAGCCTAAGGACTCACGGGAAGATATCACAACACAACTCTAAAACATAAATAAAGTCATACAAGCTTTATATTACAAGCCAGGGGCCTCGAGGGCTCGAATACAAAAGCTCGCGTACAAGCGTCAGTGGAAGCATCAGATATCTGAGTACAGATATGAAACAGAAACAGAAAGGCCTTTAGAAAGGCGGGGCAAAATAAAACACTACGATCGAAAGGCGTAGGCCTCCTGCCTGGGACCCTCCGATCCTACTCCTGGTCGACGGCAAGCTCGTAGTAGCATCCATCCTTGGGGTAGTAGTAGTAATAGTCGATCGACGGGGCATCTGTCTCAGGGGGCTCCGTCCTCTGGTCACAACAAACTGATAAGGGGAGAAAAGTAAAACAAAGCAACCGTGAGTACTCAGAAGTACTCAGCAAGCAAGGATCTACACTACATATGCTACATTTTCAAAGAGAGGCTGTATATGTGGATTGGGCTGCAGAAGTGCCAGAATAGAGAGAAGGCCTAGTCCTATCGAAGACTAGCATCTTTAGCGGTCTTGCAGCAATAGAAGAGAGTAGAACAGTACAATATAAGGTAACAGTAATGATATCAACCTCACCCAGAGATCCTTTCTCGACTCCCTGCGAGAAAGCAATCCCAGAGCCATACAGTCATCAACCTCGTCCTGAGATCCCTTCTCGACTCCCTGCGAGAAGCAATCCCAGAGCCATAGTATCCAAGTATCCAATTCTAAATTGTATCAATCAGGATACAACTCCGAGTGTCCTTTACCGTAGGACCGGCTATCGATAGAAGTTTTCTTCCCTGCAGGGGTGCACCAACTTACCCACCACGCTCGCTTAACTCTGGCCGGACACACTTTTCCGGGTCATGCCCGGCCTTGGCCAAACGACACACCGCAACCCTACCTACAGCTCAGCAGAGAGGTCCCCGCCAGTCTACATCCTAAGTGCAAGGGGGTCTTGGCCATCGCCCCTCGCCCTCCGGGTCGTTGCGCACACGGTGAAGCCAGGCACCAACACTACAGGAAGGCGCCGGTCCATCCGTGCCGCCATGCTGAACTAGACGTCCGACAGAGCTTTCGGCTGATGCATACGATGCAGAACGCCCATACTATGCCCACGTGATGGTTAGTGCTATTAGGCCAGAGGCCTGCTCGGATCAAATATCCAAATCGTTAGTACCTTGGGCTTGTGGTAACGAGCAGAGACTCACGAAAGATGTGACCCCGTCGCCCCGTCTCGAGGACTTGCTGCAAGGGTTAAGAATGCCCGGCCGCGCCTCATATTCATCACTCGGGCACCGTACAGGCACCCGTCTTCACAACACTCGCCTCTCAGGCGCACGCGGGTACCCCTCAGGGTCGACCCGCCTATCCAAGTAACAGTGTATAGTCCAAGTATCCGTGTGTCCATAACATCAGAGGAATCCGAGGTATCACCCTCATTGAATTCCCACTCGATGTATCCATCAAGGTGAACTCGGAGGAATCACCCTCGATGGGTTCACACTTGATGTGTTGCACGACAGCGTCGTTACCGGAAGTGGTGAAGGAGGAATCACCCTCAATGACCACGACCGAATAGCTACTCTACAGAGTTAACATCAGAAGTGCTACACGAGGTATCACCCTCGGCACTCGATATTAACGCTGCAGTGTCGTTACAACTAAGGGGGTGATGTGCGGTGCCGGGGCCTGGTCTTCAATCCCGTTGATCGGGTCTTCGGATAATCCAGTGGGGCAGTCGGGATAAGTGGGGTCACTGATAGGTCTCTACCCAGCCTATACTAAGCAGTTTAGGATATGCAAGTAATTATCAACAGCAGGTTACAATAAACAGGCTATGCATCAGAATAGGTAAAGCAGTAGCAGCAACAATTCTAATGCAAGCATGAGAAAATAGAATGGGCGATATCGGGATGATCAAAGGGGGGGGGGCTTGCCTGGTTGCTCGGCAGCAAGGGCAAGGTCGTCAATGGTGTCTTCGGTCTCCGGAGCTGCGTCGGTCTTGGGGACGACGTCGGGGTCTAACGAGAGAGAAGTGGGGGAGGAAACAGTATAAATACACAGCGAACAAGTGCAGCACAAAGCATAACATGGCAATACACGGTGACAGAGGTGATTTGACGCAGTGCCGGGTGACACTGGCGAAGGGGGGATTCATCCGGGAAAGTATTCCCGGTTCCGGACAAATGTCGGACAGATGACCGGAGGGGAACGGTTCCATGTTCAGGTAGTTAGGGACGTGTGACAGATGAACGGACCGCGTATCCGGATTCGCCTCGTTGTTCTGAGCAACTTTCATATATAAATTATTTTCATCGGAGTTACGGATTATTTTATATGATTTTTCAAAGTTTTATTGATTTTCTGGAATTTATCTAATTATTTAAATTTGAATTATCCAAAACAGTGTATGCTGACATCAGCATGATGTCAGCAGTCAACTGTGCTGTTGACTGGGTCAACCTGACAGGTGGGTCCCACCTGTCAGTGGCTGTTTAGCTAATTAACAGTAGTTAATTAGGTTAATCATTTAATTAGGTTAATTAATCTTAGTCAGCTAATTTAAACAGTATTAATTAAGTTAATTAATTATTTATTTAATATTTATTCATTTTAACATATTTTGTTTAATTCTTTTTATTTATTTATTTAAATTAAATTATTTATATATATATTTTAAAGAAAACGTTCCAGGGGCGGGGCCCACTCGTCATGGACCCACAGGGCCAAACGGGCGCTGGGGTTCGGGTGCGGGCGCTAGCCCGAGCAGCGACCCCGGGCGCGCGTGGGCGCGAGCGCCGGCAGCGGGCACTGGGTGGCGGAGGAGCAGCGGGGCACTGCGGTGGCGGAGGAGCGCGGGGCTGGCGCGGCCGTGCGCGGACAGCAGGCCGCAACAACGGCGCGGCGAGGGGCAGTGGTGGGGCGCGGGCTGGCGCGCAGGCGTAGCCGTGGCTCACGCAGGGCGCGACGACGGTGGATGCTGGGCGCGCGCGGGCGGCCAAGGTCTCCGCCGGAGTGCGGGACGGGGTTGACGATTAGCGAGGAGAGGCAGAGGCGCGCGTGCATGCCGGGGCGGTGAGCGAGGCGATGCCCAGCAGGCGCGGGGAGCGGGCGAGGGAGCGACGCAGGGGAGGCGAGGGCCGCCGCAGTGAGGCGCGAGGCGCGGGAAGGAGGAGGACCGGGGTCCTCACCATCCGTTGGAGGGAAGGGGGCGTTGAGGTGCGATGGCGACCGGTGGGGAGGGGGATGAGGAAGCGATCCGGCGACGGCGACGACGACGGTGCAGCGTCGGGGCGGCGCGGCGCCAGATGGGGTCGAGGCAGCGGCGTCCAGGGCGGCGATCTGGGCGATCCAGACGGGGTGGGGGGGAAGGAGAGACCGGGGGAGGGGATCATGGGCGAGTGGGGGAATCGACTAGGGTTTCGTTGGCATTGGGGGGTTATAGCCAGGGGGAGGGGTGGGCCGGCCGTCGGGCCGCCAGTTGGCTAGCTGGGCCTGTTGGCCCAGCGTGGGGGGGGGGGAAGGGGTTGTTTCTCTTTTATTTTCTTATTTTCTTTTCTTTTTCTCTTTTCTCTGTTTAGTAAATAGTTAGGCCTCAAAATGGTTTTTGTAAAGCATAGTAATTGTCCCAATAATTACTAGGCATCCTCTACTACTACCAAAAATTGGTTTGGAGTCAATTGGAGTTTACACAATTTTTATAATAATTAAAATGCATTAATCCTTGCTGTTTTGGTAAGGTTAGAGTCACCTAAATAATTTATTAATTGTTGGTTATAATTTTAGAATGGTCTCGGGAATATTAGTCATTTAATGAACATTTTAGTTTCTATGTTGAACAACTTTTATTTTCCACCTTTAGTTTGAATTTCCATTTTAATTTGAATTTGAAATGAGATATGGTGCTAATGATGATTAAGCACTGTTAATCAGGATGACATGGCATAATCACTGTAGCTTAATACATGGGGTGTTACATGATCCAATTATATTAGCATTGTTGAGAGATTGCACTAGCGAAAGTACGGACCCTAGGCCTTGTTTCTAAGCATTGCAATATCGTTTGTGCTCCGTTTTATCACTTGCTACCTTGCTGTTTTTATTTATTCAGATTACAAAAATATATTTCTACCATCCATATTACACTTTTATCACCATCTCTTCGCCGAACTATTGCACCTATACAATTTGCCATTGTATTGGTGTGTTGGGGACACAAGAGATTTCTTGTATTTGGTTGCAGGGTTGTTTGAGAGAGACCATCTTCATCCTATGTCTCCCACGGATTGATAAACCTTAGGTCATCCACTTGAGGGAAAATTGCTACTGTCCTACAAAACTCTGCGCTTGGAGGCCCAACACGAGTCAACAAGAACAAGTTGTGTAGTAGACATCACGGCGCCGAGGACGAGGACAAGGACGCGGTCGACTTCAGCAGGGGGGACGCGGAGTCCACCAACGGCGGCATGTCGCCAGGACAAGTCATCGACGTCTCATCTCACACTGGCGTTGCATAGGCCGTCGCGGCGTCGACTTTGTTAAAATTATGTGTACTTAGGCTTTGTTTTTAATGCTGGTCATTTTTTTAGCAATGTTTAGGTCAACTGGCTCTGTTTAATTACTAAAATTGCTCGATTCAGTAAGTGTGGTCTGTGTGCTGTACGCTCTTTTGTGTGCCCAAATTAACAAGCGATGTTAAATTATGCAATGACGTGGATGAGGACGGTACCCAGGGAAATTTCCACCAAAAATTGAATTATCAAACTCATCCCATGCGCGTAAAGCAGAAGAATCGTTTGGGATGCACACAATCGTTCAAAGTGAATGGTGTCCGGCGGCACCGCGCGCAAAGTTTCCCTCCCCATTTCGAAATTTTGGCCTACCGCCGAAATATCTACCACCGACCTCCCCCCCTTCCCCACCCCCTTTTCTCCCCGACCACAAGTCACATTTCCCCTGTTTCCTCCTTCCTTCCTAAGCTATAGCCGCTTCCTCGCTTTGTTCCTCGCTCTCGCCGTCTCGCATCCTACCGCCGGGGTCGCCATGGTCTTCTTCAATGACCTCCCCAGCGGTTCCTCCTCCGACGATGACTCCTTCACCACCCGGGTATGCCTCTCTTCTCTCTCTCGGGCTATGATTTGGAATGAAGGATTTTAACCCGACGGTCTATTTGAGTCATTTCTTCCTCTTGTAGGTCCCTAGGACCATCAGTTGCAACTAATGGAGCGGGGTGGCTGAAGAACTGTCTGCTCGTTGTCACCATCAATCTCCATGCATGAAGCTAGTTGCGTTTGAATCTGTGGACAGTGGGAGGAAGTTTCTGGCATGTGCAGAGAAGGTTAGCCCCACTTTCGTTGTTACAAATCATTTGTTAGATGTGATTCAGACACTGTCACGGTCCCAACCCATTCATACCACACCTTCAACCAAACGCATCCTAAGACAGTGTCACAGTTTGTACCTAGTATCTAAAAATGTTGCCATCTCATCAGCGGTGCCATTAGAAAATTATTTGGCACCGCTTCAGCAGTTTGTGCAGCCAACTTTGGTCCACACATCCGAGCAGCCAAGCAGTAAAATACTAAATCTTTATGGCACGAAGGAACTGGGCATCGGAGCAACTAGGTGCTCCGGAGTCCGAGTCCCTGATTTTTTTCCGCTGCATCAGCTCGCCAGTGCAGGGCACCGGTGCGAAATGTAGCAACAGTTGTCTTTACACCGGTTTTGGCATACATAGTGGACGGCCTTAGTGCTATTAGTTCTATATTACTAAATTTGTGCATGTATACACCTATTAGTATCAATTTGCTGTCATCCAAACACTGTCGCTATGCTGTTGCAGTTATATTTAGCTTCCTCATAAAATGTTCAATTTGTTATTTATAGTACATGAGTAAGAACTTGTAGCGTTGTTGTAGTTAATTATAGCTTCTGATGTTTCAGAATTTGGTTGTTGTCTCAGTAGCAATTAATTCATTTGCACATTGATCTTTTTTAGAAGATATGTCATAATTAACATGTTTCTTCTGTTTTTCAAAATAAGTATTGGTAATTTTCTATGTTGCTATAAACCCATTTCCCCTACAATTGTTACTGATCTAGTTTTAAATATGATAGGATGAACGGAAGTGTTCTTACATGGAGTGGGTAGATCAAGAGTGGCCACAGTCTTTGAAGATGTGCCTAGCAAAGCTCTGGAGCATGTATGAGGAAGAGAATAGAGGTAGGCTTAGAGAAAGTGTTCTCAACGCTAAAGAATATTTGAAGATGCGAGATAAAAAGAGGAAGGTGGAGAATGAGCTCAGATTTTTTAAATCAGACTTTGCTAAGATGGTGTTGGCGAAGGAGGAGGCACTTTCCCAGTTGGCCAGTGCAAAACAGGTTCTTACTGAACTGAAAGCAGAGGTGGATAAGATGAGCCTGGATGATCTCGATTAGGGAAATGAATATATTGTTCTAATATTGTTCTTATGAAGCTGAACTATCTATATGTTGTACTGTGCTGTTTTCAGGTAGCTATCGTACTGTGATGTTAAAATATATTTATGTGCCTGATATGAAATTGGCAAACAGCTGTTCGATATGAAATGTGAATTTGCGTAATACTGGAATTATTAATTGTAAACTAATAAACCTGCTAAATGGGTCATGGAACTTTGCAAACAGTTCTAGCAGTAAAAGCGCTTGTGATGGATAGCCCAATGCCACACAGTTTTCTTCATCAAATCGTGTGTGATGTAGTTGAATAAAAGCAAACGGTTAACCGAGGCAGAGCGTGTGTGATAGTTACACCTATCACACACGAGCCTATACATAAAACTATGTGGGATGTGCATACGAACGGAAACGTTTTCCCTGGATTGACTGTGTGGGATGTACATACGAACGGAAACGTTTTCCCTGGATTGACTGTGTGGGATGTACATAAGAACGGAAACGTATTCCTTGGATTGACTGTGTGGAATGTACATAACAATGGAAACGTTTGTTTGGGACTGACTGTGTGGGATGTACTTACGACCGGAACCAATTGGGCCTGTATAATCATATTTGATCGCTCGCCCGTCGCAGACAACCTCATTTTGCCGAGCGTGTGTTCCAGGAGAGCCTATCCCCGACGGTTTCTGGGTCGTGTGGGAAGGACCCCCCCCCCCTATCGCAGTCACTCACTAGGCGACTGTTCAGAACGCCGTCGCAGAAAGGGGTTAAAAACCGTTTGTATAGCACCAGCTGTACCAGTGAATAGATCATTATCGATAACACGAGTGAAAAGAGTGGAATCAGTGGATCCTGGCTTGAACCCTTTGTTGAGCAGAAACCTCTTCAAAGTGTCATACCAAGCTCAAGGGGCTTGCTTCAGCCCATAAAGAGCCTTTTTCAAGCTGAAAACTTTGTTAGGAAACTGAGGGTTTTCAAAGCTAGGTGGCTACCTAACATATACTTCCTCATCAATCTCACCATTGAGGAAAGCACTTTTCACATCCATTTGATAAAGCAGGATATTATTGTACTTAGCATAAGCGAGAAGAATGCGAATTGCCTCAAGGCGAGCAACAGGAGCATAAGTTTCACCAAAATCAATACCCTCTACCTATGTATACCCTTCAGAAACAAGACGCGCTTTATTTCTCACAACAATGCCATTTTCATCTTGCTTGTTCCGAAATATCCACTTTGTGCCGATGATATTGTGCTTCTTAGGATTCGGTTTGTCAACCAATTCCCACACATCATCCAAATCGAATTGCACCAACTCTTATTGCATGGCATTCATCCAATCAGGATCATTCATGGCATCCTCATACTTAGTGGGTTCTGTCAATGAGACAAAGGAGAAACTACCACAATAGTTAGCCAAACGAGTGCGAGAACAAGTTGTAGGTCAATGCTACTTCTTGAGCTTGCGTTGGTTTTTTCCTTGAAGAGGAAAGGGTGATGTAGCACAGTAGAGGTAAGTATTTCCCTCAGTTAAGAACCAAGGTATCAATCCAGTAGGAGAAGAACACAAATCACCAACACCTGCACAAACAATCAAACACTTACACCCAACGCGATAAAGGAGTTGTCAATCCCTTCACGGTCACTTGCAAAGGTGAGATCTGATAAAGATAGATAAACAAAAGATAAAATATTTTTGGGTTTTTTGGTATATAGATCTGAAAATAAAAGATTGCAAAATAGTAGATCGGAAAGTAATATGATGGAAAATAGACCCGGGGGCCATAGGTTTCACTAGAGGCTTCTCTCATGAAGGCAAATAATACGGTGGGTGAACAAATTACTGTCGAGCAATTGATAGAAAAGCGCAAAGTTATGACGATATCCAAGGCAATGATTATGCATATAGGCATCACGTCCGTGTCAAGTAGACCGACTCCTTCCTGCATCTACTACTATTACTCCACACATCGACCGCTATCCAGCATGCATCTAGAGTATTAAGTTCATAAAGAACGGAGTAACGCCTTAAGTAAGATGACATGATGTAGAGGAATTAACTCAAGCAATATGATGAAAACCCCATATTTTTATCCTCGATGGCAACAATGCAATACATGTCTCGCTACCCCTACTTTGTCACTGGGTGAAATCATGCAAGATTTAACCCAAAGCTAAGCACCTCTCCCATTGCAAGAAAAACCAATCTAGTTGGCCAAACCAAACCAATAATTCAAAGAGAAATACAAAGATATTAAATCATGCATAAAAGAATTCAGAGAAGATTCAAATAATATTCATAGATAAGCTGATCATAAATCCACAATTCATCGGATCTCGACAAACACACCGCAAAAGAAGATTACATCAGATAGATCTCCAAGAACATCAAGGAGAACATTGTATTGAGAATCAAAGAGAGAGAAGAAGCCATCTAGCTACTAGCTATGGACCCGTAGGTCTGAGGTAAACTACTCACGCATCATCGAAAGGGCAATGGAGTTGATGTAGAAGCCCTCCGTGATCGATTCCCCCTCCGGCAGGATGCTGGAAAAGGCCCCAAGATGGGATCTCACGGGAACAGAAGGTTGCGGCGGTGGAAAAGTGTTTTCGTGGATGCCTCTGGTGGTTCTGGAATATATGTGAATATATAGGAGGAAGAGCTAGGTCAGGGGAGTCCCGAGGGGCCCACAAGGTAGGGGGGCGCCCCCCCTAGGGCGCGCCCTCCACCCTTGTCGCCGCCTCGTGGCTCTTCTGACTTGGACTCTGAGTCTCCTGGGTGTCTTCTGGTCCAAGAAAAATCATCCTGAAGTTTTATTTCGTTTGGACTCCGTTTGTTATTCCTTTTCTAGGAGGCTCAAAAACAAGGAAAAAACAGAAACTGGCACTGGCACTGGGCTCTAGGTTAATAAGTTAGTCCCAAAAATAATATAAAATAGCATATTAATGCATATAAAACATCCAAAACAGATAATATAATAGCATCAAACAATCAAAAATTATAGATACGTTCGAGACATATCAAGCATCCCCAAGCTTAATTCATGCTCGCCCTCGAGTAGGTAAATGATAAAAACAGAATTTTTGATGTGGAATGCTACCTAACATACTTATCCATGTAATTTTCTTTATTGTGGCATTACTGTTCAGATCCATAAAATTCAAAACAAAAGTTTAATATTGACATAAAACAATAATACTTCAAGCATACTAATAAAGCAATCATGTCTTCTCAAAATAACATGGCCAAAGAAAGTTATCCCTACAAAATCATATAGTCTGGCTATGCTCCATCTTCATCACACAAAGTATTCAAATCATGCACAACCCCGATGACAAGCCAAGCAATTGTTTCATACTTTTGATGTTCTCAAACTTTTTCAACTTTCACGCAATACATGAGCGTGAGCCATGGACAAAGCACTATAGGTGGAATAGAATATGGTGGTTGTGGAGAAGACAAAAAAAGGAGATAGTCTCACATCAACTAGGTGTATCAACGGGCTATGGAGATGCCCATCAATAGATATCAATGTGAGTGAGTAGGGATTGCCATGCAACGGATGCACTAGAGCTATAAGTTTATGAAAGCTCAAAAAGAAACTAAGTGGGTGTGCATCCAAATTGCTTGCTCATGAAGACCTAGGGCAATTTGAGGAAGCCCATCATTGGAATATACAAGCCAAGTTCTATAATGAAAAATTTCCACTAGTATATGAAAGTGACAACATAGGAGACTCTCTATCATGAAGATCATGGTGCTACTTTGAAGCACAAGTGCGGAAAAAGGATAGTAACATTGCCCCTTCTCTATTTTCTCTCATTTTTTTTTGGTGGGCTTCTTTGGCCTCGTTTATTTTTTTTGTGGGCTTCGTTGGCCTCTTTTATTTTTTTCCTCACATGGGACAATGCTCTAATTATGAAGATCATCACACTTTTATTTACTTACAACTCAAAAATTACAACTCGATACTTAGAACAAAATATGACTCTACATGAATGCCTCCGGCGGTGTACCGGGATGTGCAATGACTCAAGAGGAACATGTATAAAAATTATGAATGGTGGCTTTGCCACAAATACTATGTCAACTACATGATCATGCAAAGCAATATGACAATGATGGAACGTGTCATAATAAAACAGAACGGTGGAAAGTTGCATGGCAATATATCTCGGAATGGCCATGGAAATGCAATAATAGGTAGGTATGGTGGCTGTTTTGAGGAAGGTAAAATGTAGGTGTATGGCACCGGCGAAAGTTGCGCGGTACTAGAGAGGCTAGCAAAGGTGGAAGGGTGACAGTGCGTATAATCCATGGACTCAACATTAGTCATAAAGAACTCACATACTTATTGCAAAAATCTATTAGTCATCGAAACGAAGTACTACGCGCATGCTCCTAGGGGGATAGATTGGTAGGAAAAGACCATCGCTCGTCCCCGACCGCCACTCAACAGGAAGACAATCAATAAATAAATCATGCTCTGACTTCATCACATAACGGTTCACCATACGTGCATGCTACGGGAATCAAAAACTTTAACACAAGTATTTCTACAATCCACAATTACTCACTAGCATGACTCTAATATCACCATCTTTATATCTCAAAACAATCATAAGGAATCAAACTTCACATAGTATTCAATGCACTTTATATGAAAGTTTTTATTATATCCCTCTTGGATGCCTATCATATTAGGACTAAATTTATAACCAAAGCAAATTACCATCCTGTTTAGAAAGACTCTCAAAATAATATAAGTGAAGCATGAGAGTTCAACAATTTCTATAAAATAAAACCACCGCCGTGCTCTAAAAAGATATAAGTGAAGCACTAGAGCAAAATTGCCTAGCTCAAAAGATATAAGTGAAGCACATAGAGTATTCTAATAAATCACGATTCATGCGTGTCCCTCTAAAAAGGTGTGTACAGCAAGGATGATTGTGGCAAACTAAAAAGCAAATACTCATATCATACAAGACGCTCCAAGCAAAACACATGTGGTGAATAAAAATATAGCCTCAAGTAAATTTACCGATGACGAAGACGAAAGAGGGCATACCTTCCGGGGCATCCCCAAGCTTAGGATCTTGATTATCCTTGAATATTACCTTGGGGTGCCTTGGGCATCCCCAAGCTTAGGCTCTTGCCACTCCTTATTCCATAGTCCATCAAATCTTTACCCAAAACTTGAAAACTTCACAACACAAAACTCAACAGAAAACTCGTGAGATCCGTTAGTGCAAGAAAATAAAATCACCACTTTTGGTACTGTTGTGAACTCATTCTTTATTTATATTGGTGTAATATATACTGTATTCCAACTTTTCCATGGTTCATACCCCCCGATACTACCCATAGATTCATCAAAATAAGCAAACAACACAAAGAAAACAGAATCTGTCAAAAACAGAACAATCTGCGAAGATCTGAATTGTTCTAATACTTATGTAACTCCAAAAATTCTGAAAAAATAGGAGAACACATGAAAATTGTATATAAATCCTGTGTAAAAACTTCAGGGTTTTTCCACGCTCCAGTGAATTATTAACATTTTGTGACTGGACGCAAAAAGTTTCTGTTTTTCAGCAAGATCAAATCAACTATCACCGTAAGCCATCCCAAAGGTCTTACTTGGCACAAACACTAATTAAAACACCAAAACACATCTAACCTGAGGCTAGATGAAAAATTTATTGAAAAACAAAACCAAAAAAGCAAGAACAAAAATAAAATTGGGTTGCCTCCCAATAAGCGCTATTGTTTAACACCCTTAGCTAGGCATAAAAACACATAGATCTAGGTATTGTCATCTTTGGTATGCAATTCCTTTCTCATTAAATCTTCCAAAACTCGTCTTAGCAAATCAATTATGTCCTTTATTCCCTTCTAGTGGAATAACTTAAATCATGAAAAGGACTTTGATTAGTGATTTTGACATTCATAAATTCATAATCTGGATCATAACCATATATATCATCATATAAAACACGTATCTCATTTCTAATGGGTTCTTTCATCATCTTATCCAACCAATCCTTATTAAATCCTAAATAAATTCCCCTTGTAATCCAATCAAATTCCTCGTAGGCCTCAAGGTATAAATCTTGAGAGATCTCTGAATAGGGAACTCTCCTCCTAAGATTGTCGCTGTAAGATCGATAACCCTAGATTCCAAACTACGCATAGTTTCTTTATCATGAAGAATATCTTTAATTGGAGGGTGTTCAACATTTTTATTATAGAAAGCAAAAATCTCCCTAGCCTCTTGTATTATAAAATCAAATTCTCGCATAAGGATGATAGTGGCAATCTTTTTAGCTTTAGGATGGTTGATATTGGGAAGTTCATAAAACACCTTTTGTAAAGCGGGATGAATGTGCACAAATTTTCTTTTAAGTTTTTCAACACGCATAACAATAGCATTCGCATAACAATTTGTATCGAGAAGAATAGATCTTTTACTCATAGGCATAGATCCCGTACAATTAAAGAATTCTTGAATAACACTTTTCCCAATAATATTACCATCTCCCATGTGAAAAGTTTTTGCTTTGTAATTAGGGGGAGTTTCAATTTCATGATCCAAAGAACAAGATCCAAGTTTTTCCTCAAGATTTATACTAGCAAGACCCTCAAAATTTTCGATGATAACTTCCCCAGATTCAGACATGGTGGCAACAAATCGATCTAACAAACGGAGAAGCAAAAACGCAATAGAAAAAGACGAATGAAAGAAGGGCGAATAAAAAGGCAAATCTTTTCAAAAATCATTTTAGAAGTGGGGGAGAGGAAAATGAGAGGCAAATGGCGAATAATGTAATGCAAGAGATGAGAGTTTATGATGGGTACTTGGTATGTCTTGACTTGGCGTAGATCTCCCCGGCAACGGCGCTAGATATTCTCCCTGCTAATTCTTGAGCTTGTGTTGGTTTTTCCCTTGAAGAGGAAAGGGTGATGCAGCATAGTAGAGGTAAGTATTTCCCTCAGTTAAGAACCAAGGTATCAATCCAGTAGGAGAAGAACACAAATCACCAACACCTGCACAAACAATCAAACACTTGCACCCAACGCGATAAAGGGGTTGTCAATCCCTTCACGGTCACTTACAAAGGTGAGATCTGATAGAGATAGATAAACAAAAGATAAAATATTTTTGGGTTTTTTGGTATATAGGTCTGAAAATAAAAGATTGCAAAATAGTAGATCGGAAAGTAATATGATAGAAAATAGACCAGGGGGCCATAGGTTTCACTAGAGACTTCTCTCATGAAGGCAAATAATATGGGGGGTGAACAAATTACTGTCGAGCAGTTGATAGAAAAGCGCAAAGTTATGATGATATCCAAGGCAATGATTATGCATATAGGCATTGATACGTCTCCGTCGTATCTACTTTTCCAAACTCTTTTGCCCTTGTTTTGGACTCTAATTTGCATGATTTGAATGGAACTAACCCGGACTGACATTGTTTTCAGCAGAATTACCTTGGTGTTATTTTTGTGCAGAAATAAAAGTTCTCGGAATGACCTGAAACTTCACGCAGAATATTTTTGGAATAAATAAAAAATATTGGCGAAAGAATCAACCAGAGGGGACCCACCGGCTGTCCACAAGGGTGGAGGGCGCCCCCCCCTAGGGCGCGCCCCCCTGCCTTGTGGGTCCCCTGGACCTCCACCGACCTTAACTCCAACTCTATATATTCACTTTCAGGGAGAAAAAATAGGAGAGAAGGATTCATCGAGTTATACGATACGGAGCCGCCGCCGCCTCCTGTTCTTCATCGGGAGGGCAGATCTGGAGTCCATTCGGGGCTCCGGAAAGGGGAAATCGTTGCCATCATCATCACCAACCTTCCTCCATCACCAATTTCATGATGCTCACCACCGTGCGTGAGTAATTCCATCGTACGCTTGCTGGACGGTGATGGGTTGGATGAGATTTATCATGTAATCGAGTTAGTTTTGTTAGGGTTTGATCCCTAGTATCCACTATGTTCTAAGATTGATGTTGCTATGACTTTGCTATGCTTAATGCTTGTCACTAGGGCCCGAGTGCCATGATTTCAGATCTGAACCTATTATGTTTTCATGAATATATATATGTGTTCTTGATCCTATCTTGCAAGTTGTGGACACCTATTACGTGTTTTGATCCGCATACCCCAAGGTGACAATAATTGGGATTCTTTCCGGTGATTACCGTAGTTTGAGGAGTTCATGTATTCACTAAGTGCTAATGCTATGGTCCGGTTCTCTATTAAAAGGAGGCCTTAATATCCCTTAGTTTCCATTAGGACCCCACTGCCACGGGAGGGTAGGACAAAAGATGTCATGCAAGTTCTTTTCCATAAGCACGTATAACTATATTCGGAATACATGCCTACATTATATTAATGAATTGGAGCTAGTTCTGTGTCACCCTAGGTTATAACTGTTGCATGATGAATGCCATCCGACATAATTATCCATCATTGATCCATTTCCTACGAGCTTTTCACATATTGATCTTTGCTACGTTACTTTGCCGTTGCCACTGTTACAATTGCTACAAAACTGCTACTGTTACTTTTGCCACCATTGCCGTTACTTCCATATTACTTTGCTACTAAATACTTTGCTGTAGATATTAAGTCTTTCAGGTGTGGTTGAATTGACAACTCAGCTGCTAATACTTGAGAATATTCTTTGGCTCCCCTTGTGTCGAATCAATAAATTTTGGTTGAATACTCTACCCTCGAAAACAGTTGTGATCCCCTATACTTGTGGGTTATCAAGACCTTTTTCTGGCGCCGTTACCGGGGAGCATAGCTCTATTCTCTGAGTCACTTGGGATTTATATCTGTTGATCACTATGAACAATTTGAAAGATACCAAAACCAAGATCTATCCCTCTACTCCGAGGAGAGGTTAGGAACTACCATCTAGCTCTGCACTTGATTCACCTTCTGTTTTGAGTAAGCTCGTGACACCACCACCTACTAGTAATTCTGATATGTCGCAAGTAATTGATGATGCCACTTCTGCTATGCATGATGCTTATGATGATACTACTGCTTTGCTTGATAATACTGTGCCACTAGGTGAATTTCTTGATGAACAACTTGCTAGGGTTAGAGAGAATGCAATTACTGAAACTGATGATATTATTGAAATCGAAGATTATGATTCTCCCCCTAGATATGAATTACCTAAGGTACCTGAGGGTTATATTATGGATGAAGAAACTGCTAGAGACTTTTTTGCTTGCAATGATAGAGATGATCTTAAGAAATTGTTAGCTAAGCTGAAAGAGAAATCTTTGAATGCTAGAATGCAATATGATCCTAAGTTTGCTACTTCACCTATCTTTGTTACTGATAAGGATTATGAATTCTCTGTCGATCCTGAGTTAATTACTTTGGTTGAATCTAATCCTTTCCATGGTTATGAATCTGAAACTGTTGTGGCACATCTTATTAATTTGAATGATATAGCCACCCTATTTGCTCATGAGGAAAAAAATTCGTTATTACTATATTCTTAAGTTGTTTCCTTTCTCGTTAAAGGGTGATGCTAAGTTATGGTTTAATTCTCTTGCTCCTGGTTGTGTGCGTAGTCCCCAGGATATGATTTACTACTTCTCTGAAAAATATTTCCCTGCTCATAAGAAACAAGCTGCTTTAAAGGAAATATTTAACTTTGTGCAAATTGAAGAAGAGAGTCTCCCACAAGCTTGGGGGAGGCTTCTCCAATTACTTAATGCTTTGCCTGATCATCCTCTCAAGAAAAATAAAATACTTGATATCTTTTATAATGGACTAACCAATGATTCTAGGGACCACCTAGATAGTTGTGCTGGTTGTGTTTTCAGGGAACGAACTATTGAGCAAGCTAAATTACTATTGAATAATATATTGGGTAATGATAATGATTGGACACTTCCTGAACCAACTCCTAAGCCAACTCCGAAGAAAAGGGGTATTCTATTCCTCAGTCCTGAAGATATGCAAGAGGCAAAGAAATCTATAAAAGAAAAAGGTATTAAAGCTGAAGATGTTAAGAATTTACCACCTATTGAAGAAATACATGGTCTTGATAACCCGACACAGGTAGTAGAGGTAAATTCTCTCTATAGATTTGATGAAGGTGATATCCCTTATAATAAGTTTGCTAGTCAATGCTTGGATGAGTTTGATAATTTTATTTTTAAACAAGAGAACTTCAATGCTTATGTTAGTACACAATTGAAACGTAATGCTTACATGCTTGACTACTTGGGTGATATTATGAGTAGAACTGTTAGTGATCTGAAAATTATTAGTAAACATGCTTCCATGGTTAAGACTCAAGTGGAACAAGTACTTAAGGCACAGGATGATTTGCTCAATGAGTTTAATAGTACGAACAATGATAATGCTATTAGGGTTATGACTAGAGGTGGTAAAATGACTCAGGAACCTTTGCATCCTGAGGGCCATCCTAAGAGAGCTGAGCAAGATTCTCAGAGAATTAATACTGATGCACCTAGTCCTAGTAATAAAAATAAAAGGAAAACTGATAGGACTTTGCGTGCTTCTAGTGAACCTGTTATAGATACACCTGAGAACCCAAATGATATTTCTATTTCTAATGCTGAGACACAATCTGATGATGAACATGAACCTAGTAATAATGTTAATGATGATGTTCATGTTGATGCTCAACCTAGTAATGATAATGATGTGGAGTTTGAACCTGTTGTTGATCTTGATAACCCACAATCCAAGAATCAACGTTATGATAAGAGCGACTTTGTTGCTAGGAAGCACGGTAAAGAAAGAGAACCATGGGTTCAGAAACCCCTGCCCTTTCCTCCTAAACCATCCAAGAAAAAGGATGATGAGGATTTTGAGCGCTTTGTTGAAATGCTTAGACCTGTCTTTTTGCGTATGCGTTTGACTGATATTCTGAAAATGTCCCCTTATGCCAAGTATATGAAAGATATTGTTACAAATAAAAGAAAGATACCGGAGGCTGAAATTTCCACCATGCCTGCTAATTACACTTTTAAGGGTGGAATACCAAAGAAACTAGGAGATCTAGGAATACCAACTATACCATGCTCCATTAAAAGAAACTATGTTAAAACTGCTTTATGTGATTTGGGAGCCGGTGTTAGTGTTATGCCTTTCTCTTTATATCGTAGACTTGATTTGAATAAGTTAACACCTACTGAAATCTCTTTGCAAATGGCCGATAAATCAACTGCTATACCCATCGGTATTTGTGAGGATGTGCCTGTTGTGGTTGCAAACGTTATTATCTTAATGGACTTTGTTATTCTTGATATTCCCGAGGACGACAATATGTCGATTATCCTTGGTAGACCCTTTTTGAATACTGCATGGGCTGTTATTGATTGCAACAAAGGCAATGTCACTTTTCATGTTAATGGTAATGAGTATACTAGATACGATTGGCTTACGTACGTTCTTGCATGTCTTCGTTGTCTGTTACAATTACGTGCAACGAAGTTTCAAACCGAAGCTGACGCGGCTTACAGTAGTTAGTTCCATATATCTCCAGCAGAACAAATACAGGAGCATTGTCTTCTAGACGCCAGGGCCGGACTGTCGACGGGACCGACGATCGACAAGCCAGCTAGTAGTCCGACGCACAATGGCCAACGATGTGGAGAACCCGCCGAATTTCCTCCACGACCAGCTCGTGGAGGCGGCAGCGGAGCCTGACGAGTGCAGCAGGTGCACGGTCATCGTGCTTCTGGCCGTCCTCGCCTTGCCGCTCATCGCCATCGCCGTGGTCCTGATCAATTTCCACGGCAACTCCCGTGAAACCAGCAGTCGACTGAGTGTCGCCGCGTTGGTCGTCGGGATCCTCGCCGCCGTCGTAGGCTCGTGCGCCTGGGCTGTGCTCATGTTTGTCATCGGCCAGTGGGAACTCGGCAATCCGGAAGGGTCTAGATTAGTAGATTATTTTTTGTCGATGTAATCTAATCCAGCCACGCGCGCTATGTATTTTCGATTGGCCGGCCGGGATCTGATTTACTGACCGATCAGTTCATAATTCATACGTGCATGTAAAACATATGTATTTTGTTACCTTTTCTTCTAGACTAGAAGGGTTGGGCGTGCTTTGCCGCGCCGTTGGTGTTGTTGGGTTTCTTAAAAATAAATCATTTTGTTTCAAAATATAAGGTGTATTACTTTTTTCAAAAGTCAAATTTTTTACATTTGATCAAATTTGTAGATAAATATATCAAAATCCATAATATCATATCGGTGTGATTGGATTCATCATGAAATAAATTTTCATATTTTTTTTAATATTGTGGATGTCGATATTTTGGCTTTGAGCTTGGTCAAAATTAAAGAAATTCAAATTTTTAAAAACTAATACCCCTTATACTCTGGAAATGATGGAATATTTAGTTTGACGGGTGGGGGAGATGATGGAGTCTGTTTCAATTTTTATTTATAATGAGATGATTTAGTGGGTCTTTCATGGTTGATTCTATGTTATCCACTAACCAACTTATATTTGTGTGGGAAAATTCTATGTCAATGGCTGCATGTACTATATTGGTGCTACAGTATCGCATGATTTTATCTAGATGCTGGGAGGGTGCACGGGATTGATATGTTTTTATAGGCCGGTTGTTGCTGGTTGATTTGAAAAATCGTTGGCCCGGTCAAAATCGTAAACCAAATCCAAAATTGAGTAACTCAATTGAATGAAAGAAGCTTCAAAATTAGGGAACATAGTGAATTAAAATAATTAGATGGGAGAGCTTGAGAAATTATTGACCCGGTCAAAATTGGGTGACCCAAATCTGAACTTAATACCTTAATTAATTATGAAGTGTTAAAAATTAGGAAGCATAGTGTATAGTATAAAAAATTGAACAAGAAATTGTTGACCCTGTCAAAATCGGGTGACCCAATCCTAATTGAATACCTCAATTGAATGTGGGATCTTTAAAACTAGAAAGCTTAGTGTTATAGAGGATTGGATACTCCTATCATATGCTAGTAAAAGTTATAACGGTTTTGCTAAAACTCAGCTAGCTGAGTTCTAGTTTGGCATCATTCACCACGTCAGCCGTTAGAATTTTTTTGAGGGATCCCGACACTTTATTAATTCGAAGCAACATTCAAAGGGATACAAAGGGGGTCATGAGGAGTTAACAACCACATGTGGCGACCCTGAGGAAGCGAAACATTTTTTTTCTTACAAGGTTATGTGCTTCCTGGTTTGAAACTCGGCCCTTGGACATAAAATCACAACTCTCAAATTTGGCTCTTCTTTTCTCTAATCTCCTTCACAATTGTGATATGAGTGCCTCCCAACACATTTTTTATGTCATCCACAGCTGTCTTCCAGTCGCTAGTGATCGTCAAGTGCTCCAGGGACAAATCGGCAACTAGAGCCAACGCCTCATAGCGCAATAGCTTCAAGAGTTGTCAGGGTATTCATTCCAGAAAGAACAATCGATCGCTGAAGATCCAAGATAGTTACCTCGACCATCCCAACAAACTTCTGCTGCTGCCCAAACTACCATTATGAGACAAGCCTCCATCCGCATAAATTTTAGCATGACGGCTCGGAGGAGGCTTCCAAGTGTTAGATGTAATTTGCATCCTGATTCGTGGGGAGGTCCTATCTACCGCTTATTGCGGCAGACTGTCGGACAAACGCACAGGCTGCCCCGACTGGGCCGGGCCACCGGCGAACGGGGGAAGCGAGCGAATGTGCTAGCGATCAACAACTGTAGCGATGATAAATTCACAAAAAAAAATCGAGCATTATTGAGGATCGAACACGAGACCTACAACAAAGAACCTTGTTGTGCTAGCCACCGTATAGAAATAGAGCAAATGATTACATGGCAGCGCAAGCCATAAGAAGCTATACCAATGCAGATCCAAACATTTCCTTTTTCTTTTCGTGTTTTTGAATTTTTATTCGAAATTCAGAAAAATGTTCTCGAACCTGAAATTTGTTCACAAATTCAAAAAAATGTTCGTGTTTTCAATTTTTGCAAATTTCAAAAAATGATCGTGCTTGCAGAACTTGTTCGTATTTTACAAAAAATGTTCCCAAACTTCAGAGATTCTTCCCTTTTTGGGGAAATGCTCAGGATTTCAGAAAAATGTTCATGTTCATACAAATCTGATTTTTTTTTTCTAAAATGAATGTTTAGTGAAACGTGGACACTTTTCACACAAACATTTTCTAAAAACGCGATCATTTTTTGAAAATTATGAACATTTTTTGTATATTTTAATTTTTTTAAATAGGAACAATTTCTGAAACTCTTAAAAAAATTGAAAACACGAACAATTTTTGAAAACAGGAACATTTCTAGAAAACTCCCGAACAAATTTGAATACGGGAACATTTTTGAACTTTTCGAACAAATTTTGAAAACAGGAACAATTTTTGGAAACTCAAAGGTTTTTTTGGAAAAGTGGACTTTTTTAAACTCCTGAATAAATTTGAAAACCTGAACAATTTTTTGAAACTCCTCAAGAAATTTTCAAACATGAACATTTTTGGAAAATTGCGAACAATTTTGAACCACAAGAAACTTTTTTTAAAAGTAAAAATGAAAAAGCAAAGAAAATAAAAAAACAGAAAAAGGAGAAAAAAGAACCAATAAATAAAAAATAAAAAAGAAATAGAAATAGAAACAGAAATAGAAAAACAATCCCGGTTCAGGAACCTCCTAGAAGGTCCCAAAACCGGAAAAAGATGAGCTACGAACCTCCTAGAAGGTTCTTAAAACCGGGATCAGTGCAGCGCCCAACGGGCCGGCCCAGGTCATCGCTCGGTTGTGCATGCCTGTTCGATTGCTCGGCAACTTTTTTTTTTGCGGGTCAAAAATAATTTTCATACTCGGCAACTTGACGCAACGTGCGTCATATAGGTTTTTCCTGATTCCTGTGTTTCCCAATTGTGCAGCGTTGTCCTGGCTGGGCGCGGTCCATGTTGGAGTTATTTTTATCTTGGGCCGTTTTCTCCTATGTTTCTAAGCCCGTTTTTGGCAGCTGAGATGCGCATCCTGGCACGCAGCCCGTTTTACAATAGATATCAGTCTGCTTCTCCTTGTATGATAGGAGCGGTTTTGATAGATCATTTTTTTCGTTCACTTCCTCAGTGTTTTTTGTTCGTCTCCGGTAGTCCGGTGGCGAGAGAATGAGCAGAGAGTGTGAGAGCTGAGGAAGGAGACCGTTCTTTCTTTTTGTTTCACAATCTTTAGTAGAACTTTATTCCACTTTTTCCCTATTTTTTAGTACTTCATTTTGTTTTTTCAGCTTAATATTCAGTTGTTGTCATAGATTGTAAAATTGATCATTAGGTTTTTCACTATTTTTTTCTCTATCATTTTCCATATCTATTTTCATATTTTCATTCATTTTTATTTTTTATTCCTCATTTTTATAAATCTTATTTGTGTTTTTTATTTTTATAACTATTACTTGTGTTTTTTGTTTTTATAAATCTTATTTATGTTTTTGCTTTTATAAATCTTATTTGTATTTTTTCATCGGTTTTGCTAAAACTCAGCTAGCTGAGTTTTATTTTTGGCCTCATTCACTTTGTGAGCCGTCATATTTTTTGGTGTCGCGATTCACGTTTTCTGGGTGACGAGCATTGTAGCGGGCGTGGCGCGACCCGTTTGTTGTTTGGCTCGCGGCTGAATTCTTTTTTTATTCGCAAGCCTATTTTTTGTTGTTCAGGTGGTTATAGCCTTACTCGGGGCCTGTTTTTGTTGTACATCGCAGGCCTGTTTTATCATTTTATATGAGTAGGCATATGGTTGGCCATTTGCCCATTGTCTTCTGTTTCCTTGGCGGCTGAGAGAGTGAGGAGACAGAGCGAGATCTTGAGAAGGAGATTTTCGTTTTAAGTTTTTTTGATTTTTTGTAGATGAAAATCACATTTTTTTTAGTTTTGCTTTGAACATTTTGATCCATGTGCCACTTCACATTTTTCTACCCTTAAATCACATTTCCCATGGTCCTAGTTGATTTTTTTCTCTTTAGTTTCAATAAAATGACTCAATCTACTTCTTTTTGTTGCCTTTTATTTTTGTTCTTTTTTGGAGTTGTTTTGTGTTTTGGAGGGATACACTAATGTATATTTAATTCAAGTGTTTTAAAGGAGCAGCTGCAATTGCAAGTTTTCAAAAATACTCACAACTGCAAGTTCCTGTAAAAGGGTGGTGGCAACTGCACGTGTCTCTAGGGGTAGTCGCAACTGTGCGGGTCTCTAGTGGTAGTTGTTAACGGAAGGGAATATTTGCAATCGCGAATTTTCAAATGTAGTCGCAATTGTAAGTGTTCAAGGCTCGCAATTATTGCATGTTTTCAAGGCCGGTCGCAAGTGCAAGTATTTTAACGGGGGGTCACAACTGGACGCATCCCAGGGGTTAGTCGCAAATGCTTGTTTTTCTAAGATGGGTAGCGATTGCATGTTTTCTAAGGCCAGTCGCAACTGCATGTTTTCGGGGGAGGGGGGTGTTGGTGCAATAACCTGGCTCCTTGTGTTTTGGAGCTTGTTGACATAAACAGAATGGGACTTATGTGTTTGCTAGTGCACACAGAGTAACAGGTCCCTAGAGTCACGAGGAGTTTGATGTAAATGACGAAGATAATCCTCCTGCGCTGCAGCGATGGTTATCACCAAAGATTATGACGACAAGGGTGACCCCTCAAAATTGCTGACGTGAAGTAATTGGTTCAGTGCCATGACCGAAGGAAGTGACTGCGAACGAGGAGATTGAAGACGGAGTGAAGACGTAGCATTCATTTTGCTGTTTCTTTTCTCTTTATTGAGTCATAGGACCACCGTACTATTAAGAGGGGTATAGCGTTCGAAGCTTTGATTCTCTGATGCTAAACCCAAATCCTATGAGAGTTGTGAGAGAAATCTCTTTGTGTTCCGAGCAAATACTTGCCAGCAAGAGACTGAGATCTTCTTCGCTGCGAGAGATTTGTCTCAAACCGAAGAGTTAACAGTACTTGGTCCGCAAGTAATGTTACCGTTGCTCTTTAAAATCCGACCGTTGAGAACATGTCGGTTGGCCATTGGCTAGACCGCGTGTCCAAAATGGTCATTTCCCATCAGGGAAGGCTGCGGCTATAAATAGCCACCCCGCACCGGCTTCGTCCGGTAGCTGCTTCCATTGTGATTCTGATAAGATTGTTGAGCAACCCCCTCTCTAGAGTGATTTGAGTTTAAAATCCACCGAGAGAAAACCCCAGAGCCGAAAAATTAGATAGTGGTTCAACATCACTTGAATCTAAGTCCAGTACACTCCGCCTATTACTCTTGAGAGCTGCAAACTGTCAAGACGGTTAGGTGTCAATTTCTTCAGAGACCAAGAGTAATTGTAGTTCTCGAAGAAGAAGTGTATAAAGGTTCGGAGATCACCTCAAGCATCTACCATGAGTGATCGGCATTGGTTGACGAACCAATTGTTGAGGAGAATAGAGTGAAGAGAGTTTATCTTCTGTGTTAAATCACAACCCCAACAACCAGACGTAGTCCTTGTGCAGAAGGGCGAAATGGTCTACCAAATTCTTTGTCACCATCGAGCATCACTGGTTATCTTTGAATCACTTCATTACTTTCGAACTATTTCAATCATGTGATATGTTTCGATGCATGCTGTAGTTTCCATTCGGTACTTTGTCTTTGCTCACTGTATACTGTTTTTCGTTCGTTCTGCTGCTGGGTTCCGAGAGTTTTGAAATTTTCGAAGAAAATTCAAAACTCCCATTCACCCCCCTCTAGTAGACATACTTCGTTCATACAATTGGTATCAGAGCAAGGTACTCCTTGACTCTGCTCATTTTGGTCTAACCACCTTGGAGTTTAAGTACATCTTCAGTGAGCTACAAGTCGCACCTCAAGATTCCCATCTTTGATGGGACGGACTATCCCTTCTGGAAGGAGAAGATGAAAATCCGTCTCCGAGCTATTAATGATGATATGTGGAACGTGGTGCAGAATGGATTCACCATTGAAGTGCCCCAGGTCCCCACTGACCACGAGAAGAAACTCATTCCGATGGACGCTCAAGATAAAGATGAAATTGGGGGTCATCTCTCTCGTGCTCAATTTCTTCGCTACCGTCAGTGTGAAACTGCGAAGGAACTGTGGGACATTCTCGAAAAGATTAATGAGGGTGTTTCAAGTCAGAAAGAAGCTCGCATTGATACTCTTCGGGCGAAGTTCAATCGGTTCAAGTGAGTTGGAAATGAAAGCTGTCAGCAAACCTTCGATCGTCTGAGTGACATTGCAAATGAGCTAAAAGGACTTGGCGCCAAAGACATCACTGATCATGAAGTCGTGAAGAAACTGCTCTAATCACTTGACAGTTCATTCGACACACTTGTCCTGATGATCAGGGAACAAGCTGCTTTCAAAGTCCTCGACTCTGCTGACATAATGGAAAGGTTGAACACCCACGAAGAACAAGAAGAAGAAAAGAGAGATCTCTATGGCTCTAGTCACCGCAAAAATCATGCGCTCAAGGCTGTGGCTGATTCTTCTTCAGAAGGAAATGCCGATGAAGATTCAGATGATCCATAAAGGATTAGCAAAGATCTCGCTTTACTCACGAAAAGGTTCCAGCGCCTTCACAAGAAGAACCAGTTCCAGAACAAAGGATCCAGCAACTCTGGCGGGTCAAAATCTTCATCAAAACCCACTGGGGTCTACACCTGCTTCAAGTGCAAAAAGCCAGGACATTTCATTTTGGACTGCCCTCTCTGGGAAGCTGAAATCCGTGCCAGTGGAAGATATGACTCTGGAAACTACCATGGCAAAGGCAAGAGCAAGAACTACGACTCCGATGATGAGAAGAAAACAAAGAAGTTCTTCAAGAAGAAGGACAGCTCCGCTTCTAAATCTTCGTCAAGATCATCCTCAAGGAATCCTTCCAAGTCCTCCTCCAACCGCAAGAATACCTCTCACAAGGCCAAGGCATACATCGGCAAGGAAATGGACTCCGATGAAGAAGAGCCATCTGACTCCGAAGAAGCTGAGGAATCCGATGAGGATTCTGATTCCGGCATGGCTGGCATCACATGTGCCTCCACCCCCGCATCGAACTTCTTCAAAAATCATTCGAGCGATGATGAATCTCATGCTTACTGCTTCATGGCCAAAGCTTCGAAAGAAAAGGTATCCTCCAAACATCACAGGGTTCACTCCGGTGATCAATATTCTTCGGATGAGGATGACCATGCTAAACTAATTAAAATTGCTAACATTCAACAAAACTCTCTTGAGAAAATTGAGAAAAACCTCAGGAAATCCGAAGGGTTGTTGGCTGAGGAGATGGAGAAAATCAGTCGTTGACTGAAGAGCATTACACTCTCATGTCACAAATGGATGAACTATCAACTCGTCATGATTTTCTCTCGGCTGACCATGAGAGATTAACTTATGATTACCTGAGAAGGAAATAGGAGCTCGAGTCGCTGAGAGAGGCCCATGATGACTTGATCAAAGAAAATTCTCTTCTCACCCAACAACTCAAAGATAAGCCTGAAGTGTTTATACCACCTTGCTTGAAATGTCTTGAACGTAGCAATGCTGAATCTTCTGTGAATGCTAATCCCTCTGTCGAGGAAAATGGTTCTGTGTGTGATGAAAATGCTAGGTTGAAGGATCTTCTTCAGACAGGACTGTTCGAATCTCTCAAAGGACATCAAACCCTTTGTGATGTTTTGAAGAAATCCATTCTTCACAGAAATCTCAGGAATGAAGGTATCGGTTTCGAAAGGAAACTGAATGAAAATGGCACCTACTGGGAACCCATCAATATCCTTCCACAGTGTGGGTGCCTGCCAAGAGCAAAACGCTCGACCCAACATTACTTTTGGGATATGGCTCTCCTATCCCAGAGCACTCTTATGATGATTCTCTGGATAACTATAAGCTGTTCAAAAACCAACATGGCGAGGTTGTTGCTCGCTATGTTGGACCAAACAGCAGAAATGGCCCCCCAAAGAAAGCTATCTGGGTGCCCATGAAAACTATCGAAGCATTGCCCATTACTACCTTACTAACCATGCAGGTTGAAAATGCTCAATATGTCCTAAAAAAGGCTCGGCGGAATGAGTACATGCATACCTCATTCAACCATTATACTCATTCGTTTGGAAAGAATTTCAATGTCTACTCTTTCAGTTATGATCGTACTTCCTCGAATGACAAATATGCTTATCGAAAGAAATCATATCTTGCTCGCTCTATTGTTTCGAAGCCACCTACAAAGATGTGGGTGGTTAAGAAAACCTAATTCCTTTTGCGGGACTATGTCTCCGGGTCTACCGAATGGATAATGGATAGTGGATGCACTAGTCATATGACCGGAGACAAGTCATTTTTTGTCGACCCTAACTTAACTGCTTCATCTCTGAAGTATATCACTTTTGGTGACAACAACAAAGGAAGGTAATTGGGTTAGGTAAAATTGCCATATCCAAAGACAAGAGTATTGATGATGTCTTACTTGTTTAGTCTCTTGGATTCAATCTCATGTCAGTTGGCAAGCTTTGTGATTTAGGCATGCTAGTTCTATTCTCTATATCCAAATGCATTGTCTTTATGGCCTCTGACAATTCCTTCGTCTTCGAAGGAAATAGAAAAGGTGATTTATATATTGTGGATTTTTCTAAGGGTCCCTCGGTCCAAACTTGTTTTCTTGCAAAAGCAACCGAAGGATGGCTGTGGCACCAAAGACTTGGTCATGCAGGCATGAGAAATTTGCAGACTCTCATGAAGAAAAATCATCTCCATGGTATTCTTGATGTGAAATTCGACAAGGATCATCTCTGTGGTGCATGTGAGGTCGACAAATTGGCCAAGAAGCATCATTCATCAAAAATTGTTATGACCACTACAAGACCTCTGGAAATTCTTCATATGGATTTATTAAGACCTCAAAAGGATGCAAGTTTCGGAGGCAGTCATTATGGTCTAGTTATCATTGTTGATTTATCTCGTTACACTTGGGTATTTTTTTCTCGAAGACAAAACATGCACCCAAGATATCTTAAAAAGATTTGCCAAGAAGGCCCAGAATGAATATGATGTGCGAATTAAGCATGTCAGAAGTGACAATGGTACTGAGTTAAAAAAATACTCATATTGAGGACTTTCTCGTCAAAAAATGGTATTACTCATGAGTTCTCTGCCGCATACACTCCCCAACAGAATGGAGTTGTTGAGCAAAAGAATAGAACTCTCATCGAGATGGCGAGAACAATGCTCAGTGAGTACAAAACTCCCATTCACTTCTGGGCTGATGCTATTAACACTGCTTGCCATGTTGTGAATCGTGTTTATCTTCACAAATTCCTTAATAAAACTTCATATGAGCTCATCACTGGCAAGAAACCAAATGTTTTGTACTTACGTGTTTTTGGTGCACCGTGCTATATTCGTGATATGAATCATAATTCCAAGTTTGCACCTAAGGCACATGAAGGTTTTCTTCTTGGTTATGGCTCGAACTCGCATACTTTCGGGTCTTTAACTCTCACCGCGGGAAGGTTATGGAAACGGTAAATGAGCGGTTTGACGAATCTAATGGCTCCCAAAAGGAGCACCTGCCTAATGTGATAGATGAACCTCCGATTTCGGATGCTATTCAGCAAATGGCAATTGGGGACGTCAAACCAGTTGAAGGAAATGTACCTGATTCCTCTGATGATGATGCTCCCATGACTCGAAGCAGAACACGCCAAGCCACTGCCGAAGAAAATGCCACTCCGAATGCAAATGGCAACCAGAATGCTAATGCCGATCAAAATGGCAATCAAGATGAAAATGGTGACACAAATGCTCATCCTAATGCTGATACTGAGGAAAATGAGAATGCTCCTCCCGTTGGAAATCCTCACCCTCGAGTGGCAAATCGAGTTAACCCTGCATTAATTCTCGAAGATCTTGAGAATCCAGGTTATTGACTGATACGTCTCCAACGTATCTATAATTTTTTATTGTTCCATGCTATTATATTATCTGTTTTGGATGTTTTATATGCATTAATATGCTATTTTATATTATTTTTAGGACTAACTTATTAACCTAGAGCCCAGTGCCAGTTTTTATTTTTTCCTTGTTTTTGAGCCTCGCAGAAAAGGAATACCAAACGGAGTCCAAACGGAATAAAACTTCACGATGATTTTTCTTGGACCAAAAGACACCCAGGGGACTTAGAGTCCAAGTCAGAAGAGCCATGAGGCGGCGACAAGGGTGGAGGGCGCGCCCTAGGGGGGGGGCGCCCCCTACCTTGTGGGCCCCTCGGGACTCCCCTGACCTAGCTCTTCCTTCTATATATTCACATATATTCCAGAACCACCAGAGGCATCCACGAAAACACTTTTCCACCGCCGCAACCTTCTGTTCCCGTGAGATCCCATCTTGGGGCCTTTTCTGGCATCCTGCCGGAGGGGGAATCGATCACGGAGGGCTTCTACATCAACTCCATTGCCCTTCCGATGATGCGTGAGTAGTTTACCTCAGACCTACGGGTCCATAGCTAGTAGCTAGATGGCTTCTTCTCTCTCTTTGATTCTCAATACAACGTTCTCCTTGATGTTCTTGGAGATCTATCCGATGTAATCTTCTTTTGCGGCGTGTTTGTTGAGATCCGATGAATTGTGGATTTATGATCAGTTTATCTATGAATATTATTTGAATCTTCTCTGAATTCTTTTATGCATGATTTAATATCTTTGTATTTCTCTTTGAATTATCGGTTTGGTTTGGCCAACTAGATTGGTTTTTCTTGCAATGGGAGAGGTGCTTAGCTTTGGGTTCAATCTTGCGTGATTTCACCCAGTGACAAAGTAGGGGTAGAGAGACACGTATTGCACTGTTGCCATCAAGGATAAAAAGATGGGGTTTTCATCATATTGCTTGAGTTAGTTCCTCTACATCATGTCATCTTACTTAAGGCGTTACTCCGTTCTTTATGAACTTAATACTCTAGATGCATGTTGGATAGCAGTCGATGTGTGGAGTAATAGTAGTAGATGCAGGCAGGGGTCGGTCTACTTGACACGGATGTGATGCCTGATAACCCACAAGTATAGGGGATCGCAACAGTTTTCGAGGGTAGAGTATTCAACCCAAATTTATTGATTCGACACAAGGGGAGCCAAAGAATATTCTCAAGTATTAGCAGCTGAGTTGTCAATTCAACCACACCTGAAAGACTTAATATCTGCAGCAAAGTATTTAGTAGCAAAGTAATATGGAAGTAACAGCAACGGTGGTAAAAGTAACAGTAGCAATTTTGTAGCAATTGTAACAGTGGCAACGGCAAAGTAACGTAGCAAAGATCAATATGTGAAAAGCTCGTAGGCAATGGATCAATGATGGATAATTATCTCGGATGGCATTCATCATGCAACAGTTATAACCTAGGGTGACACAGAACTAGCTCCAATGCATCAATATAATGTAGGCATGTATTCCGAATATAGTCATACGTGCTTATGGAAAAGAACTTGCATGACATCTTTTGTCCTACCCTCCCGTGGCAGCGGGGTCCTAATGGAAACTAAGGGATATTAAGGCCTCCTTTTAATAGAGAACCGGACCAAAGCATTAGCACTTAGTGAATACATGAACTCCTTAAAGTACGGTAATCACCGAAAAGAATCCCAATTATTGTCACCTTGGGGTATGCAGATCAAAACACGTAATAGGTGTCTACAACTTGCAAGATAGGATCAAGAACACATATATATTCATGAAAACATAATAGGTTCAGATCTGAAATCATGGCACTCGGGCCCTAGTGACAAGCATTAAGCATAGCAAAGTCATGACAACATCAATCTTAGAACATAGTGGATACTAGGGATCAAACCCTAACAAAACTAACTCGATTACATGGTAAATCTCATCCAACCCATCACCGTCCAGCAAGCCTACGATGGAATTACTCACGCACGGCGGTGAGCATCATGAAATTGGTGATGGAGGAAGGTTGGTGATGATGATGGCGACGATTTCCCCTCTGCGGAGCCCCGAACGGACTCCAGGTCTGCCCTCCCGATGAAGAACAGGAGGCGGCGGCGGCTCCATATCGTAAAACTCGATGAATCCTTCTCTCCTATTTTTTCTCCCCGAAAGTGAATATATAGAGTTGGAGTGGAGGTCGGTGGAGGTCCAGGGGACCCACAAGGCAGGGGGTGCGCCCTGGGGGGGGCGCCCTCCACCCTTGTGGACAGTCGGTGGGTCCCCTCTGGTTGATTCTTTCGCCAATATTTTTTATTTATTCCAAAAATATTCTCCGTGAAGTTTCAGGTCATTCCGAGAACTTTTATTTCTGCACAAAAATAACACCAAGGTAATTCTGCTGAAAACAACATCAGTCCGGGTTAGTTCCATTCAAATCATGCAAATTGGAGTCCAAAACAAGGGCAAAAGAGTTTGAAAAGTAGATACGACGGAGGCGTATCAACTCCCCTAAGCTTAACCCATTGCTTGCCCTCAAGCAATTCAGTTGACAAACTGAAAGTGATAAAGAAAAACTTTTACAAACTCTGTTTGATCTTGTTGTTGCAAATATGTAAAGCCAGCATTCAAGCTTTCAGCAAAGATTATGAACTAACCATAATCACAATAACATTTAGGTCTCACATTTACTCATATCAATGGCATAATCAACTAGCGGCAATAATAATAAATCTCATATGACAACACTTTTCCAAAACAATCGTGATATGATATAACAAAATGGTATCTCGCTAGCCCTTTCTGAGACCGCAAAACATAAATGCAGAGCACCCCTGAAGATCAAGGACCGACTAGACATTGTAATTCATTGTAAAAGAGATCCAGTCATAGTCATACTCAATATCAATTAATAACAATGCATACAAATGACAGTGGTGCTTTCTAACTGGTGCTTTTTATAAGAGGATGATGACTCAGCAATAAAGTAAATAGATAGGCCCTTCGCAGAGGGAAGCAGGGATTTGCAGAGGTGCTAGAGCTCGAGCTTTTTGAAACAGAGATGAATATAATTTTGAGCGGTATGCTTTCATTGTCAACATAACAACCAAGAGATCTCGGTATCTTCCATGCTACATACATTATAGGCGGTTCCCAAACAGAATGGTAAAGTTTTTACTCCCCCTCAACCAACAAGCACACTCCACGGCTGGTCCGAAACAACGGGTACCGTCCATACAAACAGCAGTCCTGGGGGAGTTTTGTTTGAAATTAATTTGATTTGATTTGAGCATGGGACTAGGCATCCCGATTACCAGCCACTTTCTCGTGAATGACAAGTGAATAAACACTCATCGTGAGAATAACCCTCCTAGCATGGAAGATACTGACAGCCCCCAGTCGCTACATGAGCGATTCGGGCATACAAAACAGATTATCATTTGAAGGTTTAGAGTTTGGCACATGCAAATTTACTTGGAACGGCAGGTAAATACCGCATATAGATAGGTATGGTGGACTCATATGGAACAACTTTGGGTTTATGGAAGTGGATGCACAAACAGTATTCCCACTTAGTACAAGTGAAGGCTAGCAAAAGATTGAGGAGCGACCAACTAGAGAGCGACAACAGTCATAAACATGCGTTAAGATTAACCAACATTGAGTGCAAGCATGAGTAGGATATAAATCACCATGAACATAAATATCGTGGAGGCTATGTTGATTTTGTTTCAACTACATGCGTGATCATGCGCCAAGTCAAGCCACTCAAATCATTCAAAGGAGGATACCATCCTATCATACTACATCACAACCATTTTAAAAGCATGTTGGCACACAAGATAAACCATTATACACCCCTAGCTAATTAAGCATGGCATGAGTAACTATAATCTCTAATTGTCATTGCAACATGTTTCATCCATAATGAGCTGAATCAAGAACGATGAACAAATCATATTTACAAAAACAAAATAGGTCGAGTTCATACCAGCTTTTCCTCATCTCAATAATTTCATCAAATATCATCATTATTGCCTTTCACTTGCATGACCGAACGGTGTGGATAATAATAATAGTGCACGTGCATTGGACTAAGCTGGAATCTGCAAACATTTATTCAAAGGAGAAGACAAGGTAATATGGGCTCTTTGTTAGATCAACAATAATGCATATGAGAGCCACTCAACATTTTCATCGTGTTCTTCTCCTTACGACCCAAAGGAAGGAAAAAGAAATTCAAAGAAACACACTGAAATGTTTTTGGAGTTTTTGTTTTTCTGAAGAAAGTAAAACAAGAACGAGAAAAACTATTTACAAGGGAAAGCTCCCAACAAGTAAAAGAAGAATGAGAAATCTTTTTGGGTTTTCTTTTAATACTACAACTATTTTTTTTTGGATTTTCTCAAAGTTTCTCAAACACACAAGAAGAAAGCGAGAAAAAGAAATAAACTAACATGGATAATACAATGAAAAAGTATGAACACCGACAACTGGAATGAGTGTGTGAACATGAATGTAATGTCGGTGAGAAATACGTACTGCCCCAAGCTTAGGCTTTTGGCCTAAGTTGGTCTACACCCATGGATCAAAGTAGTCCTCTCCTTGGTACTGAGGAGGATCCTGAGGGTTCCACTAGTTAGCGAGCTCCCGTGGCTCCCACTGATAAATAGACTCCTCATACAGATCAGGTGATGGTTCTGGCTCAGGAACTAGGGATCGTGTCCTCTCCCAGTATGCATAAATGTCCTCGGGCAGAATGAGGTACGTTCCTGAATGAATATTGAACAAAGAAGGCACAGGCAAAGTAATAATCTAACAAGTTTCCTGGCTGAATACCGGGTTATAGATGAGTCTCTTATTCTTATCATCGCAAATAAAATCATGTGCTACCATACTGTTATAGTCTAAATATAAAGTGGGTAGTAGCATCTTCTCTTTCTCATCGTGCCTAATGGGTATCTCGAAGCGCTTAACAAGGCGGGAGGCATAGATACCTCCAAATATAGGACCCCTCGAACGGTTTAAACTCAACCGTCGAGCAACCATAGCACCCAAACTAAAAGTTCTATCACGAAAATAAGCATGGCGCAAAATAGCAAGGTCAGGAGCACTAAGGCCTCCACTCTTCCCGCGACCAATTAAACATCTCCCAGCAAATAATGAATAGTAGCGCAAAACAGGAAAATGTAAACTAGCCACTCTCGCTTCAGACACCTTTCTCCCTTCCCCTACGGTAACTTCATCAATAAAATCTTCCACATCTCTAGGACATGGTTCATCGACGCTGCCCTCAAAAGGTAATTTGCAAGCCTCACAAAAATCATAAAGCGTCATCTCCTTGTGCTCATCATATAAATAAAATTCTACCGTGGGTGGTGATTTCCTAGCATGAAAGTGAAAATTTTGCACGAAAGTATTAGTGAGTAGGAGGTATTGATCACACTTATCGTGGAGGAAGTCGGTGATGCCTGCATTCTCCACCAAATAATGGAAATCATTGTAAATTCCAGCAGCCCCCAAGAATGTATCACATGGCCATTCACACGGCCGAACCTCCGCGGTGCGGGGAAGGTTGTACTTGGGCTTCTTCTTCTCCTCATTCTCATTTTATTTAGAACCCCGACTCGAAGAGCCTCTCAACCATCTCTTCATCGTTTCTTTTCTCTGAAAATTTCTGAAATTTTTAGTGACTTAAAATAAAAGTGAACCAAACTCAACAAAACTGATAGCAACTACTCCTACAAGTGCCTAGAGGCTATATCATGCATCAAAACTACTTTGGACCATATAAATTTGACATGCAAGCTTAAGAACAAGGTCACCACAGCAGCAAAAATTTGCAATAAATAAAGCACTAGAACAAACCATTGGAGGAGTCACATACCGAAGAACACCCCCCCCCCCCCCCCCCCCCCCCCAAAACAGTTTTGCAAATGAAGCTTTGCACAAGGAGATCGAAAATGGCAGCAAGATGAGCTAGAACACGGGTTTGAGCTACGGGATGGTTTTTTCTGGAGGAAGACGAAGTGGATGGGTGCTGGAATAAGTGAGGGGAACCCACAAGGCAGGGGGGTGCGCCCAGGGGGTAGGGCGCGCACTCCACCCTTGTGGTCCACTGGTGCAGCCCCCTGGTGCAATCTCAGTGCCAGAAATTTTAAAATATTCTATAAAAAATCATACTAAATTTTCAGGGCATTTGGAGAATTTTTATTTTCGGGACATTTTTTTTATTGCACGGATAATTCAGAAAACAGACAGATAAAAGTATTTTTGCTTTATTTAATCTAACTAACAGAAAGTAAAAGGTGGGTACAGAAAGTTGTGCTTTCTAAATTCATCCATCTCATGCTCATCAAAAGGGATCCATTAACAAGGTTGATCAAGTCTTATTAACGAATTTCTTTCGAATAACATGAAACCAGAGAATTTTCGAATAACACTAGGTTACCTCAACGGGGATATGCATGTCCCCAACAATAAGAATATCATTTTTTTTTTAGAACTTCCATGGGACTTGTTTTTTTGTTTTTTGTTTTGTTTTTTAGAACACTTCCATGGGACTCGTGGGAACAGAGAGATAGAGGCGGAGCTCGATAGTGTGGACTGGGCCAAGGAAACGACCTGCAAGCCCACCTTGCACCCAAAGGCCGGGACGGCGGCACCTTGAAATACCTCCGCCTTGGCGCCCAGCGTAACCGCCCCAACCAACAGCTTTCCTCGCCGGAGTCCCCAACAAACCAAGAACCCTCCCCCTCCCTCCACCGCGCAGCAGCCCACTGCCTTTGCCCTCCAGCGCCGGCGACGATGGACCGCTTCCAGGACGGGCACCACGTGCGGCTGCGGAGCCGCGTGCCGCCGCGCACCTACTACCTCCACGCCGCTGACGACGGGGAGAGCGTCATCCTCGGCCAGCGCCGCGCCTCCATGAACGCGGCGTGGGCGGTGCACATCTACCACGGCGACGATGGCCCGTACCTGCTCCTCCACAGCGCCGCCTACGGCCGCTACCTTTCCGCCACGACCACGCCGGCGAGGCTCGGCCACCACGGCCTCCGCGCGGAGCTGTGCGACTACGACACGGCGCAG